>CM033645.1:206686710-206725985 GCA_019512145.1 Engystomops pustulosus | reverse complement strand
AGAGGAGAGCAGTCTCTCCCAGAAGGGAGAAGAGACCAGTCCTGGTCTGCAGGACACCAGCTAGAGATCTAGTCAGCCAGCATACCAGACCAAGAGCAGGTGAGCCTAGCCCCTGCCTGAAGAGTGGAGCTAATAGCTAGTGAGTGAGGAAAGGGGGATCATCCTACCTTTAAGGGTGATACCTGAAGCAATCCAGGATAAAGCTGAAGCATCCTACAAGGACACAGCTACCTCCCAGCCTGCCCTCTGCATCCAGGCTGAGAATCCCTCCTGTGGCTCCCGCCAACTTGCATCTCAGTACTCCACCATCTTGTTAAAGGCACGTTGCTGCGGTTCCTGTCGGTTCCAATAAAGAACTGTAAGTTGTTTTTGTTCAACCTCTGCCTCCGTCTGGTCCCTGCTACTACAGCTGCCATCATCACAGGCACCCTGTCCACTACCCAGAGACTAATACTCTAGACACCAAAGGGTTGCCCCAGGGAGATCCGCTATAGCAGCCTCTCCCTCATCATTTCTTGCCAACACCACCCTGCTGGAGGCCTGCCAGGCTGTAGGACAGCCTTCCGGTTCCCCATACCAAGCACCGTGACACAAGCGTGCTTAGGCCGCAACCGCCAGCCACTCAGGTACTGCGGGCCCCGGCTGTCTCCAGGCCCCAAGAAAAGGCTAGGCCCCGTGGGGGATGTTGCACATCTCCACTCAGGTCCGACGGAGTTCACCGTCTTTTTTGTGGTGCATCTAAGTGCCAGGGCTTGAAAGTTAAATCCCGACGGCCACCACCTAATTTGTGTTGCATGGAAGCCAGCGCAGCTGCGCCACAAAAAGGGTAGCTTGCGGCGAAATCCCATCGCAGACACTGGTTTAATACCTATGCAAGCCGGTTAATCCCCGAAAAAGGTTCACAGTCTCGATGAAAATAAGCAGTGGACCCTAAGGCTGCGTTCACACGTGGTGTTTTGAACCCGTTTTTGGACTGTTTTTAAGCATGCATCAGTTTTTTTTAATTGGTTTTCCCAATTATCTTAATTAAAACCGGTCAAAAACGGATGCGTTTTTTTAAAAACCGCTTGCGTTTTTCAAAAACAAAATAGTTTTTTAACGGACTGCTTAAAAAGTGGTGCCACATGTGATGTTTTGAACCTGTTTTTTTTGCCGTTTTTGGGCCGTTTTTAAGCAGACAGTTAAAAAACGCATTCCGTTTTTTGACCATTTTTGTCCGTTTTCCAATTATCCTCATTAAGATAATTGGAACAAACTGTCAAAAATGGATATGTTTTCAAAAAACGCATGCGTTTTTAAACGGACTGCTTAACCCCTTAAGGACGCAGCCATTTTGTAGCTTAAGGCTCAGCCTTATGATTTAGACTTTTTTTTGAGTTATATGTCTCTTTATATGTTTTGGGGGTTTGGGGCATTTTTAGTGATTTATGACTTTATTTTTTTATTGAATAACTTTTTTTTTTACTTTTTCACTTTTTCCACCATGGGACATGAAGAAGCAATCATCTGATTGCTTCTTCATGATAATATTCTGCAATACTGATGTATTGCAGAGTATTATCAGTGTCAGCCTATGCACTTGCATAGGCTGGCACTCTGCCAGTAAGATGACGTCACAGACGCCATCTTACTGGCAATTCTTGCAGGTAACTCTGGGGTCCAGATCGGACCCCAGAGTTACTATAGCAACGATCGGCGCACCCCGAAAACGGTTCGGGGGGGCCGATCGTGGGGGAAAGACCCCCCAGATACATGTTAGATGCCGCGGTCGCGCTGACCGCGGCATTTAACGGGTTAAGCACCCGCGATCGGAGACAACTCCGATCGCGGGTGTTACACTGGGGTGCCGGCTATCAGTCACAGCCGGCACCCCGTCTTTCCTGATGCCGGTTCGGCTCAGATCTTGAGCTGAACCGGCATCAGCTCAGCGTCCGATATATCGGACGCTGAGCGCTAAGTCACTGCGCTCAGCGTCCGATATATCGGACGCTGAGCGTTAAGAGGTTAAAAACGGCCCAAAAATGGGTTCAAAACACCTTGTGTGCCGCCGGCCTCCATAAATGAGCCACATTGCTCTGTTATTCCTCCTGGAAATGTATGAATAAACAGACAGCTACCACTAAAGATTGTGTCCCTTCACAGAAACTGTCAATAGAGTTTGTAGGGCCCCATCTGTTGAGGAGGTAGATGGTTACACCCACTTGTCAGTTCAAGAGGAATAACATGGAGCCCTAGGAAGTTTCTGCTTCAGACACAAAGCATGGAGCTCTTTTATTAAAATTTAAAACTCTTTATGACCTTGTAAAGAATAGTATGTACGTTCTTATGATTGTGACAGCACCTGCATTGTCACCCATCTTTCCAGTAAGAACCCAGCTTTTCTGCATACTGCTCCATTGATCTTGATCCATTGATCTTGATTGATCTTCTCACTGGCTCCTCTATAACTAAACTATTCTTCAGATTTTTTAGTCTTATTCCCTGTAGGAATAACAGAGGATCCTAACATAAGATGCTACTACATTGTCCCTATGTGTAATGGTAAGTAAATATTTCCCTGGATACAATGAACATTATGGGGCAGATTTACTTACCCGGTCCATTCGCGATCCAGCGGCGCGTTCTCTGCGGTGGATTCGGGTCCGGCTGGGATTCACTAAGTTCCTCCGCCGACCACCAGGTGGTGCTGCTGCGCTGAAGAGCATCGGAACGCACTGGAATAAACCGAGCCGGGCTGAGTGAAGGTAAGTGCGTGCCGAGCGACATTTTTTTAAAAAAATGCGGCGGTTTTTCCGAATCCGTCGGGTTTTCGTTCGTCCACGCCCCCCGATTTCCATCGCATGCATGCCAGCACCGATGCGCCACAATCCGATCGCGTGCGCCAAAATCCCGGGGCAATTCAGGGGAAATCGGCGCAAATCGGAAATATTCGGGTAACACGTCGGGAAAACGCGAATTGGGTCCTTAGTAAATGACCCCCTATGTGTTAGAATAAAGCATCATCTGACTACTGCAGTCACTGCTGATCCAGGAGCAAATTGTCCTCCAAACCAGATAAGACTCAAATAAGACTTTTCACCACCTCCACCAACTCTTTGCACCCTTAAGATGACGTCGCTCCACTGATTCTGGCGCAGTTGGAATTTTTGCTCTAGGCCCAACCATTCCCAAGCAATCAGTGCTGTTAGTTTTGTCACATACTATGCTAATTATCCTTTCTACTGTCAGCTGGGCAGGTCCTGAGGTGGAGTCGATAGCCTGGCTCCGCCCATGTGATAGAAGAGAACCTGACAAGCTGAAACTCATTACACTGATTGCTCAGGAATAGTTGGGGCTAGAGCAAACATTTCAACATCAAAAGAATCAGATGACTAGGACCTATTAAAGGATGTGATAAGTTGGAGTTGGTGGAGATGGCAAAAATTCCCCTTTAAAGGAAAAAAATTTCCAATCAAAATCCATCCTGATAAACCAGGGACATTACTCATAGATCCAGGCATCGGGACTGTGGTAGTGTTCCTCCTAAAATCAACTATTAAAATCATGTTAATGAGCCAGAAGGGTTAATTACCAGAGTCCCTCCATGATAAGCTGGAACATGCAAACTTTTCTTTGTACCTCCATGCTGTATCTTCACAGGCTGTTACACTGTGCAGGTGCACATTTCACCTCCTTTCACCTCATTTCACCTCTGCACTTCCTCTGCCTCATGTAATCTCACACAGTGGGAGGGGGGGGGGAAGTTCTCCTGCACAGTGTAATAGGCTGTGAAACCACAGCACGGAGGAGCTCTGGCACAAAAAAACTAGAACCTTTCAGACTCATTAGCATAATTTTAAAAGTTGATTTTTAGATGGAAAGAGGCCAAAGATAACAAAGGAGATTTCCACAGTCTCTGCGCCTGGATCTATGAGTAAGTGTCCTTAGTTTATCATGATGGATTGTGAGGCTAGATTTAATTTAAGGAGAACCTGTCACCAGGTTTTACCCCAATAAACTAAGAATTTAAGAAAGACAAGTCACTCTCTTATGTTAATTTTTACCTTTAAAAAAATCTTCCCCAAAGTCAGGCAAATATGACTCTTCTCATCTCGTTTTCACAGGAGATGAGTCAAATTTAGTGGTTGAAGGGGGAAGCTTCTGTTGTACAGGACCTAGAAACATTTTGTGATCACATCATTGTTGTGGTCCTGTAAGCGACAGAACCAGAGATACAGGCAGCCGAAGATATAGTTGGAAATGTGAGCTGCAGATAAAGATCCAGTTCAGGGCTATTTTTTTGCATTCTGTAGCACACAGAACTTTAAGCTTGAGGTGATCTTAAAGATTAGATTCTTATCTTTACAATGACAAAGGATGTTAGAACAAAAGACAAGGGCTTCCGACATGACACTACCCCTGCAGCCTCTAAACCTGACTCATCTCGTGTGAAAATGAGGTGAAAAGAGTCACATTTGCCTAACTTTGGGAAAGATTTTTTAAAGGTATGTGGGAGAGAAATAACATGAGAGTAAATTCTAGACGTTTCATATCCTTCAGGTTAAAGGAAATCTACCATCACAATCCATCCTGATAAACCAGGGACATTACTCATAGATCCAGGCACCGGGACTGTGGTAATCTTCTTATATTTGTTATCCATGGCCTCCTTCCTTCTAATATCAACTTTACAAATTATGCTAATGAGTCTGAAGGGTTTTGGGAGGTGTTACCAGAGCCCCTCGGTGCTGTGGCTTCGCTGACTATTACAATGTGTAGGAGCATTACAGGGAGGGTGGAAGTGTATAGAGAGCAGAGGGGAGGGTGAGATGTGCTCCTGCATAGTGTAACAGCCTGTGAAGATACAGCACGGAGGGGCTCTGGTAATGCACCGTGGCTCATTAACATAATTTTAAACATTGATTTTAGGAGAAAGGAGTTCATGGATAGGAAATATAAGATGATTACCACCGTCACAATGCCTGGAGTAAGTGTCCATGGTTTATCAGGATGGATTGTGATGGTAGATTTACTTTAAAGAGAACCTTTAGGGTATGCTGTATCTCATATGAAAATGAGATGAGAAGAGTCATATTTGCGTGACTTTGGAAAGGGGAAGATTTTTTTTTTAATCGGTAAACAGATGAGATTTCACATAAAAGAGAGAATTTAGAAAAGTCATTTCATCCCTTACCTGAGGGGACTACTAGTTTAGTGGGGGGGGGGGGGGGAACCTGATGACAGGTTCCCTTTAAATGCCTGCCTTTGTTGTTAAAGAACTTCCCTACGGCTTACCTTCTGGTACTGCCATTGCATATTGCTGGACACCTAGCCATATACCGTATACTCTGTGCAGTTTTCACATTGGCCACTAGATGTCAATGTAACCCACAATCCACTTGGAATCACTTCGCTTTTCAGCACTGCAGTAAAATATGAATGTCAGTAGAAAGGTTCATTGTATACAGAGAGGGAGAGAGAGAAATCCTGCCATATGGTCCTCAGAACGACATATAGTATACATAGTATAGTGAACCATGTAGTTAGGAAGGGAAATGTGTTTGTGGGTAAATTTGGTAACTATCCAATTCCATTTAGAGGATCCTGTATTACACCTTGTATTGTACTCCAGAGCAATTCTGCGTAGCTGAAATCCTCTAGCATCCCCTGCTGGTTCAGTGTCAGACAGGGAGTTTTGGTGCTTATACCTCTAGTAGTCACAGTAGCAGTGCCCCTCATAGAGCGATGTTCCTTGTGCTGCCTCCCTGTGGTTGTGTTGTGTATTACAACCCGTGTAGTGTTTTATTTTGCTTGATGCCCAATTATTTTAAAGTCTTTTGAAGCTAATTTGAATGGATTTTCCTGGTCTTATGGAAAATCCACAATGGCTGTGGGAGGTGTAAAAAAAGAATACACACCTACCCCAGAAGAGGCACTTCCTCTGTTCCCAGGGATTAAATATGGCTTCTATTATGCAGCAGATACTGTCTGGCTTAAGAAATCACATGTGCAAGAAAACCTCTTTAAAGGGAATATGTCATCAGTTTTGACCATAATAAACCGCAGCCAGTATTAGACCCTGGAGACCTTGTGGTGTACAGACCTTTGTGGCTGCTATAAGTAGCAGCAGGACTGTGAAATGTTTACTTTTAATCCAAGTTCGCAGCTCTTGTGCTCTGGGCGGGTCTTTCAGCCTGAAGAGCTTTCTGCTTTTTGCAATGAACTGTTCCACAGGCCCTCCCCCTCTTCTCTCATTGACTGCTATAAGTATCCAACCCATATCCTGATACAGCGCCTACTAGTAGCAGAGGGGAGTGGCTGGGGAGCAGCACAGTGCAGAGAGCAGAAAGATCCCCAGGCTGATAGACCCGCCCAGAGCCCTTGCAGAGCTATAGAGCTGGATTATAACTTCGCTTTTCACAGTTCTGCTGCTACTTACAACATACACATTGGTATGGTTACACATCTCTCCAGGGCCAATACCTAACATTGCCTGCAATCTGTATGGTCAAAACTTCTGACAGATTCACTTTAATGGATAACACCCTCTGACGGCCAGAAGCTACATGTACACTGGTTATTATAAGCTCCTTTAGCCTTATGTAGGGGGTGGGTACAGCTTTGTGTGTCTCTGCCAATACTCATAGGCAGGGGTGCACCATCCATGAGGCAAATTGAGCGTCTTGCCTCAGACAGCACCGCCTGCAGCAAAATGGGGGTGGGGGGGAGGCAGCATCAGGGGCACAGTCACTTACTGATGTCACCTGGGCGTGAGAACCCATTTATGAAAAAGTAAACTGTTGCATTACTATTGCATGGGATGGATTTGGGCGCCATTCTTTCGTTTGCCTCACACAGCAGAGTTTAGATTCGCCCCTGCCCAGAGGCGACAGGACTTTTTTACTATGAGAACTGTCAATCTGTGGAATAGCCTGCCTCAGGCGCTGGTCACAGCAGGGACAGCAGAGAGCTTCAAGAAGGGTCTAGATGCCTTTTTACACCTAAATTACATTGATGATTATGTTATATAGAATTGTTTCCCTGTAATCCCTTCCTCATCCAATCCCTTCCCTTCCTTAGTTGAACTTGAAGGAAATGTGTCTTTTTCATCCGTATAAACAATGTAACAATGTATCTCCCGCCTGCTGTGCCTTATGGTAAACATATCAAATACAGCAGTGACATATTGTAACATCCTTTATATATTTGATTGTGTTTCCACATTATTTCTGTGCTTCCTATCTACGTAGTTGGGTTCTGTCGCTGCATCTTGGCCATTCGAGGGTTAATGTTGGCACACAGTCGGCGAGCTGAGAACGTATAGCTGCAACAGCTGAGCGAGGCGAGCAATAAGGCCGCCGAGCAGATTCATGTCAGACACGTAGTGCAGGCAGGTTTGGGGGGTGCGTGTGTGATCCAATGAATGGTCAGAGATTGGGCTATGTCTGCGCCCTGGTCCTGTGTATATAGGGTGATCCCCGTGTTCCGGATGCTATATCCCGGGGACAATATTGGTGATAATAAAGATTGGGAGTGTGGAGCCTGCGCTGCATCCATAAGGACACTATGCTCCTGGTAAACACGGAGCCATCCCAGGATCCCTCCTATGTGGAGACAGATTGTGTCTAGATTGCAGACGCTGTGGCCGCCCCGTGATATATGGTGACGGATAACGCCGTGTTCTCCGAGTCATGGAGCGTGTCTCCGAGGGGAAGGTGATCCAGACAGGACTCCAGTGCTGATGGCAGTGCCCTGTCCTCCTCTTCATGCAGTGCTGTGGATTGGGACATCATCGCCGGAGAGTACAGGTTTCCTATGTAAGTTGAAACGCTTTCCGTATGGATTGTCATTCCCAGAATGTCCCATTTGTCATTCACATTGGAGTGGAGATTTCCGAGTCATGGGAACGTGACGCCAGAATTTCCTCTATGTGTATTCATAGATCCTATAGGGAGGGGGGCAGACTTATCTAGATAATATGTCTCATTACTACAGGACTTAGAAAAACTTCCGCAATGTCTCATCATCATCCACATAGACAAATGCGGAACGTTAATAGGGGAATAATAATAAGGCAACAATCTATGTGTGTAATACATCTCTCTAATATTCCTCTATTACATATCTTACTATCTGTTTATCTATAATCTCTTGCAATCAACCGATCTACAGGATTTATTTACGGAATCTATCAATTATACCCATTAATCTACAGGATTTATCTATAGTATCTATCTATGCATCATACCCATATATCTACGGTGTCTGTCTACCTACCTACAGTATCTATTGTACCTATTTATGGTATCTATCCATCTATATTCAATATCTATGGTATATATTTATCCATCCATTTAACCAATATCCAACTATCTATCCATCATACCCATTTATCTACAGTATTTCTCTACCTACCTACAGTATCTACCAAATATATTATAGTATCTATCTATCTATCTATCTATCTATCTATCTATCTATCTCATATCCAATCACTGTGTGTGGGTGGAGTAATCAGGACTCTCACTGTCAATCAATGTGTGTGGGTGGAGTAATCAGGACTCTCGCTGCCAATCACTGTGTATAGGTGGAGTAATCAGGACTCTCACTGTCAATCACTGTGTGTGGGCGGAGTAATCAAGACTCTCACTGTCAATCACTGTGTGTGGGAGGAGCAATCAGTATTTATTCTGCTTTTCACTCAGAAATCCAAATTATTTCAACCTATACATCCCAGAGCTCATCTTTAATCCTACCCTCATAGAGCAGTAAAAAAAAAACTCGTAGATTCGCTTTAAGGAACAAGGTTTATCTTCCTGGAGGCCTAACAAGTATTGTCTGCCTGACGTTTTCCAGGTCAGTACAGCGCTGCCTAAAAGCACGCCCGCTATTCCAAATGCTAAGGGAATGTTAATTAGCAAGTGGAAAAACCTCAAATGGCAATGACAGATATTCCCAACCCACATTTTTTTGGTCTGAAGAAAACAACACCGACCGGTACTGGACATAACTAGACTGGTACAGTCAGTACGGCAATACATAACACCGACCCGCGTGACCGCGCTCTGAGGATAACATTCCCTGTGTCGGAGGTGTTATGTATAGGATTCATACACACTTTTTCCAATTGTTATTCTTTTTTATTATATATAAAATATGTCATATAAACCCCAGGTACAGACAGACCCAAGCAGCAGCTTTCCCTCAAGAGCAGATATTCCTCATCATACATAACTTAAGGCCTGGTTTAATATTTTTAGCCATGGTATGGTTTAGCCATATTTTTGGGTCCTATATTGTGCAATATACTGTACATGAACAGCACACAAAACTGCGAAAAATTGCTGAAAGCACCCCTACTCTTCATGTTGTTGACCATTGTGAAGGCTTCCAGATGGGTTCAAACTTCATACATATAAGAATAATTGTCTGGTACTAGGAGCAGCCAATGTAATCTTTAATATCCAGACTTAAAGGGTTTGTGCCAACCCAAAGGATAGGGGATAGCAAGGTAATCAGTGAGGGTCCAACTGCTGGAACCCCCCACCAATCATGCGAGATGGACCCTCAGGATCAAGAGAACAGGACCCCCAGTGATCCGGCAAAGGGCGTCTGATTGGGTGGCGATGTAGCTCAAGCATGTGTTCTCTTGCCGCTCTATTTAAAGGGGTTTTCCCACTAACTAGAGTTAGGCCCTATCCACGGGATAGGGCCTAACTTGCTCATCCGTGCGGTTCTCAGTGCTGAGACCCCCACAGATCGTGAGAGCGAGGGGTCCGTCGTCGCTCTGCGCAGACAGCCGCACGTGACCGTTCTCCTCCATTAATCTCTATGGAGCTGATGGAAATTGCGCTGAGACCCCCACTGATCAGCAAGTTAGGCCCTCATGGATAGGGCCTGACTTTAGTTCGTCGGAAAACCCCTTTAATAGTATGGAAGTGCACTCTGGTATCTCTGACACTCTCAGTGATAGAGAATGGGTAAGAGAGACCTGAGCACCATGCTCGGCAATCTCTGACCACTCCCATAGAATTAAATGGCTGGACCTGCTGCTCCACCCATTAGTGAGAAGAGGACCCCTGTTCTCCAGATTGCCGAGGGTCCCATTAGTTGGACCAGTACTAATCACTTTGCTATCCCCTATGCTGTGGACAGGGGATAACTTCCCTAATTGGAAGGCATTTAAGGGCTGCATGAACATAGGAACAGCGCCACTCTGTGGTCTATAGACTATATCTGGTACTGCATTTATCTTTTCATGAATGCATCTGAAGGCAAAAATCACACATCTTTTTTTTTTTTAGAAAAGAAAAGCAAAATTAATTATCACTAATTTAAGCACAATGCATATTTTATGACACCGCTGTTTTATCCAAATTAAAGCATTTGTTTCAGTTTTGCTGTAATGAGGTATAATGAAGATAAGAATATAGCAAGGAAATTCCTTACAATTTATAATATTTAACACTTTTCATCACTAAATCGCCATAGATCACCAGGGATTTCCAATTTTAATTTTAACCCATAACCAACCTATAAAAACTACAAAACTTTATTAAAGCGTAACAGAAATTATAACAAAAATGTATAAATCAGCAGTGCAGATGGTAATAGTAAACTTTGTAATATACTTTATTAAAGAAACATGTTCCTGTGTCCTTCTCTTTCTTCCTTATTTAAGCAATTTGTGTAAATCAGCTTCTGTCCTGTATCCACCGACAGCTGAGAGATAAAAGTACCTGAAGAGTGTAACGACTTAACTCCTTACAGACAGATATTGTAATCGCCTCACAGGATTGAATCCTTATAGGATATAGTTTCATCATGTGGAAAGAGTTTATCATTAGCCTCCTTATCTATCTGAAGTGGGCGGAGTGCTGAAGGTTTTCAGATACACTGCTCACTAAAGGAGAAAGAAGGAACAGATACAAGGCACAGAGAAGCTGCTTTATTGAAAGGAAGCCTACCATCATGGATCTACCGAATAGGGTAGATCCGATGGTAGGTTCCTGCAATAATTATCACTTCAATAATGTTTTTCTATAACCCTACCATTCAGTAATGTCACCTAAAAACCTTATCTTTGATATATGTAAATGATGGGCAGCAGCTATTGGGGTATGGAGTAGTCTAGCCGTGGAGCGGGAGTAAAGGCTACTCCAGTTGACCCTGAGTTGACCCCTTCTAGCAGTGCGTCTTCAGCTGAACTGCCTCATCCCGCTTCCGGCGATTTGCGCATTCGCAACATAAGAGAATGAATCTGGCTCATGTTCATATCTCCGGCTTCGGTGGTGGATCAACTCAGGTTACTGAGGTGTAGAGTAATCTTTACTACCGCTCCGAGACGAGGCTACTCCATGTCCCTAAGCCTGTGCCGATATCACCATGTGACGTAGCACCCAAACTATCATCCATTACTTACCGTCCTTCAAATCTATGTTTTAGAAAGTCAAATAATGCTTTCTGCATCATATCCGTCACCTATGGGTAAAAAATACACACATATTACAAATACATTACTACTGCTACAGTCATATATTGTGCGAGCTTTATACATTTATTACATAGTCAGTAATCTCTGATCAGTGGCGGATGAGGACGGCCACGTTCCCAGGACTTTATGAAAATTATGGGCCATTACAAGTAATTATTTATTGGAATTTACTTCCTTAATATGTCTCTTATGTCCACGTTAAGTTCTGCAGTTTGAAGATCTTTGGAGGACCCTCAAAGGTCCTTGAAAAAACCCTTGTATATATACATATTGAGGATTTATGGCTGGAGGTCCTTCTCTTTTTTATGGTTCAGGTGGTCATGGGCTCCCTGGAAGCTATGGGCCCCGTGCGGCCGCCCAAACCGCCTATATTATAATCCACTACCGATTCATGTCTTACCTCGTATCCTTTTAAAGAAGGCCCCACTAGGACTACGGGTCTCATAGAAGGCACTACATCATAAGGAGGGATGTGCTCTGTCTGTGCAGGGAGGAAATAGGAACAACAGAAACACAAGATCAGAATATTTGATAATACAGCAAATGGGTACAGACCAAATCCCAATCTGTCCTATTCGTTCCCGTCTGCAATGTGCTATCATCATTATAAGGTCATAGACCGTCCTGGCGGCACAGGGGTATATCTGATCAGTGGGGGTCTAACCCCCAATCACTACGACGAAGGAGTTGTGATATTAGAAAAATTCCATGAAATTTTTGCTCCTCTATGGTTTTTATGTTTTTTGTTGGTAGCCTCCATTCCACATTAGATGGTTGGCCTATCCTAAGGAGACCAGTAGGTTCATCTAACATTAACCTACCTTGTATGACCATCTTAAAGGGGTAATGTCATGAGCTTTTACTCAACTAAACTACTAGTCCCCTCAGGTGGGGTATAAAATATCCTTTCAAAAATTCCCTCTTTTAAAGGGAACCTGTCATTAGAAACTGGCCTAAAAAACTACTACCTAACAAATCAAGTTTCTTTCATAGCCCAACATGGTTCCATCACCCAGAAAATCAACTTTGAAGTGAAATGTAAATCGGTAGTATAAAGTCAAGGAGGCGGAGAGATCAGGAGATCTGGTTACTGATTTCTATGTGTGCAGGACCATCAATTACAGTGAAGGGGGATTTCTGAAGCTTAACTTCAGTGTTAAATTCTCCGCCTCCTTGACTTTATTCAACAAATTTACATTTCACTTCAAATTTTCTGGATGATCCACCACACTAGGCCATGAAAGAAATATGATCTGAAAGGTGTTCTGCTGCTTGACAACATACTAGCAGTGGTTTATTAGGTATATTTATACTGACAGGTTCCCTTTAAGGTTAAATCATCCCCAGTTACCTCTAAAAAATCTCCTCCAAAGTCATATGCAAATGAGCTGAAAAGAGTCCCTCTTTGCCACAATCGCATCAGTTAAAGACATAGTTGCGAATTGGATCAGCAGCTCACATTTACAACATTTGCCTGTATCTCTGGGCCCAATGTAGGGGCCTCTGAAGTAACACTCCCTCTTCAGAAGCCTAAATGTGACATATCTCAGGCAAAAAGTGGCTTTTCTCTGCTCTTTTGCATATGGCTTTGGAAGTGAATTTTAATAGGAAGACAGGTGAGATTTCACATAAAAGAGGGGATTCGAGAAAAAGAATTTCATACTCTACCTGAGGGGGCTGCTCTTTGATGGGTAATATCTGGTGACAGGCTCCTTTTAGGAGTGACCGGTGTAATAATGACAAAAAGACCAAGAGAAGTGTGTATAGGCCCAAAAAATATATACAAATCTTTATTCAATATTGACACCACAAAACAAGCATTTAAAAGCCATATGGACCCCTGAGGAAGTCGCATTCAGCTCCTTACCTACGCTCTGTTTGTCTCAAATATTATGGATGGGTAACTATGTACCGCTGATCAGCTATTCCCTACTTCAGAGTGTGCCATTTGTTCCTACAGCATTGTATGCATATTGCTAAAGGTGAAGTGCATCTATTGACTTCAAAGATTATTGTGCATGATTTAGAGTTCCTATTTACTCACTTTTTACAGGACAAATAAGACAATGGGGCAGATTTACTTACCCGGCCCATTCGCGATCCAGCGGCGCGTTCTCTGCGGTGGATTCGGGATTTATGAAGGTAGTTCCTCCGCCGTCCACCAGGTGGCGCTGCTGCGCTGAAAATCATCTCAACGCGCCGGAATGCACCACCTCGGACCAGGTGAAGGTAAGCGCTTCCCAAGCGACACTTTTTCGGTTTTTAAATGCGGCGGTTTTTCAGAATACGTCGGGTTTTCGTTCGGCCACGCCCCCCGATTTCCGTCGCGCGCATGCCGGCGCCGATGCGCCACAATCCAATCGCGTGCGCCACAATCCTGGGGCAATTCAGGTACAATCGGCGCAAATCGGAAATATTCGGGTAACACATCGGGAAAACGCGAATCGGGCCCTTAGTAAATGACCCCCAATACATTTACTGTCTATTGGGGCGATGTGATTTGTATGGATCTATTGTGATCTTATACATGGGTCACGTTTGTATGTACTCATGTACTTTTTAGGTGCTTTTAAATGCTTGTTGTGTGGTGTCAATATTGAATAAAGATTTGTATATATTTTTTTGGCCTATACACACTTCTCTCGGTCTTTTTGCTGTTACATTTGTCATTATAGTGTGTTGGCCGCTTTTGATACTTTAAAACTATTTTTTAGCTGTGCGGGTTTCTTCTACATGACGGTGTAATAATGACAGAATGTCTAAAGCTCCTGGGTCTATCATCAGAATATGGATGATAGTTATGGCAGTCAGTATTCTGTGAACTGAGATGATACGGGCACCAGGACACTGCTCCCTCCAATTAGAAAATATGCAAGAAGTAAAAGATGCCTGTATATAGTGTATATATATATATATATGTAATATTGAGTCTATATTAAAGAAGAGGTATCATTCAGAGCTGCATTCACAATTCTGCTGTCTCACTGCACTACAGAATCATATCACCAATATTTTCAAAGTTTTCCAATACTGAGCAGCAGAATTTTGATAAATGAATGCGTATAGGTCGTTTAGTTTTAGTATAAATCATCTTAAAGGACATCTATCACCAGGATGAAGGATTGAAAACCAAGCACACTGACATACTGGTGTGTGCCCCCTCCGGCAGGATCTGCTTTTAGCTTCTTATGCCCTGGTTTTTACAAAAAAAATGCTTTTTAAAATTATGCAAATGAGTCTGAGGGGCTCCAAGCTCCAAAGCACCTAATGGAGCCAGGACCCTCTCAGGCTCATTTGCATAATTTTAAAGCCCATTTTCTTAAAAACAAGGGCATAAGAAGCTAAAAGAAGAGCAGATACTGCCAGAGGGGGCACACACCAGCATGTCTGTGTGCTTGGTGTACAATCCTTCATCCTGGTGGTAGATGTCCTTTAAATAAAACATATACAAGTGATTATTGGAAGCTCATGGTTAGTATAGCATTGTGCATACAACAATATTTTATAAAATTCGTGTTTTAACATTTTCGTATTTTAGTATTGCTTTACATTGCAAAATGATGAGTGAGACGGACAAACAGAAAACACTAGCAGAAAATGTATATAAAGCACATAAAGCAACAAAAAGCAGAGTCACTTAGTAGTCCCCTACATACAGGGCTCCAGGACAGTAGTTGTAGATTTGTTTTTTTGTACTCTTCTAACCTAAACCTACCTTAAAGGGGTTGTCCAGCAAATAATTTGTATTGTTTGTGTAATGAAAAGTAATTCAATCCTCCAATATACTTCCTGTATCTATTCCACAAAGTTTTCTAGATCTCTTCTTGCTGTCCTTCTATATGAATCTTCATTATTTACCTTCTGTGAATAAACACCGGTCCCTGGTCATGTGATGTCACACAGGTGCACGGCTCGTTATATATGTGGTCATGTGATGTTAAAAAGGTGCAGGGCTCGTTATATCCCTGGTCATGTGATGTCACACAGGTGAACGGCTAGTTATATCCTTGGTCATGTGATGTCACACAGGTGCATGGCTCGTTATATCCTTGGTCATGTTATGTCACACAGGTGCACGGCTCATTATATCCCTGGTCATGTGATGTCACACAGGTGCACGGCTCATTATATTCCTGGTCATGTGATGTTAAAAAGGTGCAGGGCTCGTTATATCCCTTGACATGTGATGTCACACAGGTGAGCAGCTCGTTATATCCTTGGTCATGTGATGTCACACAGGTGCAATGCTCATTATATCCCTGGTAATGTGATATCCCACAGGTGCATGGCTCATTAAATTCCTTGGCATGTGATGTCACACAGGTGCACAGCTCATTATATCCCTGGTCATGTGATGTCAGATGATGGCTCGTTATATCAGAGCAGTGCGTTATAACGAGCCATGCATCTGTGTGACATTACGTGATCAGGGTTAAAACGAGCCATGCACCTGTGTTACATCACATGACTAGGCATATAATGAGCCATGCACCTGTGTTACGGCACATGACTGGGCATATAATGAGCCGTGCACCTGTGTTACAGCACATGACTGGGCATATAACAAGCTGTGCACCTGTGAGACATCACATGACCAGGGATATAATGAGCCATGCGAATGTGTGACATCACATGACCAAGAATATAAGAAACCGTGCCCCTGTGTGACATCATATGACCATGGAATGATTTGCATCCACAGGAAGTGGAAACGATGAAGCTTCCTATAAAATGACAGCAAGCAGAGATCTAGAAAACCATGATGAATTGATAAATAAAATACATTGGAAAATTGTATAACTATTCATTACACAAACAATATCAGTTATTTGTGGAAAGTGGGCAACCCCTTTGAGGCTCAAGAGATATTATAGTTAACCCTTTTACCACCTTGGACCAACCTTACATATTTTTTCTCCTTACTCTGGATCAACATTGTAGGATTATAGGTTGGACTTGTTAGACCTGTGTTTTTACGGAAACCAGCCTGTTAAAGTAACCCCCACTAACTAAACTTCTATTATACAGCAGTACAACTATCCCCATATTGTTCCACCAATCCCAGTTCATTCATAAAGTTGACTCACCAGCTATGCAAATGACCCCATGTGAGTTTGATCATTGTTTTTTCTATGAGCTGAGTTTGGCATATTCATGCCCCCCCAGCTCAGGCAGGCCTCGAGCTCATTACCCCTTTCTTCAGGAATGAGACACTGGCTGTGGGACTCACTCAGGAAGGGGTGAATGAGGGAACTGATTTCTCCTCAGCGAATCAATCACACACAGCCTGCATCTCTCTCATTGCTCAGGGAGGGGTGAATGATGTAGCAGAGCCAAGTTCACTTAGCTGAAGACAAAACCGCCTCTTGTCAATCAGAAAGCTGGAGGCGCGGTTGAGCTGATAGAACATGAATATGCATAGATGGTGAGTCAACCTTTCAAACGGACTGTGGAACTTTACAGGCATGGGGAGGAACAATATAGGGATAGTTGTGCTGCTCTATAATAACAATTTTCAAAGATATGTTTAATTAGGGTTGGTTAGTTTATCAAACAGGTTCCCACTTCATCCAATGAGTGGCTTCTTCAGACACGTAACATCACCTACATATTCCAATGGACTTCACTTTTCTTGTTGTCCACCAGTCAGATGCCAGTCATTGGATGAAGCATGTCCTGTAATCACCCATAAATTCTAGTTTACACAGGGTCCAAAACAGGAAGTACCTGAACCATGGCAGAAACCAGGAGCCATGGCAGGTAAGTATGTATTCCTTTTTATTTTCTTACCCAGGCGCGGCCCCTTGGGGCTTTCCCATATTCATTGAGGGAATCTCTCAGCACAAATTGACTTATTAAACCACTAGAAGTATCTTGTCATGCAGCTAAATACCCTAAAAATCATGTTTCTTTTATATTCCAGTTTGGTGGCATCATCCAAAAAAATCAACTTTAAAGAGAGATCTAAAATGGCTGTATAAAGTCAAGGAGGCGGAGAGTCTAGCACTGAAGTCAAGCTCACAATGTCCTGAGGTTAGAAGAGCTTGCCTTCAGTGCTCTCCACCTCTTTGACTTTATACAACCACTTTAGATCTCACTTTAAAGTTGATTTTTTTGGATGATGCCACCATTCTGGTCAATGAAAGAAACACGATCTGGAAGGCGTTCATCTGCTGGATGACACATTGGTAGTGGTGTATTAGGTCACTTTTTGCTGACAGGTTCCCTTTAAACTTTATCAACTATGGTTCTATGAAGTCATTAAAGATCAGTGATATCGCCCACATCGTACCACATCTCGGTGATGTTACTCCTTAGAGACTGTCGAGAATATCGGTACCGGGTATGCCCCTGATCTTCATGACCCCCGCCGCATTGTACCCTCTAAGGCTTTCTTATGGTGCACTTACCGATTTTTGCTTCTGTTTAGCTACAAGCAGCATGGAAAGGAAACAGAGAACAACAAAGCATGCATGTTATTGACATCGAAAGAGACAAAGACGTTAAACAGGACTTGAAATGTGGCACGTGGCGGCTGTACACAAGGCGTGCGTCCGGCCGGAGCTGGCGGTTACCTTCTTAAAAAAAGGCATTCGCTTCTCTTTCATGTGGGGTGATGTTACACTGTTTACACTGGGTTTAGGGGAGCGATGGTTCGCAGGAATTTCAATCTCTTCTGCCTCTAAGCCAGTGGCATCTAAGTCTATAGCTACATACAGACAAATCATGTACAGTTATCAGAGGGAGAAGAAGAATGGAGTCACATCACATCATCTGGAAAGGAAGGATCGATTTATGATACAAAAAACATTAAAAACAGTCAATTATTCATATATTTGATCAATGGGGATCGAACCCTCAGAAGTGAACAGCAGAATGAAGGGGCTGCTCCGGCACAAAGTAATGCCCGAATTCTGGTGATTCAGATGCAACTGCAGTACCAGGTTCAGCCACATATATTTGTGGCACATTATATGTAGCACTGTGCTTGCGTTAATTCTGCAGATCAACAAGGTACAGGCGGTCCGTCCTTATCTTAAAGGGTACGCCACTTTTCAACAAACTTTTTAGAAATCAGTAGTTCAGTGTATGTACATGAAGAGTAACACTGTTTCTGGTGACTTTATTATAGTCTTCCTCATTGCAGTCTGTATCCGAAAGTGCACCTGTGACTTACTGTTCCCCCTTCCCTCTCCATAAACGTCTAAGTGATCAGACACCTTAGTGATCATCCGTCTTCTTGTTTGCAAGATGGAATTAGGGGAAATCTCAGAGTAAGGCTATATTCACACGAACGTATGGGGGACGTATATACGGCCGACGTATATACGGCCGATATACGTCCCCCATACACTCCTATGGGCGCACGGCACCCTACGGGAGCGGTACGGTGCCGCACACGTGCGGCACCGTACCGTTCCGTACCCGGGAAAAAGATAGGACCTGTCCTATCTTTTCCCGTAATACGGGGCCGTGCGCCATAGGTTGCTATGGAGAGGGGCGGGGGTGAGCTGCGCTCACCTCCTCCTCCTCTCCCCGTACACTGCCGTTGCCCGCTACGGTACGGTACGGGCGGGCAACGGCAGTGTGAATATAGCCTAAAGCAGATTAGGTACAAATGAGGGAGGATGGTAAGAGCCAAAGTAAGCGGAGAAGGAAACACTTTCCTCTAATAGATCTTATACAGTTTCTTATATTCACCTCTACAACTGATTCATACAAAGTTTGTTGAAAAGTTAGTGACCGTTTGCGGACCCGAAAAGTCAATTTAAAGGGGTATTTCTTTTGTAATTGTGCATTTGTAGGCTCCTTTATCCACATTCATTTTAGCAACCTACATAATATATATAGGGAGATATATGAAAAGTGTGTCCCCCCCATAGATATACTTTCTGAGATCAACAAACAGAAACCAAATGTTAATGTATACATTAGAATTTATTTAAAGGGAACCTATCACCACCCCTGACATGTCTGTTTTACTTATTACTTGTATTCCCCGTGAAGTAACAATTCCGGAGAAACTTTTTTTTTTAACTCTATGTTACTTTGTCTTTTTGTTTTTACCTTCTACTAATGTATAAATAAACCGGGTGTATTGTCAACCGGGTGTTACAGTTTCCCATGTCAGAGGGGACATGTCCTTATACATTTCCAGATGGAATTATAGCTGAATGACAATGCATTCATCCGTATTATATTATTTCAAAGATAATATAGGTATTTAGAAAAGAACGAACATGTCTTCTAGAAGTCAAAAGTAGAATAACCCCTTTAAATAAGGCAGATTAGTTATTACATTAATCTTACATGTAGTTAATAATTGCTTAAAATTTTTATGACATTACAATCATTAGTCAACTAAAACCCTGAGTGTATTTTGTACTGCATGAGTTGGTATGTTCTGTAGGAGTGTTCTGGCACCCCCCAAAAAAATGTATATTATGAGGAAAAATAATAGTGGATGTGCCCTGTATTAGGTTAAGGCTAAGCTCACACCAGACCTTAATTTTCTCTTATAGAAGAGCATAACTAAAACTCCAAATGGAAGGTGAAGAGAAGGTCTTCTGTTCACTGTCTGTTCCACCTAAGGTTCAGATGTTCATAAAACTGTGGGGCCTAAGAGTTATCTTATACTCTTAAATGGCTTGTCTCGCAAAGCAAGTTAGGTCCTATCCACAGGATAGGGGCTAACTTGCTGATTGGTGGGGGTCTCGGTGATGGGACACCCACGGATCACAAGAACGGGGGTCCAATGTACCCCTGTCGCACCTCGAGATGAACGGGGCAGCCTGTTGTGCATGTGTCAACTGCCCAGTTCATCTTTGTGGAGCTGATGGAGTTTGCCAAGTGCCACACTCACCATCTCCAGCAGCTCCATAGTGATGAGCGGGGCAGCCCGGTCATCTGGGGGTGCGACGAGGGTACATTGGATGCTGTTCTTGTGATCTGTGGGGGTCCCATCATTGAGTATCCCACTGGTCAACAAGTAAGGCTTTAAATCTGTGAGCAAGGCCTAGTTTGCTTTGTGGGGGAACCTAAGCAGCCCATGGCTTCCGGTGTCCATCTTTAGCATAGACCTTTTGTTTTTGGGCATCACAAGTAAAAGGGTTGTTCTGAAATAAACATTTAACATCTGCTTATGTGTCTGAACACTGGGTCCCTCAGCAATTGTCTACTGAATTATCCCATAGTCAAAGGAAAGCAGCTGGCCATCCTTGACCTGAGCTCATTTAATTTCTATGGGAATTCCCAATATGGGATTCCAGATCCTGGAACCTAACCTAGAAGTGAATGGAGTGTAGGTTCCCGTGGATAGTGGGCAAGTGTCTACTTTAAACATCCCCTTTATAGGAGATTTACACTATACCTATTGATGAGTATACCAAAAATGTTTCATTGGTGGGAGTCTTGTGGGGCCATCTCAGTGCATCTGCAGATGTCTTTCCTTCCACGGTAAAGGAAATATGAAAACACTTTGTTATAGGGTTAAACTCTTGTGCAAAAATTTGTCCATAGTTGAGGACATCAAAATGTGTTAACATATGTATGTTCTGGTAGGTAGATTATTACTCTGATAGAAGGGGGAATTTAACGTAAGAGAAATCTTTAAGTCAATGTTGGAGAGTCTTTATTGGTGGTGAATTTACAAAATTTTCCACAATTTTGATAGACCATAGCACCACCAAATCAAAAAATCATCCCTGAGATGTTGCTTCACTTTTCATTCCATCCTCTACTGGAGTGAGAGCACCAGAATGTTGTAACTTTTTAAAAAGTTGCATAATTTAGTGTAATCTAGACACACTGGGATATGGTTGATGATACTAACTTACCAGACGACGGTGGCGTTGATCTTCTAGAGCTAGGTACCACATCACCCAAACTGGAAGAAGAATTTCCTCCGGTTTTACTATTACATGGAAACAGATAGTATTATGTCACTCCCTGCGAACACACATCTCACCGAAAAAATACAATTGTTGACCTCCCCCCTCCCCCAACCACATAAACCACACACAGTGCCCAACATTCTCTTAGTACTAGGACTGTGCCCCCGCAGAGCCGAGATTATTCCCTCCGACATCATGTTATGCTCTCTAAACCTCTGCCAAACAGCGAATATCAAAGCAGCCAAAAATAATCCCATCCTAATAGGGGTCTCTGAACTCCCCTAAAATGCCGAGCCACGGATTAATGAGGAAACCAGAGATCAGTTTGTAAAAACATTATTTACCCAGTGATCCCGAACATACACACTATAAGAGCCAGAGATGTGATGGGGGTAGGGGGACACATAGAAAATTCTACAGGGAACCAAAAACTATGGGGGTCATTTATTTTATTTCCCCCTTCCCCGAGCTCTTTTTGCACCTTTTGTGAGTCTATTTTTTGTAGCTCATTTGTCTTTTTTGCTCTTTGACAAATGTAGGGGTTTTTTTTAGCTTTAGTAGGTCCACATTTTAAAAAAAATCACACCATTGCTTTTCCTAAGCATGGTCAGGCGTGTTATTGCGCAATTATTTGCGCCCCTATAGGTGCACATCTATGTTAGTGAGGTGCAAACATCTGGAAGCAGGAGAAATACAAATTAGGCATAAATCAGGAAACTGCCACAAGGCCAAAGCCTCCTGATAGATCCAGCAGGGGGACGGGGCACCATCAAAGGCTGGAGCACTTAGCGGTTGGGGGGTGGATTTATTTTTCTATGAGATCCCTCCACTCTATTATCACCTTTCTAATATATTAGGATTACCTTGTGTAGAATTTTCCCTGCTTTGCCTTTTGTTCATGCTGAAACCTCATATTCTCCAGCTTCACTGGACTAGGGATAAATCCTATTTCACAGCCTTCTTTTACCAGACGACCTATCCACCAGTCATTGTTAAATTTCTAAAGAAAAAAAGAAATACATAGTAGAAAAAAAGAAAACATATAACATATAAACATACAATAAACATAGGGGGAGATTTATCATCTGCGGGCATATAGTGAGCCAGTGTATGATGTAAGCCCCGGCTCCCCCGCCACATCGGATTTATTGGAATGCTCCGGCATCTTGATAAATCCAACAGACAATAGCAATATTGGGCGATTCTATGCCAGGCAGCACATGGCAAAGAATAAGTCTATATCCTTCCCCTAAACGGTACTAGGAAGGCCCAGGGCAGTCCAACCCACCGCCCACAGTATATGGTAGGAGCAATCAGGCCTCCTAGAGATCAAACACTCCATGGGTCTTCAAATACGTGTAAAGTAACAGTAAGGCAAAAATATGAAAACATTAAAATTTTTTAGAAATTTCGTTTTCTCTGCAGCAGAAAATATATAAATAAAAAAAGATCACAAACACATCAGCTATCACAGTGTCCCAAAATCTTTGATAAAAATTGATAAAAATCCTTGAAAAAAAGTTATTATTTCATACAATGGAACATTGGAACAGGAAAAGTATGCACAAGAATTGCCGCCATTTCTTTAGGTTCGGTTTTCTGGTTCACCCCCCACCGTGAACACCCACGATCGGAGCTGGAACCAATTGCAGGTGTTGACTCTTGTAAAGCTGAGTGCAAAACCAGCCACCATTTTCCTTAAGATTGTTATTCCCCGCGACGTAGACAGTGGGGTTGAGTGTTCCGGTTCGGTAGCCGAACTTAAACTGAACTTTCAGGTTTGGCCAAACTTGAACCTTGAAGCATCCTCTCATCCCTATGGTCTACATAATGAAACCCATAAAACAAAGGCCACAAGAAATTGATGCAACTGCAGTATTTTGTGAATTTTACCGTTTTTGGAATTTTTTCCAGCTTCCCATTACATTGAACAAGATATTAAATTGTACCACGAAGATATTCATTTGTCCCACTCAAAACAAGCCCTCATAAAGCAGAAAAATAAAAAAGGGGTTAAAAACAGCAGATGGAAAAATGGGGGAAGCATCTTTAAAAGATTAAAAAATTCGGTACAGGCAAATACCAGTACAGGCAGTCCCCGGGTTACATACAAGATAGGGTCCGGAGGAGGTTTGTTCTTAAGTTGAATTTGTATGTAAGTCAAAACTGTATATTTTATAATTGTAGATCCAGACAAAAAAAATTTTGGCCCCAGTGATATTTGGAGTTTAAACATTTTTTTGCTGTAATGGGACCAAGGATTATCAATAAAACCTCATTACAGACACTTTGCATCTGATCATTGCAGCCTGGGACTATAGTAACATCCAGAGACTTCACCAGAGGTCACAGGGGCAGAGGGGTCCGTCTGTAACTATGGGTTGTCTGTAAGTCGGTGTCCTTAAGTAGGGGACCGCCTGTATTGTTAAAAAAAGCACCATACAAATGTATTTCATATATAAAAAAAACAGAAAAAGAATATTCAGAGAATCCAGATATCCACAGATGATCCATTAGTATTCCATTAGGGTCTTACCTCTTTGACGTGCAAAAAATCTTTAGCCTCAAATGATACAGCCATTCCTGGAACTGGAACCTCGTCATCATGAGCTGCGCTGTAGCCAACATTCGTCCGGACGGCAAATGCAACTGGCTTGACCTGAAAGTAAAAACAGAAGAAATTTTACAATTAAGGTAATAATGGACCTAAAGAAGGTGCAGAGGTAGCAGTCTACTGAGCCCCTATTACTAGGTGTAAACTACTGGGCCCCTATTACTACATATAATCTGCTGTTCCCCAATTACAAGGTGTAATCTACTGTGTCCCTATTACTAAGCTCAACTGTGCCCTAACTGCTGTATAGTTCACTCTATTACTAGCTATAGACCACTGTGCCTATTACTAGGTGTAGTCCATCATCCCTTTATTACAAAGTGAAGTCTAGTGTGCCCCTATTTTTAGGTGTTCTCTATAGTCCCTATTACTAGGCATAGACCACTGTGCCCATGTTACTAGGTGTAATCTATTGTGCCTGTACTACTAGGTGTAGTATACTGTGCTTGTACTACTAGGTGTAGTCTACTGTGCCTGTACTACTAGGTGTAGTCTAGGTGTACTAGGTGTAGTCTACTGTGCCTGTATTCCTAGGAGTAGTCTACTGTGCCTGTACTACTAGGTGTAGTCTACTGTGCCTGTATTCCTAGGAGTAGTCTACTGTGCCTGTACTACTAGGTGTAGTTTACTGTGCCTGTACTACTAGGTGTAGTCTACTGTGCCTGTACTACTAGGTGTACTGTGCCTGTACTACTAGGTGTAGTCTACTGTGCCTGTATTCCTAGGAGTAGTCTACTGTGCCTTTATTACTAGGTGTAGTATACTGTGCCTTTATTACTAGGTGTAGTATACTGACGAGCAGTTGGACAGGTGTACCTAATAAAGTGGCCGGTGAGTGTATTTTTACAATTTTACTGAAGAAAAACTAATATAGAGAAAATCTCATTTGTTTTCGTATCGCCATCTTTTCGGAGACATATTGGGGCAGACTTATCAAGGTGTCTGAAAGTCAGAATATTCTTAGTTGCTCATGGCAAACAATAACAGCTCCTCTTGAGCACTAGTAAAATGAAAGCTGAGCTGTAATTGGTTGCCGCGGGCAATTAAGAATATATGACTTTCAGACCGCTTGATACATCTGCCCCATTGCCAATATTGTTTGGCAGAGCTAACTTTTTACGTGTTGAGTTGTACTTTTCAGTGGTACCATTTTGGCGCACACAACTTTTTAAAATTACTTTTCGGAACATTTTCCTGAAGGGATTTTATGAAAAATGTTAATCTTTGGCAAGTTTTTCTGGTTTTGTTCTTATTCGGCATTTACTGAGCTGGTCCATTATTGTTTCTGATTTATTGTACAGATTGTACAGACGCAGCGATACCAAATATGTGAAGGGGGGGGGGTTGTGATTTTGTGTTTTTTGTACTTTATTAGATGTGTGTAGGAAATGTTGGTGTTTAGGAGACTTATACTTTATCTACTTATTTTTATCTTTAAAAATCTATATTAAGTGTTTTTAGTAGCTAGGAGGCAGGGCCAGCTGAAGGCACACCCCCAGACCCCCCATTCCTCCGGTAAGTTATGCGGGGGGTCCGATTCACTTCAGAAGCCACTTACTCGACACGGTTATGCGTGTAGTATACAGCTGACACCCACAGCTTCTGGCACCGGCTCCGTTGGTAGGATGTAGTAGTACATCACGTTGTGGCAAGTCCCTGCCGACCGTTCAATGTCGAGAGGGGATTGAGAGCATTTGGACTGAAAGCCCACTCTGCAGTGACCAAACCTCTACGTTACCACAGCTCCTCCTATTTCCATTTATTCACTCCCCTGTTCCACTAGCGCTCCCACCTGGTTCCACCCCTCCACCCTCCACAATGCATAGAACAGCTGACTGGTAAGACCGCTAGCGGAACTGGGGATTGAATAAATTATAGGAAGAGGCGCTGTAAGGTGCTCCAGTGGCGTAGCCAGAGCCCCCCAGACTTATTAGCATAATTTTTTATAACTCTATATCGAAGCAATCGTGGTATATAAAGTTATAATAAAAGAAGTCCCGAGGATCATCGTTCTCCTTAGTAGGACACATCTACCGTCAGTAAAGCTGCTGATAGATGTCCTTTAAGTGCTTATCCATTGTTCTCTACGTTCATCTCCAGGTTAGATATAAAATTTATTCCCATCTTAATATTATTACATTTTTTAAAAAATTTTCTGCTTTATATTTGACGCTGTAAACCAGACCGCGGTCTAAATAATCGGTCGCCGGCCCCTGTGAGTGAGATGTATGATCCGATTTCAATCAACGCAACACTAATCACTTCTGATAGTAGCAAAATTTAGCCTGGATCTACTAATCTAGATTGGCAGCCGGGGCTAGTAAAAGTAAAGGGCTGGACGAGGAGGGGGGGGGGGGATAAAGCGGCGCACACAAGCTGATCAGTGATTCCAGCTTTCCCCTTTCACGCTGAGCTACAACTTGTTTTTCTTACCTATTTAAACCCAACCTCATTGGTTGTCAGGTTACTGGAATCCCATTGTGGCGTTACATCAGCGGCAGGTGCTGAGCCTCGGATAGGGACATTCTGCAGGGCCTGGTGATCTCTACCTGTTTGCATCTATTATTTATTTCATGCTGAACAACGTATTCTTCTTCGTCTTCTTTACACTATATTTAGTCCTGGGAGGGCGACACACACAAAAAAAAACCCCCGGAAAAATCTCCCTAGGAAGCACAGATGCCGGTGGGATGATACTATCACCCTGCAACTTTCAAGGTCTCCTGAATGGTAGCAGCATCTAGTATTTATGTCTTAATTCTCTCGCATAAGCTCCAGCCTCAGAGCCTTTATTAAAGCTTCGGGAGTAATCAGCACGGCTGTTCCCCAGCAGGCGGCCGCTTGCATTTGTCAGGGAATTTTTTTTTCTCTTTTTAACGATATATTCACTTTTTTTTTTTTTTAATTTTCAAATTTTCTTGAAAGCAGAATTTTTTTTAAACTTTGGGTTAAAACTGAACATGTCAGGGGCTGAGTTTACGTGAACTACCAGGAAGCATAAAAAATTCCAGACTTTTTTTTTTTTAATTACGGATGGATGGAATATTGAGGAGATCGATGGCTTTGTTTGATTTTCGGTGGGATTATCGTTTAATATGCCGGTATTGACGAGACGGGAAGAGTTTATATATCTGGACTACAGAGGAATTTGGTTTTCCCATGCTGGTGGGGCTGTTATTAATCTCCTTATCACTGCATGCTGCCATGCTAAAGGCTCCCAAGGGTAAAAATGTGTCCTGGGTGAGTAAAAAAAAAAAAAAATCTTTAAAAAAATATATATTATTTGTTATTTTTTTTCATTACAATTATTATTCTTTATGGTTAGTTTTTATGTTATTCTAACAATAATTGCTAATAATTAATAATTTTTTCAGAGTTCTATTAACTTTTGCCAGTTTACAAAAAAAATCTTTGAACAAAACTTTTTTGAATTTCAAGTTTTTTTTTCCCCACTGACTCATCAAATTACACAGTGTAATTAACCCTCTGAAATAATTGTATACAATATAATATAAAATTTGTAATCCTAAAATAAAAAAATATATTTTGTCAAAGAACTCAATATTTTTATATTAATCATGTAAAAATGTAATAAAATATATTTAGGTTATAGACTGTTGGCAACTTCAAAAATATGTAATGTCCTATATTTGTCTGTGTTTAGTGGGTCAGTATAAGCTTCTTGTTTAGGTTATTTTGCCTGTAGGTTTAATTCCAAGGTTCAGTTTCTTTACTGTAGCCTGTGGTCGAATCATTATTCAATGTGTGGTTTAAAACCTCATCTATATTTAGAAAGCCTAAAGCTTAAAATCTCAACACTTAACCCAATTGCATTTCACCGAGCCACCCAGGTCAGTGATAGCCAGCAGATAAGGGAGGGAGAGCGAGGATGTAGTGTTATACAGATCACCAGAAAGTGCATTTTATCTATTTTTCTTTCTTTCTATCTCATATCTATTTGTTTCTCTCTTCCCATTTATCTACCGTATCATCTATCTAAAGATGTTTGTTCTTTCAGTACAGCGCAAAATAGGAGCAAAACTGTCATTACACAGCAAAAAGGCGCAAAAACGATAATAGAAGGAAAAGATAAATGACCCCCTCTATCTCCTATCTAACTATCATCTATCTATCTCCTATCTATCTAACTATCATCTATCTATCTCATATCTATCTATCTATCTCATATCTATCTACCGATCTCATATCTATCTATCTATCTATCTATCTGAGCAGCGGCAGCCGGAACTGAAGAGGCCGGGACTGGAGCCGGGACTTGTAAGTTGCGCTTGCGGCGCGCAGGCGGTGAGCGAGAGGCACAGGTGACCCCGCGATCCGCGATATGGATCGCGGGACCACCCGTGACAATAATATTTTATTGTTATACTTTATACTATGCATATAGTTTTTATGAAAATGCTGTTAAGCGACTGAATCATTTTCTCTCTTCTGCAAATTATGTGCAGCAACAGGAAACCTGCTGTAGAAAAAACTCCTACACTATCTGCACAAACCACAAAATTTGGTTTTTCTCGTAGTTGTCACGGATATATATATATATATATATATATATATATATAGAAAACAGAAAGTCCAAAAGCAGCACCGGATAATCGGGGTGCAAACAGCCGTAGGTCCCTGGGCCGGGGTCCGTCTTGATAATCAAAAAAGTAGGCAGCACTCCAAAGTAAGTAGAAAAGGGTGAGTCTTTATTCCAAGTGCGACGTTTCGGCGTTAACACACGCCTTTTTCAAGCATAAGGTGCTAGGTGCATGTCCAAATATTTAAGGACCAAGCAGAGCAATGATTGGTCAGGGTACAAAGTGAACGTGAATGGGTTACAAAATGCAAAACTGTACATATATAAAGTGCTACATTCAGGATTGTAAAATACATATATAAAGAAAACAATCGAGTGAAAATTTATGCCCATAAGGGTACAAGTGTACATAGTGAATAAAATATACAATAAGCTCCTCCCATCGGTATCGCGGCCACGCCCACGTCTCCTGGTATCCATTCATGAAAAATCAATCGCTCCTCTCCATCCACCTGCGGTTGGGCGCCGTTTCAGTCGCGACCCGGAAGTGACATGCACGACCTCAGGCGCAGACCGGAAGTGACGTCAAGTTGGAGCGCGCATGCGCTCTGGCAAGGAAGATGACGGCAGCCATTTTTAATTAGGGCAAACCTGTTCCAAGAGGTAACGGGATGTAGAACAAATGTGTAGGTGTGCGTATAGCCAAAAGGTAGATTAGGAGAAATAATGGTACCTGTAGTGAGTACTTATAGTGATCTCACTATGTAGTCTACCACCCATTGGGGGCGGGGCTATTCAGTTTGAGTAACCCATACCCTCTAGGGATTGCGGTAGTGGTACCCAACTCCAAAGGAATATGAGAGCAATTATCCCACCTCGGTACATGTGCAAATGATGGTGGATGGAGGAACTGAAGCAAAAGAGAATTTTTTTGAAGGAGACGTGGAGAGACGGTCGTCACTCGGATGGGGGTGATGGTATAAGATAATATCTAATAACGAGAAAAAGAAGAACATGTTAAAAGGACATATGGGTATCTCCCGGAAGTCAATTTACATTTTTGATATTGAGAGAACAGACATGCTATATACATTTTAGATAGAACCATGAGTAAGTGGTGACTCAGATAATACTTGTGAGATTGTATTCAATGTTGAGGCCTTGTGGTTGTAGAGTATTGAGTCGGTGGATCCACATGAGCTCGCGTTTGCGTAGTAGCAGACTTCTGTCACCACCTCTTCTTAGAGGGGGTACATGGTCAATGAGGGTAAAACGTAGTTGGGAATCAAGGTGTCCAGCCTCACAGAAGTGTCGACTGACAGGAAGGTCACGTTTACCTTTTCTGATGGTATACTTGTGGTGTGTGATTCTCACCTTAAATTCATTGGTGGTTTCCCCAATGTATTTCAGACCACATGGGCAACTAAGCATATATATTACGAATTCACTGTTGCAAGTCAAGTAATGACGTATTTTATACGTGCGTCCAGAGTGGGAGAATGTTTCTCCTTTTATCATCAAAGAGCAATTTATACAGGATCTACATGGGAAGCTACCTGTGCGGACATTCCCCTGTAACCCCCTTTGGACTAAAGATCTCAATGGCCCAACGTCAGATTTAACGATGCGGTCACCAATATTTTTGGCACGACGATAGGATAGTAATGGGGGATTTTTGTACTCAGGGACACCAGAGAGATCTCTGGACAAAATGCCCCAATGTTTTTTTATGATGGATGCAACCTGATTGCTTTTATCAGAGAATGTAGTAATGAAGGGAATTCTGGTTGGGCCCTGTAGCTTGTTTTTTGGAGATAAAAGATCATCTCTGTCTCGGTTGTTAGCTAGACTCATGTTTTTGAGAAGAATCCTTTTGGGATAACCCCTCTGCAAAAATTTTTTTGTCATTTTTTTGGCATTGTTGGTATATTTCTGTTCAGTGCTAGAGATTCTCTTTACTCTGAGAAATTGACTCAGGGGCAGGGAATTCAGCATTGGACGTGGATGTGCACTGTCATATCGGAGTAAGGTGTTCCTGTCCGTGGGTTTTGTGTAAAGGTCAGTAGATAATGTATGGTCTTCACATGTGACCGAAACATCTAGGAATTGGATATTAGTGTCTGAATGTACAACAGTAAATTTTATGTCATCATCGAGAGAGTTAAGAAACGAATGAAAGGCAGAGAGGTCTTCAAGTGTGCCTGTCCATAGGAGGAAGACATCGTCTATGTACCTCCACCACCTCAGAACGTGCCGATAGTGGTGGGATACATAGACGAAGTCCTCCTCCAGTGACATCATCATAATATTTGCGTATGATGGGGCCATGTTTGCACCCATCGCTACACCGCGTAGTTGAGTAAAAAACTCGTTACCAAACAGGAAGTAGTTATGATGTAAGACAAGATGGAGTAAAGATGTATAATGAAGTGATTCTTTGGTGGGTGGTTAGTTTTGAGAGACACCTCTCAACCGCCCGTAGTCCCTTGTGTATCAATAGATGTGTAAGGGAACTACATCAAGAGGCTAATACAAACCATCAAGACTGTGATTCCACCATTTTTAATTGTGTAGAAAGTCAGCGTATCACGTATGTATGATTTTACGTTGTGTCACAAAACCCCTCACGTATTATATCTAAAAAGATGGCTTATTGCGAAAAAATCGATCGCTCCCGGATCACATCGGTCTTCCGGGGGGATTCGAAGCGATGTTAGTATCTTTGGAAGTACATTGACAGGAGTGATGGGGTGTGAAAACCGTCAGATATTTGTGCATTTATCAGTATATAGTACCGTCGGCCATGCTTTATCTAGACAGATTTGATTTTGCGGGCAATTTCAAATTTTGGGTCACCAGAAATACGTTTGTATAACATTACCATCATTATTTGGATTCCGATCTCCGCCATGTAGTTAGGTGTCCATGATGACGACAGCCAGCCCTCCCTATCCGCTCTTGATGGTGATGTCGCCATCATGAACCAACCCCTCCAAGGCGGAGATCTCAGCTGTAGTCATATTTGGATGTCTCAGGGATCTGTTCTCCCTGAGAGCCAAAATGTCATTTTGACACACCTGAAAAAAGTATTAGAGCGGTAACATCAAGTTGAGAGAAAATTTGCTTTTGTTGAGAGTCCAAATTGTTTTGGATCCAAGGCTGGGATACTGGTCTAGCACTGAGGGATGTATTATGAAACCATATTTACTTAATGTTACGGAAGAATCTGCATAGATCGACATCGCCTGGAACCAATCTGTATCTGCACATGGGGAAAAGATAAACCTTTTTGTAGAACAGATAATTCACATCGTTAATAGTCGAGAAGAATATTTACCACTGTGGTTTCGGGGTTTTGGATACAGCCTTGGGGGAGAGTTCGGCTCTTCATTCCCTTCGGTCTTTCTACTGGGTCTCCTGGTTCCGGGATTTTTTTTCCGCGGCCCTGGGGATAGGTGGGGGTGTTGAGGGGGGTTAGTGTGGAGTGAGAGAAATTGCGGGGAGGGAGAGCGGCTCCTAGCCTTGTGTCCGTCTTAGTTGTGTGGGTCGATTCGATTACCTTCTGTTCCATACGGGTCCCCTCCTAAAAAGAAACCTGTCCCGAGGTGTGTGTTAGTAGGTTCCATATTGGTTGATGTAGTGTTTCTGGTGGAATTATGTCTTTTGTTCTTCACAGATTCCTTCTTGGAAGGTGTTCCTAAGTGTGATTGCCAGCTATATATTTTCCCAGTCTTGTAGTCTGAAGAAGAACATGAGTCTAGCTAACAACCGAGACAGAGATGATCTTTTATCTCCAAAAAACAAGCTACAGGGCCCAACCAGTAAAAAACTCGTTACCAAACAGGAAGTAGTTATGATGTAAGACAAGATGGAGTAAATCGAGTATCAATGAAGTGATCTTTGGTGGATGGTTAGTTTTTGAGAGACACCTCTCAACCGCCCGTAGTCCTCTGGTGTGATCAATAGATGTGTAGAGGGAAACTACATCAAAAGAGGCTAATAGCAAACCATCAAGACCTGTGATGTCCACCATTTGTAATTTGTGTAGAAAGTCAGCGGTATCACGTATGTATGATTTACTGTGTGTCACAAAACCCCTCAGTATTTCATCTAAAAAGATAGCTATATGCGAAAAAATCGAATCGCTCCCGGATACAATCGGTCTTCCGGGGGGATTCGAAAACGATTTATGTATCTTTGGAAGTACATATATGACAGGAGTGATGGGGTGTGAAACCGTCAGATATTTGTGCATATTATCAGTAATAATACCGTCGGCCAATGCTTTATCTAGACAGAGTTTGATTTTGCGGGCAATTTCAAATTTTGGGTCACCAGAAATACGTTTGTATACATTAACATCATTAATTTGACGGCGGATCTCCGCCAGGTAGGTTGAGGTGTCCATGATGACGACAGCCCCGCCCTTATCGGCTGGCTTGATGGTGATGTCGCCATCATGGACCAACCCCTCCAAGGCGGAGATCTCAGCTGTAGTCATATTTGGATGTCTCAGGGATCTGTTCTCCCTGAGAGCCAAAATGTCATTTTGAACAACCTGAAAAAAAGTATTCAGAGCAGGTACATCAAGTTGAGGAGAAAAATTGCTTTTGTTAGAGAGTCCAAATTGTTTTGGATCCAAGGCATGGGGTACTGGTCTAGCACATGAGGGATTATTATGAAACCAATATTTGAGCTTAATGTTACGGAAGAATCTGCATAAATCGACATCAACCTGGAACCAATCTGTATCTGCACATGGGGAAAAAGATAAACCTTTTTGTAGGACAGATAATTCACATTCGTTAATAATGCGAGAAGAAATATTTACCACTGTGGTTTCGGGGTTTTGGATACAGTCCTTGGCGGGAGAGTTCGGCTCTTCATTCCCTTCGGTCTTTCTGCGCCGGTGCCAGTGTTGTCCGCCCCTCCGGGTTCTCTTTCGTGGCCGGAGTCCCGGTCTAAAAAAGACCCGGTCGAGGTTGTGTTAGTAGGTTCCATATGGTTGATGTAGTGTTTCTGGTGGAATTATGTTTTGTGTTTTCAACGATCCTTCTTGGAAGGTGATTTCCAAGTGTGATTGCCAGCTATATATTTCCCAGTCTGTTAGTCTTCTTCCCGACTACAAGACCTGGGAAAACGATATAGCTGGCCATCACAACTAGGAAACACCTTCCAAAAGGAACTGTGAAAACAAAAAGGATATTCCACCAATAAACCTACATCACCCAATATGACCTACTAACACAAACCTCGACAGGGTCTTTTTAGACCGGGACTCCGGCCACGAAGAGAACCCGAGGGGCGACCAACACGGCACCGGCGCAGAAAGACCGAAGCGGAATGAAGGAGCCAACTCTCCCCCCACGGACTGTATCCAAAAACCCCGAAACCACATGGTAAATATTTCTTCTCGCACTATAACGATGTGAATTAATCTGTTCTACAAAAAGGTTGATCTTTTCCCATGTGCAGATACAGATGGTTCCAGGTCGAGTGATATATGCAGATTCTTCCGTAACATTAAGGTAAAATATTGGTTTCATAATAACCCTCATGTGCTAGACCGTATCCCATGCCTGGATCCAAAACAATTTGGACTCTCTAACAAAGCAATTTTTCTCTCAACTTGATGTACCCTGCTCTAAATACTTTTTTCAGGTTGTTCAATGACATTTTGGCTCTCAGGAGAAACAGATCCCTGAGACATCCAATATGGACTACAGCTGAGATTCTCCGCCTTGGAGGGGTTGGTCATGATGCGACATCACCATCAAGCAGCCCGTAAGGGCGGGGCTGTCGTCATCATGGACACCTCAACCTACCTGGCGAGACCGCCGTCCAAATTATGATGTTAATGTATACAACTTTTTGGTGACCCAAATTTGAAATTGCCCGCAAAATCAAACTCTGTCTAGATAAGCATTGGACCGACGGTATTATTACTGATAATATGCACAAATATCTGACGGTTTCACACCCATCACTTCCTGTCATATATGACTTCCAAAGATACATAAATCGCTTTCGATCCCCCCGGAAGACCGATTGTATCCGGGAGCGATTCGATTTTTTCGCATATAGCCATCTTTTAGATGAAATACTGAGGGGTTTTGTGACACACGTAAATCATACATACGTGATACCGCGACTTTCTACACAATTAACAAATGGTGGACATCACAGGCTTGAGTTTGCTATTAGCCTCTTTTGATAGTGTTCCCTCTACACATCTATTGATCACACAAGGACTACGGGCGTTGAGAGGTGTCTCTCAAAACTAACCACCCACAAAGATCACCTTCATTGATACGCGATTTACTCCATCTTGTCTTACATCATAACTACATTCCGTTTTGGTAACGAGTTTTTACTGGTTTGGCCTGTTAGCGTTTTTTGGAGATAAATCATCTGCTGTCTCGGTTGTTAGCTAGACTCATGTTCTTCTTCAGACTACAAGACTGGGAAAATATATAGCTGCAATCACACTTGGAACACCTTCAAGAAGGAATTGTGAGAACAAAAGACAATTAATTCCACAGAACCACTACATCAACCAATATGGAACCTACTAACACAACCTCGACCGGGTCTTTTTTAGACCGGGACTCCGGCCACGAAAGAGAACCCGGAGGGGCGACAACACTGGCACCGGCGCAGAAAGACGAAGGGAATGAAGAGCCGAACTCTCCCCAAGGACTGATCCAAAACCCCGAAACCACAGTGGTAAAATTTCTTCTCGCACTATAACGAAGTGAATTATCTGTTCTACAAAAAGGTTATACTTTTTCCCATGTGCAGATCGATTGGTTCCAGGTCGATGTCGATCTATGCAGATTCTTCCGTAACATAAGCTTAAATATTGGTTTCATAATAATCCCTCATGTGCTAGACCAGTATCCATGCTTGGATCAAAAACAATTTGGACTCTCTAACAAAGCAATTTTTCTCCTCAAATTGATGTACCTGCTCTAATACTTTTTTTTCAGGTTGTTCAAATGACATTGGCTCTCAGGGAGAACAGATCCCTGAGACATCCAAATATGACTACAGCTGAGATCTCCGCCTTGGAGGGTTGGTCCATGATGGCGACATCACCATCAAGCCAGCGATAAGGGCGGGGCTTGTCGTCATCGTGGACACCAACCTACTGGCGGAGATCCGGCCGTCAAATAATGATGTTAAGGTTACAAACGTATTTCTGGTTACCCAAAATTTGAAATGCCGCAAAATCAAACTCTGTCTAGATAAACATTGGCCGACGGTATTATTACTGATAATATGCACAAATATATGACGGTTTCACACCCCATCACTCCTGTCATATATGTACTTCCAAAGATACATCTAAATCGCGTTCGAATCCCCCCGGAAGACCGATTGTATCCGGGAGCGATTCGATTTTTCGCATATAGCCATCTTTTTAGATGAAATACTGAGGGTTTGTTGGACACACCAGTAAATCAACATCGGATACCGCTGATTTCACACAAATTACAAATGGTGGAACTCACAGGTCTTGATGTTTGCTTATTACCTCTTTGGATTGTAGTTTCCTCTACACATCTATTTCACACCAGAGACTATACGGCCTGGTTGAGAAGTTGGTGTCTCTCAAAAACTAACCACCACCAACAGATCACTCATTGATACGCGATTTTACTCCATCGTGTCTTACCATCATAACAGTTCGTTTGGAAAAGTTTTTACTCAACTACGCGTTTGGGGTTTGTAGCGATGGGTGACAAACATGGCCCCATCAGTACGTCAAATATTATGATGATTTCACTGGAGGAGGACTTCGTCTATGTATCCCCACCACTATCGGCCACTTTCTGAGGTGCGTAGGGTACATAGACGATGTCTTCCTCCTAGGGACAGGCACACTGAAGACCTCTCTGCCTTTCATTCTTCTTAACTCTCTCGATGATGACATAAAATTTACTGTTGTACATTCAGACACTAATATCCAATTCCTAGATGTTTCGGTCACATGTGAAGACCATATACTATCTACTGACCTTTACACAAAACCTACGGACAGGAACACCTTACTCCGATATGACAGTGCACATCCACGTCCAATGCTGAATTCCCTGCCCCTGAGTCAATTTCTCAGAGTAAAGAGAATCTCTAGCACAGAACAGAAATATACCAACAATGCCAAAAAAATGACAAAAAAATTTTTGCAGAGGGGTTATCCCAAAAGGATTCTTCTCAAAAATATGAGTCTAGCTAACAACCGAGACAGGGATGATCTTTTATCTCCAAAAAACAAGCTACAGGGCCCAACCAGAATTCCTTTTATTACTACATTCTCTGATAAAAGCAATCAGGTTGCATCTATCATAAAAAAACATTGGGGCATTTTGTCCAGAGATCTCTCTGGTGTCCCTGAGTACAAAAATCCCCCATTACTATCCTATCGCCGTGCCAAAAATATTGGTGACCGTATCGTTAAATCTGACGTTGGGCCATTGAGATCTTTAGTCCAAAGGGGGTTACAAGGGAATGTCCGCACAGGTAGCTTCCCATGCAGATCCTGTATAAATTGCTCTTTGATGATAAAAGGAGAAACATTCTCCCACTCTGGACGCACGTATAAAATACGTCATTACTTGACTTGCAACAGTGAATTCGTAATATATATGCTTAGTTGCCCATGTGGTCTGAAATACATTGGGGAAACCACCAATGAATTTAAGGTGAGAATCACACACCATAAGTATACCATCAGAAAAGGTAAACGCGACCTTCCTGTCAGTCGACACTTTTGTGAGGCTGGACACCTTGATTCCCAACTACGTTTTACCCTCATTGACCATGTACCCCCTCTAAGAAGAGGTGGTGACAGAAGTCTGCTACTACGCAAACGCGAGCTTATGTGGATCCACCGACTCAATACTCTACAACCACAAGGCCTCAACATTGAATACAATCTCACAAGTATCATCTGAGTCACTACTTACTCATGGTCCTATCTAAAATGTATATTGCATGTCTGTTCTCTCGATATCAAAACTGTAAATTGACTTCCGGGAGATACCCTTATGTCCTTTTAACATGTTCTTTTTTCTCTCGTTATTAGATATTGTCTTACACCATCACCCCCATCTGAGTGACGACCGTCTCTCCACGTCTCCTTCAAAAAATTTTCTTTTGCTTCAGTCCCTCCATCCACCATCATTTGCATATGTATCGAGGTGGGATCATTGTCCTCATATTCCTTTGGAGTTGGGTACCACTACCGTAATCCCTAGAGGGTATGGGTTGCTCAAACTGAACAGCCCCGCCCCCAATGGGTGGTAGACTACATAGTGAGATCACTATAAGTACTCACTACAGGTACCGCTATTTCTCCTAATCTACCTTTTGGTTATACGCATACTTACATATTTGTTCTACATCCCGTTACCTCTTGGAACAGGTTTGCCCTAATTAAAAATGGCTGCCGTCATCTCCCTTGCCAGAGCGCATGCGCGCTCCAACTTGACGTCACTTCCGGTCTGCGCCTGAGGTCGTGCATGTCACTTCCGGGTCGCGACTGAAACGGCGCCCAACCGCAGGTGGATGGAGAGGAGCGACTGATTTTTCATGAATGGATACCAGGAGACGTGGGCGTGGCCGCGATACCGATGGGAGGAGTTTATTGTATATTTTATTCACTATGCACACTTGTACCCTTATTGGCACAAATATTCACTCGATTGCCTTCTCTATATATGTATTTTACAACCTTGAATGTAGCACTATATATATGTACAGTTTTGTATTTTGTAACCCATTCACGTTCACTTTGTACCCTGACCAATCATTGCTCTGTTTGGTCCTTAAATATTTGGACATGCACTTAGCACCTTATGCTTGAAAAAGGCGTGTGTTAACGCCGAAACGTCGCACTTGGAATAAAGACTCACCCTTCTCTACTTACTTTGGAGTGCTGCCTACTTTTTTGATTATCAAGACGGACCCCAGCCCAGGGACCTACGGCTGTTGCACCCTGATTGTCCGGTGCTGCTTTTGGACTTTCTGTTTTCTACATTTGTGGCACTGAAGCCTTGCACGGATTTTCCTCTTACCTCATCTCTTCATATGGATTCTACATCGGGTGATCGTTTCCAAACTTTCGTTTACACTGATGATGAGAGAGAGCGGATATTGCAAGATATACAAGGGGATACGACCTTCCTGAATACTCCATCTACTGACGAACTGAAACGCAAATATGAGTTTATTTCCAAACGGATCATCTCACTACAGCTACACATGGTAACGCTAGGGGAATATCTCAAAAACAAGAGAATTCCCAGAGGAATGAGATCGAATATCCGGCCAAATCTCTTCTCACAGGATCCAATTTTCTGCAGTAAATTCATGCATATTTCCAATAAATATTCGATGGATTTACTACTCCTGAACATCGAATTTTTACAGCAAGAAATTAAAAAACTTGAGAGCAATATTACAACCATGGAGACCTCGCTATCCACAACACTAAATTCGACCCAACTGAAGCTTTTTCTCGACACCAATACCGATAGGATGACAAAATTGAAATTGGAGCAAGAACAGACAAAGAGATCTAAGTGGACACGGGACGAAGAAGACTACAAGACTGGGAAAATATACAGCTGGCAATCACATTTCGGAACACCTTCCAAGAAGGAATCTGTGAAGAACAAAAGACACAATTCCACCAGAAATACTACATCAACCAATATGGAACCCACTAACACAACCTCGACCGGGTCTTTT
>CM033645.1:206652670-206684894 GCA_019512145.1 Engystomops pustulosus | reverse complement strand
TATCTATCTATCTATCTATCTATCTATCTATCTATCTCATATCTATCTATCATATTCTATCTATCTATCTATCTCATATCTATCTATCTATCATATTCTATCTCGTATCTATCCACAGTGGCTTCACTTAAAACTCTACGGCCCTGGTGCAAAATGTGTGTCAGGCCCCCAATTATAATACATTGTTTATAGAACAAGTCTTCTCATATAGGAAAGGTGCTCCATATGGGCCCAGTAGACCTCTTGGGCCTGGTTGTGACCACACCCTCTGCACGCCCTCAAGTTACGTCCCTGTCTACTCGCCATCTTCCCTCTCATATCTATTTTATATCTTATAACATTTTTGGGGCCATTCTTCTTTCCCATGGTTCCTACTGTTTCTATTTTCTTAGTATCACTTGTCTCACCTCTAATTAACTAATTAACAGATAATGTCGTCTAGAATGATCACTAATTAACTGATAGCCTACTGTCTGTTGCCCCGTATGAACTCCACGACAGGAGGGGATGAAGTTACAATATGGAGACACAAACATCTTGAGAAAATGATGACCAACTTATACGATTTGTCCTTTACTTACTCATGACCAATAATGGAAATAATATGTTTTCCTGGAGAACCTGTAGAAGCTTAGAAGGTGACCTTAGGAGAGACTTCACCCAACAATCGTAGATATAATTATTACCTACTCAATAAATAGATTATTAAAATTTGGAATTCTTCCAAAAACTAACTGATGAGACATTACATTTCCATGTATAAAGATTTAATTCTCATGACTGTATTGAGTGTAATGATTCTGGGGTTATCCGAAAACTGAAGATTGGAAAAGTTGAGGATCTCCAGAGTTCACCACATTATTAGAAAGAAGACAGAAGTCCATGGTTCCGAAGAGAGCATCCAGGCCAAAAGTTGGCTAAACACATACGAACAATTTTGACCAAACCTTGCAATTTTTGATATTATAGTGTCCTGATGTTGTCTGATGGGTGGTATTGGAAGATAAAAGGATTACAGTAGGTTGTTGGGTCATAACTTGAAAGACTGAGGTATCTGGCAGTGGTTTACTCCCCTTTTATCATGCTGGAAACATACGTCCACAACCTGTATGAGCATATATGTGTATGGGGTGGTGGGGAGTAATAGTGGTCAGCCAAACACACATTCAGCTGATGACCACCACCAGCCAGAAGATGGGAAGAATTGACTTAGGAGTTGGAGAAACTTTCCTTCAAATATAATGAACTTTTAGATACCAGACCTAGAAGAAAAGAGCTAGTACAGTATATCAAAAACTAGAATGGACCATTTTTGTGTAGGGTTTTGGCATTGTGTACCAAAAGGTCCAAACTCTTTTTATGATCTTTTGGGACAATAGATCCTCTTTTTGTTTGTTACCTAGTCAAAGTATTGTCACCAACAACTAATAAAGGGGATGGGGCTAAACAAGACTGAACCCCTGTCACAAACGATTCCATAGTATAAGTATGCCCCCTATATTACTGTATCACTGACATTGGAGACATTGGGGCTCATTTACTAAGGGTCCGCAGAGCGCATTTCCGTCGGGTTTCCTGTTGATTTACGTTTTGCGCCGCAGTTAACAGGGGATTTTGCAAATTTTGGCGCACCGGCGCCGGCTTGCACGCGACATGAATTGGGGGACGGGCCGTTGGACAAGCACCGGGAAGAAGAAGGTGAACTCCGGCGGACCTCGGCGGGGAATTGACGGATGCAGGAACTCGGACGCACAAGCAATGTGAATCGCGCCGGATTTCATCTTTGTCGGACCGTCCAAATCTGGGATCGCAACAGGACCAGGTAAGTAAATTTGCCCCATTCTCTTTGATAGTCCAGTCCATGACTTTTCTTGTAGAAAATGGGTGGCCTATGTTGAAATTCGATAGACCAATCTATTCAACATCTTCTACAATGGAAGAGTCAGGGGCCCATTAGATGATCAGTCCCTTGTAGTTTGTCTGACGATAATATCAAGACCACGGCGCTCAGGAATGGCAAGGAATTCCTGGTGTGGTTAGATGGCTCCTTCTGAAGCTGAGAAATCTTCTCTGCTGGTCAGAGGTAATCCTGAGAAAGAAATAAGAGAGTGAGACAATGTTACTGCAATTGAATTTGCTCAAATTCACTCAACCAATTAGAGAAGATGCTTAAATATCCGAGGCAGCTTAAGAAATCCTTTTCATATCTGAAGGGGTATAGAAAGAAGCAAGATTGGGCATGTGTCCACCTTGGCACGTTTACTGAGGTGGACACAGAAAGGCTATTCATAGAAACTGCAGGTGGCGCTGTTTTAACATGATTCTTGGAGCTTTGGGGGATTTAAACATTTTGTTATAAATTCTAATGTCATAAATTATCAGCTGGATTTAAGCACGTACAATAATTTACATTGGATTACCCATTTTCTCACTTTTTCTACTCTTTTAAGGCCTATATATTGGAATTTTCAGAATTGCATAATTAGGAAATTTATATATAATCCCACTTTCTTAGTCTCCAAGTGTGGTCCAAGGAACGGTGCAGTTTGAGAGACTACACCCAGGCCCATGGATTCCAATGATCTTCTTTTTGACCCTCAATGTTGCCTCCAGGAGAAAAAAAAATGGGAAAGGTATCAGCCATGTGAATAGGGTCTTATATTTTTATACTTAATACATTTCCGATATAGAATAGAAAATGCTTGGAAATTTTCTAGCCTTAGGACATGCAGAAGCCTGCACACATCCAGCGTGGAGGTAATGTCTAGTAAGCATCTTTGGCTCACAAATCATTGTGTGTTTCATCAAACATCATCGCTCCGGGGAGAAAGCTGGATCGGCTACTCTTCAATTTGCAGTTCTGGAATGAAATGTCAAGAGATATTTACTGCTAGAAACTATTGCCTCCTTACCTTCCTCTCACCTTGTTATCACCTATCAATGACACCCTGCACTAGCCCGCACGTGATCAATAACTCATTCGGAGCCACCTGTCCTTCCATCAGCTGTATCCCAGAATCCACCATTACCCTCCTAACATCCATTCACATACACAACTATGCCACACTATATGTGTTACATCTATTTAGTGCTGCTAGTGCATCCATTCTTCATGCTATGGACCGGCTATAAACAAGGCTGATCCTTCAGCACTGCCCATTGTTTCCTACATTTCCCGAGCACCTTGCACATCCTGCAGACTTTGTATATCCATCTTGTGTTTTGCCATTGGCTACCCTCCTACTCTTGGATAAAAACCGTACCATGCTTTTTCCGCTACAGTTAGAATTGTGAACTGCACTAGCACTCGATGAGCAATAGAAGACTACGACTAAAACCTTAAGTTTACATATAGTATATAAATATTTTAAAGGAATTTTTTTATTACTTTCTGCAAAGTCAAAACTTCTATAATGTTCTCACAATAGTTGGTAGGTAATTTGGGTGCCAGCAAGTGGCTACCTGAACCATGTTTGTAGCCTCTTGCTGGCACCTGACGTTTTAAGCTTTGCACATAGATTTTCAATAGGTCAGCGCTTAGTGATGGCCACTCCAAAACATTGACTTTGTGGTCGTTGAGATACTTAGTAACCAGTTAGCTTCGAGTCATTGTCCATTTGGAAGACTCATTTGCGCCCAAGCTTTAATTTCCTGGGTGATGTCTTGAGATGTTCTTCAGTATTGCCACATAGGGGCAGATTTACTTACTCAGTCGTGTCACGATCCTGCGGTGCGTTGTCCAACGAGGATTTGGGTCTACCGCGATTCACTAATCTCGTGCGCCCGAGTTCCTGCATCCGTCGCTTCTGCACGGAGGTCCGCTGGAGTTCACCTTCTTCTTCCCAGTGCTTGTAAGTGCGTGTCTTGCGACACAATTCTAAATGTTAAATCTTGCGCGCTGTCCGAATCAGTTGGGTTGTCCGACCGCCCGGCCCCTGATTTCTGTTGCGTGCGAGCCGGCGCCGATGTGCCAAAATCCTATTGCGTGTGCCAAAATCCTAGGGCAATTCGGCGCAAAACGGAAATCATTGGGAAACTTGACAAAAGTGCGTCCGACGGACCCTTAGTAAATGAGCCCCATAATGTTCTTTCCTCATGATGCATCTATTGTGTGACATGCACTAGTCTTTTCACAACATGATGCTGCCCCCCGTGTCTCACAGTTTGGAGGGAGTTCTCAGGCTTAGGCCTTTTTTTACTACAAATGTAATGATGGTCATTATAACAAAAAGTTCAATTTTAGTCTCCTCAGACCACAGGACATGTCTCCAAAAATTAAGCTCTTTGTTCCTTTGCAATTGCAAACATGGCTTCCTCCTGGCAGAGGAAAAATTGTTTTAAGGGATAGTAATCTTAGTGTATGTACTGTATATTATTTACTTTTCAGTGATTAATGAAAATGCCCGAAAGGGGTTGGCCACTGTACCTCATGTTTTTTGTAATATGTGGTGCAGGATATGAGGTATTTTATCAATATACATCTAGTAATAGTTCTGCTCCGCTTTCTTGATATGTAAAGTGAAGCCTCCGGTCTTTTACCTCATCAGCCAGAGATTCCTGACCATAAAATGGAGGCAATCACCCTGCCAGCACCTTATGATATAAGATTAAGGTTCTAGCAGGGCCATTGTTCATGGACAGAGATCACATGACCCTCCATCTGCGGCCATTTTATGGTCAGGAATCTCTGGCTGATGAGGTAAAAGACAGGAGGCTTCACTTACATATCAAGAAAGCGGAGCAGAACTATTACTAGATGTATATTAGTTCATATCCTGCACCACACACACTGAGGGTGATGCCACACATGGCGCTTTGAAACTGTTTTTGGTCCGTTTTTAAGCTATCCATTAAAAAAACACATGCATTTTTAAAAAATGCATGCATTTTTGGAAAACGCATCCGTTTTTGACAGGTTTTCCGAATATGCGCAATAAAAAACGGACAAAAACTGATGCGTTTTTAAAAATTGCATGCGTTTTTTTAACGGACTGTTTAAAAAATGGACCAAAAACGGTTTCAAAACGCCATGTGTGGCATCAGCCTTAGGCTGCATTCACAATGCATTCACAATTCACAATATGGGGGACGTATATATACTGCCGACGTATATATGGCATATATACGCCCCCCATAGAGGGCAATGGGCGCACGGCGCCATACGGGAGCGGTACAGTGCAGCACAAGTGCGGCACCATACCGTTCCACACCCCGTGAAAAAATGGGACATGTCCTATATTTTTCGGAATACGGCGCCATGCCCCATGTTTCTCTATGGAGAGGGGCGGGGGTGAGCAGTTTCTGGTGCAGTTTTTGAAGCCAAAATCAGGTGCGGGTCATAATTGGTGAAAACATATACTTGAAGTATGTAAGTTGAAGTTTTCACAAGAGATCTGTAAATCTGATTGTGTCAATGGATTTGTGTGACAAATGCTACATGATCATCTTCCCATTGGAAGAAAATTGTCTTTGATCTAACATGGCCGCTTTCAAGATGGCGGCCATGTTCAGGACATAACCTAAGAGATAGGCCTCTCACCCATTACCTCAGATATTGGTTGTTGTCTCTTTAGTTCTGAAATAAAAGGGTATCTTGGAACTTTGATAAACTTCCTCCTACAAAGCTGAACACACACAGACGGACCTAATGTGAACACGGTCCAAGCTCGTCCAGCCAACACTTATTGATTGTGTATAGGTGTCATGTAGTCACTACAGCAGTGATGGGGGATGGGTTCTCTTATTACTTCACCTATTCCCCTTCCCTGCCGGTGTCTGGGCACAACATCCACCATCTGCCTGCACCGCTGTAACCTAATCCGCTCTCGTTCTGTTATTTACAAAGAGAAAATAGGGAATAAAATGGTTTTGTAATCCGATCCCTGGAAATTCAGGATGTTTATTTAGTGTTTTTTGTTAATTGATGACCACTAGATTATACAGCGGCGGGTGTAGCGTTACGCTCGCGCCGGCCTTGTCGTTGCTGTCTGTGAATTGGTGGTTATACAGTTACTGTTGCTAGGCGACCGGTGCGGCCTGTGTAATGCCGGGAGAGTAGGCAAACAAAAGCCATTGATATTTTACATCAAGGTCAGTGTGGATTTCAGGTTTACCGCTAGTAAATATTGCTGGGAAGGCGATTAGGAGCTGGAAAATAATCGGGAAGGAAAAGCGGATACGTAATACGGCGATATATATAGTCATCACGCATGGATCCGTCTGCTGGATCCTTGTATTTAGGGAGCGCACTGATAGTTGGAGATCAGAATTTTTGTGCAATAGGTTATATAGCAAATCGAGCAATGTAGCAGAGCTAGATCCGCCATTTAACCCTCTCATGACTAAAAGTCATTGGTTCCTGAATTTTCAGGTCATTATCGTACAGTTTTGTGCTGCTCTTCTTTAAAGAGAACTTGTCACCGGGTTTTACCCCACTTAACTACTATCCCCCTCCGGTAGGGGGTGAAATGTCCTTTCTTGAATTCTCTCTTTTATGGGCCCATTTACCTAAAAAAAAAAAAAATCTCCCCCCAAATTCAGGCAAATATGACTCATTTTCACATGAGATGAGTCAAGTTTACTGGTTGTAGGGGCAATGTCACTTCAGAACTATGTATTTCAGTTCTATGGTAACTAGAAATATGTTTTTGTATCGTATTAAAGATAAGGATCACATCAGGCTTATGGCTTTAGGACAGTGGTGGCGAACCTATGGCACGGGTGCCAGAGGTGGCACTCTGAGCCATTTCTGTGGGCACTCAGGCCATCATCCAAAGACAGAGTTCACCAAACAAGACCAAATCTTTCTGCAGTCGCAGGCAACTTATGAGATGCTGCTCTCAGCACTATTTTAAAGCCACACTTTATTGGCTGTTTGTAACTGCGGGAAAAGTGAGAAGGTGCTGACAGAACTGCATTATCTTTGGAGGTCCTCCTGATAGACCCACCATTCTTCCTCTACAAGGAGACCCTGAAGAGAAGCTATTTGCCCTCTTTCTTTCAACTGTATTAGTGGCATTAGGCGGCCGATACAATTGAAAGATGTGGAAGATCACATAGCAGTAAGTTACTGCTTAAAATGCCACTTGGCACTTGACGTTAAATAAGTGGATATTGGTTGTAGTTTGGGCACTCAGTAATTAAAAGGTTCACCATCACTGTTTTAGGAGTTACAAAATCAAGGATACAGGCAGCTGAAGACATAGTTGGAAATAGTTGGTGAGCTACAGATATTTTTTTTTTTTTTTTTTTTAATTTTAAAATTTTATTAATAGTAATGAAAGAAGTCGTACATACAGCATTATATAATCAGCAGTTTACATGTTTTCCATAAGAACTTGTTGGTTATTTGTTATGCTGGTTAGTAAATTTAGAGCATGTATAATGATACTTCTTCAACTACTTAAAACTTTGGACTAACTTGGACCGGTTTGTACTCCAGGAGTCCGGTACCTTAAATTGTCCGGCAACTTAGTTTAAAGGTAACAAACAAATAAGACTTAACTTATTTTGGAACAGTCCTTGTATTGTCCAATAACAGTCTTGCCATATGACTTTATTATGGTAATTAGAGTTGAGTTACTCTACGTAGAGTTGGGAATTAGTCCAGGTCTTTTGAATGCCTGTATGTCCAGTTATGTATATCACAGAACAATAAGCATGATGGGATCTGAAAGATGAGATTCTTATCTTTAATATGACACAAAAAATTGTTTCTCGGTGCTATAGAACAGCAGATAGGGGTTTCTGATGACATTCACCCCGCAACCACTAAACTTGACTCATCTCATGTGAAATGAGGTGAGAAGAGTCATATTTGCCTGACTTGAAGGGAGAGTTTTTATAAATGTAAATGGATGAGATTTCACATAAAAGTGGGAATTTTAGAAATGACATTTCACTCCCTAACTGTGGGGGTAGTAGTTTAATGACGTGACCTTTAACACAGTTAATTACATGTTATTTTTATAGAATTAGCAGACAAATGACTAACAATGGGAAAACATACATGATTCTATCATTAGTTGATAGTTACTTGTGCACCATATACCCATATGCTCTCCGCTCCGCTAAATAATGTGTAACTGAAACCACACATTTCGATCTCCAAATATTTTCTCAAGCTGCGCCAGTTCTCTAGGATGTGCTACCCCTATTGAACCCCACATTCTTGTCTACAAGCACCAGTTCTCTAGACTTCTTTACAGTTTCCCTATTGAACTTCACATATCTGTATTTCCCCCATGCTGCACTAGTTCTCTCGATTGTGCTGCCACAATTGAACCTCACATTCCTTTCTCCAAAACATTTCATAAGCGGCACCTATTTTCTAGAATGTGTTAACCTATTGGAACTTGCCGGAGCTGCCATATTGCACCAGTTTTCTAGAATGCTTAATGCCAAATGAACCTCACATTCCTGTCCTAAAGTGTTTTATTCTGCTGTACCAGTTCTCGAAAATACACTTTCCCTATTGAACTTCACATATCTGTATTTTCTCCTAGAAACAGCGCCCCATTTTCACACCGGATGAATCATGTACTGCAGTTCAGTATTACACACTTAAATTGAGATAAGCTGCAATACCAGGCCCAGCCCATGGACAGAGGTGGCGCTGTTAATCGATTTACTTTCTCGCATACTTGTCATGCAAATGGATAAGAAAGCGAGAAAAGACATTAAGATGTGAAGATGCAGAATGGAGAATCTGACGGAGGGGAGAGATTGATGTCTCTGTCTCTTTCCATCTCTCGTCCTGCCTGGTCTCATCATCTCAGACATCACTGACCTTGTAGTTGCATAAGAGAAATACAAGGCGTTAATGATTTCTGACGGTGTTTATGGCTGATTTCACTGAAGTGCAGAATATAAGACGTACGCAGGACCTGCTGAAAAGTAACCATTACACGGACAACAGAGATACCATCAGTGCCAGTAGTTTACTACATACTGCATTGTATACAGTGCTGTACTGTAATGTCTGCTGTGTATTGTGTATGGTGTGCAGTGTATATGGTGTATTGCTTATGGTATATTGTGTATGATGTATATTGTATATGGTGTTCAGTGTATATGGTGTATTGTTTTTTGCATTTAGTGTATATGGTGTGCAGTGTATATGGTGTATTATATATGGTGTGTAGTGTGTATATGGTGCAGAGTGTGTATGGTGTATTATATTTGGTGTGTAATGTATACGGTGTGCAGTGTATATGGTGTATTATATATGGTGGTTTTGTCACTTATGAATAGAATATAACGGAGCAGTCGCTCTGGATAAATAATTCCTGTGGGGTCTTACTTTTTGTCCTGCAGCTTTGTGCCCATAGGCTATAATGTAACCCAGTAACTCACAGTCTTGTCTATGAATAATGGATCGTCAGTATCAGATTTGGGAAGTTCCTTAGGCGATGTTCACATCATCCTTCCAGTAAGTATATGGGATAGTGCAGTGGACTGAGCCACCAGTGGTTTGTTGATTTTGTCAACTCCACAAAGGGGCAAAGTAACATTGCCCCCATTGTTGGGCATGGATTGAGATTTCAGCCTTGTTACCCCCATTGCTCTGGTGCATCACGCTAGGCCCCGCAGGCCTCGCCACAGGCAGCTGGACTTGACTCACAGAAGGTTTTGGAAATTTTTTGCCATGACCGTCATTTTTTTGTACAAATGGAGGATAAAAAACATGCAACCAGTGATAGCTGCCCCTCATTGTATCTATTATTATAAAAAAATTGAGGACAAACAGGACAAATTTGAGATTGTTGGCATCTATAGCGATAGATAGATGATAGATAGATATGAGATATTCTAGAGGGCATGGGCTGTCTGGTTATATACTGGGGGACAATAGACTGGTTGGCTATATGCTAAGGGACACTGTCTGGAAGGTTTAATACTAGGGGGAATGGATTGGCTATATAGTAGTGGGCATGGGCTAGTTGACTATATACTAGGGGTCTTGGGCAAGCTATATACTGGGTGCATGTGTTGTATACCTATATATTAGAGGGCATAGGCTGCTAGGCTATATACTGGGAGCATGGGCTGACAGGCTATATACTACTAGTATATGGAGGAAAGGGGGTGGTCTAGCCTGTCCGCCCATTCTCCCCCGTATCTATCCTACCACCCATGCCCTCTAGTAATATAGCGCTAGCTCCATGCCCCATAATAGCCTACCATCCCTCCCTATATTATAGGCCTGCTGCCCTCGATTATAAGCTGCGCCATGTATTATGATTAGCGAAGCCATATGCCCCTCTAATCATATATAACACATGCACCCAGTATATAGCCAGCAGCCCAAGCCCCCAGTATTTAGCCTACCAGCCCATTCCCCCAGTATATAGCTCGCAGCCCCATGCCCTCTAGTAATTGCTTAGCCAGCCCATGCTCCTCTATTATAATGCTAGTCCATGCCCATCTCCCAGTATAAGCCTACCATCCCAGTGCCACTCTAGTATATAGGTACCCCAGTCCCATGCCCTATAGTATATAGCCTGTCAGCCCATGCTCCAGTATATAGCCTAGCAGCCCTATGCCCCCTCTACTATATATAGGTATACCACACATGCACCCAGTACTATAGCTAGCCCAAGACCCCTAGTAATAAATAGTCACCTAGCCCATGCCCACTACTATATAGCCAATCCATTCCCTAATATTAAACCTTCAGACAGTGTCCCTTAGCATATAGCCAACCATCTATTGTCCCCCCAGTTATAACCAGCCGAGGAGCCCATGCCTCTCTAGAATATCTCATCATCTTATCTATCATCCTATCTATCGCTTAAGATGCCAACATCTCAAATTTGTCCTGTTTGTCCTCAATTTTTTTATAATAATAGATACAAAGTGAGGGGCAGCTATCACATGGTTGCATGTTTTTAATCCTCCATTTGTACAAAAAAAATGCGGTCATGGCAAAAAATTTCCAAACCTTCTGTGAGTCAGTCCAGCTGCCTGTGGCAGGCCTGCTGGGCCTAGCGTGATGCACGCACTGAGCAATGGGGGTAACAAGGCTTGAAGTTCTCAATCCTTGCCCAACAATGGGGGCAATGTTTTACTTTGGCCCCTTTTGTGTAGTTGACAAAATCACAAACCACTGGTGGCTCAGTCCACTGCACTATCCCACTTACTTACTGGAAGGATGATGTGAACATCGCCTAAGGAACTTCCCAAATCTGATACTGACGATCCATTATTCTAGACAAGACTGGAATTACTGGGTTACATTATCCTATGGGCACAAAGCTGCAGGACAAAAAGTAAGACCCCACAGAATTATTTATCCCAGACGACTGCTCCGTTATATTCTATTCATAATGACAAAACACCATATAATAATCCCCATATACACTGCACATACCGTATACTTAACACCAAAATATAATACAACAATCCACATACACACTCTGCACCATATACACACTGCACACCATATGCAATACACACCATTGTACAATACACACCATATATAATACACCATACACACTCCGCACCACATACACTGCAAACCATATACAATACAACCAATATAGGGTACAGTTACACAACCATATACTACTCACACCGCACACGTATAAACTACACCAAATAAATACACCACATAACACAAACAACTCTGCACCATATCACAAACCCCACCTATCACACTGCAACACCATATGCAATACACCCATTTACAATACACACCCATATATATACACCAAACTACACTCCTCTCACGATACAACCATACACTGCAAACCATATACAATACACCATATATAATACATCATATACAACGCACACCATATACACTAAATGCGAAAAACAATACACCATATACACTTCACACCATATACACTCAACACCATAAACACTACACACCATATATAATACACCATATACACTGCCAACCCATATACAACCGCAAAACAAACGTCACACTATACACTACACACACATATAGATACCCATAATACACTGCACCCATATACCACCAAAAACACACGCCACACCATTACACTACACCCAGATATAATACAACCATATCACTGCACACCATATCACTAAATGCAAAAAACAATACACCCATATACACTGAACACCATATAACAATATCCATCATACACAATATGACCATAATCAATACAACCCATATACACTGCACCCATACACAATACCCGCAGACTATTATCAGTACAGCACTGTATGACAATGCCGTATGTAGTAACTACTGCACTGATGGTAATCTCTGTTGTCCGTGTAATGGTTACTTTTCAGCGGTCCTGCGTACAGTCCTTATATTCTGCACTTCAGTGAAAATCACACCATAAACAACCACGTCATGAAATCATTAAACGCCTTGTATTTCTCTTATGCAACTACAAAGGTCGTGAGTCTGAGAATGAATGAGACCAGCAGGACCGGATATGGAAAGACGACAAGACACTCAATCCTACCTCCCCTCCGTCTGATTCTCCATTCGCATCTTCTGCACATCTTAATTCACTTTTTCGTCCCGCTTTCTTATCCATTTGCATACCAATTATCCGCAGAAAGTAAATCGATTAACACGCCACCACTCTTCCCTGGTTCGTGGGCCTGGTATTGCTAGCTTATCTCAAATTTAAGTGGTTAACTACTGAACTGGCAGTACATGATTCATATCCGGTGTGAAAATGTGGGCGGCTGTTTTTCTACTGGAGAACATACGATATGTGAAGTTTCAATAGGAAAGTGTATTTTCGAGAACTGGACGCGCAGAATAAACAACTTTAGGACATTTAATGTGATGGTTCATGGGCATAAGCATTCTAGAAAACTGGGTGCAATAGGCAGCTCCGGCAAGTTCCAATAGTTAACACATTCTAGAAAATAGGTCCGCTATAAATGTTTTTGGAGAAGGAGGTAGGGTTCAATTGTGGCAGCACCATCGAGAGAACTAGTGCAGCATGGGGGAAATACAGATATGTGAAGTTCAATAAGGGAAAACTGTAAAGAAGTCCTGAGAACTGGTGTCTTGTACAAGAAGTGGGTTCATAGGGAGCACATCCTAGAGGAACTGGCGCAGCTTGAGAAAATATTTGGAGGGATCGAAATGTTGTGGTTTCAGTTTACACACTTTATTTAGCGGAGCGGAAGCATATGGTATATGGGTCACAAGTAACTATCAACTAATGATAATCATGTAATGTTTCCCATTGTTTAGTCATTTGTCTGCTAATTCTATAAAATAACATGTAAATGAACTTGTTAAAAAAGGTCACGCTCAATTAAACTACTACCCCCAACGATTTAGAGGGAGTGGAAATTCATTTCTAAAATTCCCACACTTTTTATGTGAAATCTCACCATTTACTTTACTAACTCTCTCCTTCAAGTCAGGGCAATATGACTCTTCTCTCTCTACCTCATTTCACATGAGATAGTCAGTTTAGTGGTTGCGGGGGTGAATGTCCATCAAAACCCCTATCTCCTGCTGTTTTATAGCAGCACGGAAACCGATTTTTTGTGTCAGTATTAAAGATCAGAATCTCTCTCTTTCAGATCCCATCAATGCTTATTGTTCTGTGGATATACATACCTGGGAACGGTGGATAACTGAATGGGGCTGGGTGGCGACTTGGGGGGCTGGGGGAGCGGAACGGAAGACCTGGACTATTCCCAACCTCTACGCAGAGTAACTCAACTCTATTACCCATAAGAAAGTCTATGGCAAGAACTGTTATTTGAACATACAAGACTGTTCCAAATAGAGTGATAAGTCTTTATTTGTTTTGTTACCTTTAAACTAAGTTGCGTACATTTAAAGTACCGGACTCCTGGAGTACAAACCGGTCCAAGTTATCCAAATTTTAAGTAGTTGAAGAATTCATTATACATGCTCTAAAATTTTACAACGAACCACATAACAAATAACCAACAAGTTCCTTATGGAAAACATGTAAACTGCTGATTATATAATGCTGTTATTACGACTTCTTTCATTACTATTATAAAATTTTAAAATTAAAAAAAAAAAAAAAAAAAAAATATCTGTGCCACCACCTATTTCCACTATGGTCTTTCAGCTGCCTGGTATCCTTGATTTTTGTAACTCCATAAAAAGTGATGTGTGAAACCGTTTAAATTACTGAAGTGCCCAAACTACAACCAATATCACTTATTTCAACGTCAAGTGTCCAGATTGGCATTTTTAGTCATAACTTACTGCTATTTGATCTTCCACACCTCTTCTTTCAATTGTAACGGCCCGCCTAATGCCACTAATACCGTTGAAAGACACAGAGGGCAAATAGCTTCTCTTCGGGTCTCCTGTAGAGGAAGAAGGTGGTTCTAATCAGAGGGACCCCAAGAATAATGCATTCTGTCAGCACCTTCTCCTTTTTCCCCCCGCGTACAACAGCCAATAAGTGTGGCTTAAATAGTGCTGAGAGCACATCTCATAAGTTGCCTGCGACTGCAGAAAGATGGGTCTTGTTTGGTTGAACTCTGGTCCTTTGGATGTGGCCTGAGTGCCCACAGAAATGGCTCAGAGTGCCACCTCTGCACCACGTGCCATAGGTCGCCACCACTGTCCTAAGCCATAAGCCTGATGTGATCCTTATCGTTAAAAAAATAATAACGATCAAAAAACATATTTCTAGTTCCATAGAACTGAATACATAGTTTGGAAGTACATTGCCTTCCCTACCCCCAGTAACTTGACTCATCTCATGTGAAAATAGTCCATTTGCCTGAATTTTGGGGGAGATTTTTTTTTTTAGGACAGGGGCCCATACAAGAGAGAAATTCAAGAAAGGACATTTCCCTTCAATCACAATTCCCCCTACCGGAGGGGAAGTAGTTAGTGGGTAAAACCCGGTGACAAATTCTCTTTAAAAGAAGAGCATCACAAACGTACGATAATGACCTGAAAATTCAGGAAACCAATGACTTTTAGTCATGAACAGGGTTAAATGGCGGATCTAGCTCTGCTAACAATTGCTCGCTGTTGCTAATACCTATTGCACAAAAATTCTGATCTCCACTATCCAGTGCGCTCCCTAATCATCAAGGCTCCAGCAGAGGACGGATCCCATGCGTGATGACTATATGTATCGCCGTATTAACGTATCCCCTTTTCCGTTCCCGATTATTTTCCAGCTCCTAATCCGCCTTCCCGCAATATTTACTAGCGTGTAAACCGTTGAAATCCCACATGACCTGATGTACAATATTCAATGTCTTTGGTTGGCTACTCTCTACCCCGGCAATTACACAGGCCCACCGGTCGCCTAGCACAGTAACTGTATAACCACCAATTCACAGCACAGCACGATCAAGGTGCCGGCGCGAGCGTACGCTAAACACAACCCTCCGCTGTATAATCTAGTGGGCATCAATTAACAAAAACCACTAAATAAACTCCTGAATTTCCAGGATCGATTATCAAACAAACATTTTATTCCCTATTTTCTCTTTGTAAACAAGAACGAGACGGAATAGGTTACAGCGGGCAGCAGATGGTGGATGTTGTGCCCGACAAACACCGGCAGGTAGGGGCATGTATAATAAGAGAACCCATCCCCCATCACTGCTGGTAGTGACTACAAATGACACCTATACCACAATCAATAATTTGGCTGGACCGAGTCTTGGCCGGTTTCACATTAGTCCGTCTGTGTTTGTTTCAGCTTTGTAGGAGAAGTAAGTTTACAAGTTCCAAGATAACCCCTTTTATTTCAGAACAAAGAGTAAACCACACCATATCTGAGGTAATGGGTGAGAGTCCTATCTCTTAGGTTATGTCCTAACAATGGCCCGCCATCTTGAAGCGGGCCATGTTAGATCAAAGACATTTTCTTCGCAATGGGAAGATGATCATGTATGCAGTTGTCACACAGATCCATTGACACAATCAGATTTTACAGATCTCGGTGAAAACTTGCAACTTACATACTTCAGTATATGTTTTCACCAATTCTGATACCCGCACCGGTGATTTTGGTTGCTTCAAAAACTGCGCTCAGACTGAAACTAGTCTCACGCCGCCAGACGCACCCTCATCGCATAGAGAACATGGGGCATGCGCATCGTATTCCCCGAAGCAGTATGAGGTAACATGGAGTCCCATTTTTCACTGTGTTGTGTGAAGCGGTAATGGTGTGTGCCGAGCACTGTCCACAATGACCGCTGCGCCTGATGTAGCCGCGGCGCACACTCTTGGGGAAGCGAAGGATACATATGATGGGCGCATGTATATTTCAGACGTAACTAGTAGCGTATATGCCATAGATACTCGATACCCCCCATATTGTGAATGGTGAAGGGCACATTGTGAATGCGCCTAAGGCTGATGCCACACCGTGGCGTTTTGAAACCGTTTTTGGTCCCCCCCCCATTTTTTAAAGCTCCGTTAAAAAAACGCATGCAATGTTTAAAAACTCAGTTTTTTGTCGTTTTTTATTGGCGCATATTCAGGGAAAAAAACCGTCAAAACGATATGCGTTTTTCCAAAATGCATGCATTTTTTAAAAAGGCATGTGTTTTTTAATGGATAAATGCCTTAAAAACGGCCAAACACAGTTTTCAAAGCCCATGTGTGGCATCACACCTCAGTGTTGTGGTGCAGGACTATGAACTAATATACTCTAGTACTAGTTCTCTTGCGCTCTCGCTTTCCGCTTTTGATATGTAACGTGGAAGCCTCCTTCTTTTACCCTCATCACCACGAGATTCCTTGACCATAAAATGGCCGCAGATGGAGGGTCATGTGTTGATCTCTGTCCATGACAATGGCCCTGCCTAGAACCTTATCTTTATCATCAAGGTGCTGGCAGGTGAGTTGCCTCCTCATTTATGGTCAGTAATCTCTGCTGATGAGGTAAAGACCGGAGGCTTCACTTTACATATCAAGACAGCGGAGCAAGAACTATTACTAGATGTATTTGATAAAATACCGTCATATCCTTTCTGCCCCATATTACAAAAAAATGAGGGTACAGTGGCAACCCTTTCGGTCATTTTTCATTCATCACTGAAAAGTAAATAATATACAGTAACTCACTAAGATACTATCCCTTACAAACAATTTTTTTCCTCTGCGCCGAGGAACCATGTTTCAATTGCAAAGGAACAAGAGCTTAAGTTTTTGGAGACATGTCCTTTGGTCTGAGGAACTAAAATTGAACTTTGTTATAATGACCATCATTACATTTGTCATTAAACAAGCCTAGCCTGAGAACCCCTCCAAACTGTAGACACGGGGTCCAGCATCATGTTGTGAAAGACTAGTGCCATGTCACAACAATAGATCCTCAGTGAAGAAAGAACATTAGGGGGGCTCATTTACTAGGTCCGTCGGACGCACTTTTTAAGTTTCCCATAATTTTCGTTTTGGCGTCCAATTTTGCCCTAGGGATTGGCACAGCCAATAGGTTTTGCACATCGGCGTTCTGGCGGTCTCGCACCAACGAAATCATGGGCCGGTCGGGGTTCGGAACAACCCAACTGATTCGGACCATGACGCGCAAGATTTAACATTTAAATTGTAGTCGGCAAGCCACGCCTTACAAGCACTGTGTGAAAAGAAGGTGACCTCCCAGCGGACCTCCGTGCCAGCGACTGATGCAGGAAACTCGGGCGCACAGAGATTACTGATCTCTGTAGACCCAACTCCTCGTTGGACAACGCACCCGCATGGATGTGCAGACACGACTGAGTAAGTAAATCCTGCCCCTATGTGGCAATACTGAAGAACATCTCAAGACAGCTCACCCAGACAATTAAAGCTTGGCGCAAATGAGTCTTCCAAATGGACATGAACTCGCAGCTAACTTGTTACCTAAGTATCTCAAACTACCACAAAGTCATGTTTGGAGTGGCCATCACTAAGCGCTGACCGTTTGAATCTATGGCAAAGCTAAAACGTCAGTGCCAGCAAGAGCTAAAACATGTTCAGGTAGCCACTTGCTGTCATCGCAAATTACTACCAAGCAAAAAAAAAAACTACTTTGTGAGTAACATTATAGAAGTTTTGACTTTGCAGAAATGATAAAAAATTCCTTTAAAATATTGATATATACTATATGTAACGCTTAAGGTTGTTAGTCGTAGTCTCTATTGCTCATCGAGTGCTAGTGCATGTCAAATTCTAACTGTACTGGCGAAAAGCATGGTATCGTTTTTTATTCCAGAGTAGGAGGGTAGCCAATGGCAAAACAAGATGTGTATACATAAGTCTCAATGTGCAAGAGGGCATGGGCTGGCTACCTATATACTAGAGGGCATGGGCTGGTAGGCTATATACTGGGAGCATGGGCTGGCTAGCATTATACTAGAGGGCATGGGCTGGCTAGCATTATACTAGAGGGCATGGGCTGGTAGGCTAAATACTGGGGGCTTGGGCTGCTGGCTATATACTGGGGGCATGGGCTGGCTATGTACTAGGAGGCATGGGCTGGCTATATACGTGGGGTATGGGCTGGGTAGCTATATACTAGGGGCTAAATGGTTGGCTAGTTATGGAGTCTGTGACCAATGCATTTTTCACCCTCGGCTTGTACTCCAGTAAATACGGTAATACCTGCCCCCGAGGTCTATGAGGAAATTTCTAGAAATCTCTACTTCGAGAGCCGTTTCTTTCTTTTGCCTTCCCATAGATTCGCTGATAAGACTGCACTACATCACACAGCAGAGCGACACCTTCACCTCTGCTACATCTATGTGTAATAGTTCCAGTGGCTAAAACAAAACCTGATAATGTTTTAGGTCCGAAATTGTCAGCGTTCTGCGTCCGGCGACCAAGGACAAGGAAGTAGCAGCTGTTTTTCAATATTAAGATGGACTGGTATTTGTGTCTCTTGTTAAATCCATGATTGACGTAATCTGCCTAAATCTCCTTACAGCGAAACAATCATTGTGAAGCGCAGAGAGCAGCAGCCGGGGATCCGCCGAGGGTAATGCAATACACAGGAGCCTGGAGGGGGTAACATGGCCGTCTACAGGGCACCCCAAAACCACTGCGTGTGGGGTAAACTAGCGAGTCAACTGGTAGTTGTAAGTGTAGATTTGGTGCAAGCGGGAAAATGAGCAAGCGTGAGGATGTAAAGGACTGTGACAAGGCCAAAAATGGCCGAAATGTGGGGTGATCCTGGCGTACAGAGGATTCATGGGGGCCCCAGACTCAATTACATAGAAGGGGAACACGTCTAGTCCATATACACAGAATAGCACAAATTATCTAAAAAAAGATTGTCTATAATGGATAATATAAGGCTTCAGAGGTTATACCCTATGAGACCCCACAGACCAGTTGAAGGGACTAGAGTGATCCCTAAGTGGATATTATATATATATATATATGTGTTATATTATATGGGGGCCAGGACAGAATAATCACATTTCCTATTACATCATATGGATGGCCGGGTAAGTATGCGTCACTTACCTAGAGAGGAGATGGTGGCAGGGTGTAGTATGGGGAATAGACAAGGAAGTGAATACAGTGAGTAACGTCCTACTGGGAAACCTTAGGTCCAATGTTACCTACCTAAACATTGTAGTACACCCCTTCATGACAATGATGCCCCCTAATGGCAGTGCTGCGTATCAGCGTGTTTATTCATCTGGCTGCTGGGTGTGTTACCAGAGCCCCTCTGTTCTGAAGCTGCACAGGCTGTTACATTGTCTCCCCCCCCCCCCCCCCCCCCCCGCTTCCTTAGCACAGTGGGAGGGGGGGAAGTGCTTCTGCATAGTGTAACAGGCTGCAAAGCTACAGCATGGAGGGGCTCTGGTAACACCCCCAGGAGCTCTGGCTCATTAACCTAATTTTAAAAGTTGATTTTAGAAGGAAGGAGGTCATAGATTACAAATATAAGAAGATCACCACAGTCCCGGTGCCTGGATCTATGAGTAATGTCCCTGGTTTATTAGAATGGATTTTGATGGTAAGTTTCCTTTAAGACTGGGTAGCTACATTGCTACATAATAGGGTGTAAATGAGTTGTCTTTGGGAAAGTCTAAAGTTCTGCCCCTAGGGCATTGGCTAAGTTTTGACTGAAGGACATACTGGACTTCCCATCTGATGACCCACTTTATCTGCCGAGCGTTCTGTCATGTCAGCACCAACCCAGCTTTGCTCAGGAAACTGTGTTCCAAACCACCTAACAACTAGTCTATTCTGCGGAGTTGTCCATAACAACTAGTCTGTGTCTGAATACGCAGGTCACCAGTATATAATGTATCATTATTCTAATCATTGCATAAGTTAGTGGAATATATGAATAGTTAGAAGTCGGTGGCAGACACAGAAGAAACAGGAGCTCATAGCTTGGTCAGAGAACACATAATGGGGCTCACTTACTTACCAGTCCGCTGGAGTTCACAGAAAGTGCATTGTCCATGTATAATGGACTCTGCTCCAATATCGTGCATGTGTCGCTTCACCTTCTTCTTCCCGGTGCATGTAAGTGCATTGTCATACGACACAATTTGAAAGTTAAATCCCGCGCTCAGTCCGAATCAGTCGCATCGTGCGACTTGGACATCAAGTTCATGTTGTCCACACCATAGACCAAAGTAATGTAACAATAGTAATGCAGCAACACAATAGCGAGCCCAAATCTCTACCCAGAACTCTGTACAGATTCATCTGTCCATTTATAAAGAAAGCCTGTGAGTCCTGCTTCTTCCACCATGATATAAAGAAAGCTTGTGAGTCCTGCTTTCGCCACCGACATACACAGAGAAATCCTGAGAGTCCTTATTCTTCCACAAGTATATATAGAAAGCCTGTGAGTGCTGCTGCACCCACCATAATATAGAGACAGCCTGTGAGACCTGCTTCTCCCACCATGATATGGAAAAAAGCCTGTGAGTCCTGCTTCTTCCACCATGATATAAAGAAAGCTTGTGAGTCCTGCTTTTCCCACCCACATATACAGAGGAATCCTGAGAGTCCTGCTTCTTACACCATGACATCGAGAAAGCCTGTGAGTCCTGCTCTCTTCCACCTATAGAGAAAACATGAGACCTGCTCCCTCCCACCTATAAAGAAAGCCTGTGAGTCCTGCTCCCTCCCACCTATAGAGAAAACCTGTGAGTCCTGCTCTCTCCCACCTTTATAGAAAGCCTGTGAGTCCTGCTCCCTCCCACCTATAGAGAAAGCCTGTGAGTCCTGCTCCCTCCCACCTATAGAGAAAGCCTGTGAGTCCTGCTCCCTCCCACCTATAGAGAAAGGCTTGGAGTCCTGCTCCTCCCCTCCCACTATAGAGGAAAGCCTGTGGTCCTGCTCCCTCCCACTATAGAGAAAGCTCTGTTAGTACCTCGCTCCCTTCCTTAACAGGGTCAGCGCCTCCCACCTATAGAGAAAGCCTGTGAGTCCTGCTCCCTCCCACCTATAGAGAAAGCCTGTGAGTCCTGCTCCCTCCCACCTATAGAGAAAACCTGTGAGTCCTTTTTCCTCCTCCTTAAAGAAAAATATTATTAGTATTTTATCATTTATTAGTAAATAGCAGAACACATGTATAAAAAGCCATTCGAATCCTACTCATCCCCATTGTATATAGTACAACTATCCATACACTACGTCTGACACCCACCGCTGCAGCCCCTCCCCCTCCGTCCTGTTCTCCTTCATAGACTTTATTTTCCAAGTACAAAAACATCCATTTTCTCATATTTCCCTCCCGTCAGTCACATAATTGACATAGGGAAATTCCGTCTCGCCAAACGAAATATTTTTCCTTTTTCTTCATTCCCTCGCTGTTTACATTTGGTTCCTGTGTGTTTGTCCCATACGTAGCGCAGGCGATTACCCTGTGAGATATATTAACCATGCGACTCTCCCGTCACAGGATGACGCTTATTTACAGATTCTGCTCCTTGAGAAACTTTCTCTTGAACTGGGTCGTCTAATAGTCTTAAATTCACTTGGGTTCTAAGATAATTTGCGCACATTCCGGAGCGAGCCGGGAGCGCAGCCAACATTCCATGGTGTGCGCTGCTCACAACATTAGATTATACCTCGCTCCTGTATAATATATCAGTAATTAGGTCTCTTTCGCTTCCACTCACACAGAACATTCTTAAGATTCATATTCTGACCTTGTGTTCTTGGTCTTTGACCCTCGGTAATTGGCCAGGGGTTAGATCGGAGAACATTAAATAAAGGGGAGGCTCTTGTTACATAACGTAGAGTATTACAGTAGGTCTTAGTTACATGGAGAAGTAACTAATGCGAAAAAGTGGCGCAGGTGCTGTAACAACCAACCAAATTTGAGCAAAGGCTCCTTTAACAGTGAGTGAGGCAAAATGATTAAAAGGGGTTGTTCAAATTTTTCAACTTATAACAAGATGATCCGCAAGATTCCAACTGCTAGGACCACCATGATCACGAGAAGGAGACCCCCAATCAGGATTACTGGGTGTCCCATTCATGTAATCGATGGGGGTTCCAGAAGTCGGACCAATCAGCTTGCTATATTTTAAAAAATTGAGACAACCCCTTCAGTCATATTAAAAGGTTTGTGCTCCAATCTGATTGGTTGCTACAGAACCTGCACCACTTTTTTTGTGAAAAGTTGGGACAACCCCTTTAAAGGGAAACTTTCATCATCTACAATAACTCTGACACTTTACACTGTTTAAGAGGTGCCACTTCTCTGCTTTCAGGGCAGATGAATTTTTTTCTGTAGTCCCTATCTAACCACTACCTGTGTTTTTAGAACTGAGTATGCTAATTAGTCTCTATACTGTCATATGGGTGGTCCTGGGTGGGAGTAGACATCCCTGGACCTCCCCCCTGACACTAGAGAGCCCAAACTGCATATTGACAATGATCATTCAGGATCATTCTAAATTACCTGTAATCAGCGGGTGCAAAAATTAGCATTGGAAGGTTAAAGGTCACCTCTCCAGACCTGTCTGGTTTATTATATAGTATATACTTATATCCCCATAGCAATTCTGAAACATTATTTCTTAGAACTCTGTGTTGTGCTGGTCCTCAGCAATGTCTCCTAGATGTTTCTGAATAGATTGACAAGTGGGTGTTGTCAGGTGGGTGGTGGTGCCTAAACATTCTGATCCTACCCAAGTAGAACCCATATTGCCAGACTGTGTAGAGACAAGTTTAATGGTAACACCCACTTTAATGGAACAGCACAACAAAGATTTTAACCCCTTAGCAATGAGCAGTGTAGGGAGCAGCGACGTTAAGCATGAGGTACTGCTTCCAGTTTTCTATTGTAGAAATGTGGAGGACATTATACAGCAGCAGTGAGCGGTGTAACTATGAATCCAGCACTATGGTAAGAAATGCCTAAAAGCTGCAGTATATCGTCATGTGTCTGTGTGTCTACGTGCAACCACATCCTCCTCCTCCCGTGCACACAAGGTATCACTTTTCCTACTTGAAGGGAACCTGTCACCAGCAATTGGCCTAATAAACCACTAATAAAATATTGCCATGCAGCATAACACCATCCAGTTTTTGTTTCTTTCAGGGACCTTGGTGGTGACATCATCGAGAAAAACAACTTTGAAGTGAGATGTAAATTGGTTGTATAAAGTCAAGGAGGAGGAGAGTTTCACACTGAAGTCAGGGTGTGGAGCTCTGAACGCTTCCTCCTCTGTGATTAAAATCATACATCGGACTTCAGGAGATCTGGTTAGTGATGTCTCTGGATGCAGGACCATCAATTACAGTGAAGGAGCTTTCTGAGGAAGAGAGAGCTTGACTTCAGTGTTATAATCTCCGCCTCCTTGACTTTATACAACCAATTTACATCTGACTTTAAAATAGATTTTATGGATGATGCCACCACACTGGGTCATGAAAGAAACATCACCTGGAAGGTGTTCAGCTTCTTGACAACATACAGGTAGTGGTTTATTAGATCCATTTCTGCTGACAGGTTCCCTTTAGCTTTCCTACTTAGATGCACAAGCAACTTTTATAATACAATGTGATTGAAAAAAAATCTACAGCTAATAGATGTCTATGGAGAGGAGATGCAAGGAGAAGGAATAAGGAGCAGAGGGAAGCTGCATATAGACAAAACACACTGATATGATTAAATTACATTTGAGATTTGAGAAGTAAAGTGAGCAGTTAAAGGGGGAGGGAAGGATTAAAGGAGCCTGATAAGTTGAGAAAGAAGCATTTTCATCTGATAAGATATATTACAAAGTTTCTTAGATTCACTTGTACTATTGATTAATGAAATAAAAAAATGTTGCAGTCATTACACTTAAAAGGAATTCTACACTGATGCAGAAACATATCTTGTTTGATCCCTGAGCTGAGTGGTTTTGCTGAAAAAACAATTATAAAATTATGATAAAGAGGCTCTTTTGCTTCTGTGCTAGGGCTCAGTGCTTCTCCTCTTACCGTTATTATGCTTATGCACTGCTCCAGAGAATGATCTAATCACTGTGTTGTCCCTGGCAGGCAGAAGTAATCAATCGCTGCTCCATCCCCCAGCTGCTGTGTATGAGTCATCCAGCTCAGGTTGATTATTCCTGTCTGGACAGTTCAGGAAGCTCCATGTGTAATGTGTTTTATGTAGGCACCCAGCTTACCCGAGGTCCTGAATGTTATAATAATTTTTTCAACAAAAACACTCAGCACAGGGATTAAACAAGATATGTTTCTGCATCAGTGTAGCTACAGCATTCTCAAAGTATGTTTGGTTCATTATGTATCAAATCAAATGGTAGGTTTCCTTTAAGTGACATATTTAGTCATACCCGTGTCTATTTTTGCTGCAGAGATACATCTACTTGGCAGAAGTGGTAGGAGGCACCATATAAGGCTTGTGATTATACATCCAGACTTAGTCCTGGAAGTTGTACACGGGATATAACATGAAAAAGGGACGTCCGATACAAAAGGAAAGCGCTCGGAATGCAAAATGTGAATAGCGCCTGTCTCCTGCGGATTAGGGCTTGCGATGTAGATGTATTTCACATATTATTCCCCCAGGGCATGGATAGTGTCTGTCCTTGCCGGTTATAATACCGCGATGTAACGTTATAATGCGGAGGATGAATTAAGAGCTTTATTTAGAAATTCAGAAGTGGACGGAGACAGCTCCTGCTTCATCTCTAGTATCTAAAAACCGGGAGGGGATGTAGCATCTTCAGCACCTTGTAGTGGAGCAAAGTATCTCAATGGGCCCCACTTGAGGGGAGGTTGTACGTCTGATTTCAGGTGTTCCTTGGTTATTCTTCCTGGAAATGAATGAGCTGACTGCCATGCGATACAAATGTGGGATTTGTCCCTACATAGTCCAGTCAATACTAAAAGCTGCCTCGGCTCTATGCATGGAAACTTACTGGGGGTCATTTACTAAGGGCCCGATTCGCGTTTTCCCGACGTGTTACCCGAATATTTCCGATTTGCGTCGATTTTCCCTGTATTGCCCCGGGTTTTTGGCGCACGCGATCGGATTGTGTCGCATCGGCGCCGGCATGCACGCGACGGAAATGGGGGGCGTGGCCATACGAAAACCCGACGGATTCGGAAAAACAGCCGCATTTTTAAAAAAAATGTGTCGCTGGACATGCGCTTACCTTCACTCGGCCCGGCTTGGTGAACTTCAGTGTATTCCGAGGAACTTCAGCGCAGCAGCGACACCTGGTGGACGTTGGAGGAACTGCCTTAGTGAATCCCGGCCGGACCCGAATCCACCGCAGAGAACGCGCCGCTGGATCGCGAACGGACCGGGTAAGTAAATCTGCCCCAATGTGTATTGACTTGTTGTTACTGTTTTAAAGGGGTTGTCCAAAGGGTACTGCAGGCGATGAGTGATCACTGAAGCAACGATGTGAATACATAAAATTGACTACATTCAAACTGGAATAAGGGATTTTTTAGTGGGACTTTCAGCTGTGAGACTTGAAGGGAACCTATCCCTAGGTTTTACCCCACTAAACTACTAGTCCCCTCAAGTAGGTAGTCAAGTGTAATTTCTAAATTCCATAGATCCAGAAAAAATCTTAGGCAAATATGACTCTTGTCATTCCATTTTCACATGAGATGAGTCAAGTTTAGAGTCTGCAAGGGGAGTGTCGCTTTAGAAGCCCCTATGTTCTGTACTATGGTTCCCTAGAAACGTGCATATTGTGTCATATTAAAGATAAGAATCTTATCCTAGAGATCCAATTGAGCTTATGGTTCTGTGAGCTAAAGAACTGGACATACAGGAACATTGGGGCAGATTTACTTACCCGACCCATTCGCGATCCGGCGCGTTCTCTGCACAGGATTCGGGTCCGGACGGGATTTATGAAGGTAGTTCCTCCGTCGTCCACTGCGCTGAAATAATCTGAACGCACTGGAATACACCGAGCTGGACCAGGTGAAGGTAAGCGCTTCCCAAGCGACACATCTTCGATTTTTAAATGCGGCGGTTTTTCCGAATACGTCGGGTTTTCGTTCGGCCACGCCCCCCGATTTCCGTCGCGCGCATGCCGGCGCCGATGCGCCACAATCCGATCGCGTGCGCCAAAATCCCGGGGCAATTCAGGCACAATCGGTGCAAATCGGAAATATTCGGGTAACACGTTGGGAAAGCGCGAATCGGGCCCTTAGTAAATGACCCCCATAGATGTGACCTGAATCTTTATCTGCAGCTTGCATCTCTTCCTATGTCTTTAGCTGCCTGTACCTGGTTCTGTAGCTCACAGAACCACAAGCCTAAGGCCGGTTCCAAGTTGCGAGTGTGATGCGATGAACCGCACACTCGCAACGCAGCTTGCCGGGAAAACGCCAGCACCCGAACGCTGCACACCGGGAGTGAACTGACATGCTGAGTTCACTCCCGTGTGTGCAGCGGTTCGGGCGTGCGATCCAAGCAGCATGCGTTGCGATTGTGATGCGAGTTCATCGCATCACACTCGCAAGTGTGGAACCGGCCTAATGGGATCTAAAAGATGAGATCCTTATCTATAACATGACATGTTTCTAGGTACTATTGAACAGAAGATAGGGGCTTTGCAGTGACACGCCCATAAACTCTAAACTTGACTCATCTGTGTGTGAAATGGCAGAATGAGAGAGTCATGTTTGCCTGACATTTCATATCCTATCTCAGTGGTGGCGAACCTATGGCACGGGTGCCAGAGGTGACACACGGAGCCCTCTCTTTGGGCACCCAGGCCATCGCCCAGCACAAAGCTCAACATTCAGGACTCAAGACTTGAATCAAGGAGGTGTGGACAGAGCTTGATTATCATTGTAGCCTCTTCTCAGGGCCTGTGATCCTCCTGTTAAGAGGACATTAGAGGGAAACTACAATAACAATCCAAATGTATACTTCTTTATCTTGTATTGGTGTCATCAGGGCACCAATACATTTGAAACCTGGGAATTACTTTAAATTGGCATTTGGCACTTTGTAGAAGATATCTGGCTTTTGCTTGTAGTTTTGGCACTCATTAACTAAAAGGTTCGCCATCACTGTCCTATCTGGTAGGCCTGGAAGTTTAGTGGGTTAAAATCTAGTGACAGCCTGGTTACCTTTAACGCCCATCTTGTCATGTTGTGGAGTGCTCTGTGTATGGGGACATGGGAATGGCACTATTAAAGGGTCACTCTAATCATAGGGCACTTTAATTGTGGAGATGTGGCAGGGCAGGATTGAGGCATTTCAGAATAGGTGTCAATGTGCTGGAGCTATAGAGGTTATTGTGCTGGAGCTATGTGTGGCATTGTGATGGGGCTATAGGTGTCATTGTGCTGGTGCTATATGGACTTATTGGGGCTTATTTACTAACGGTCCGCACACGCACTTTCGTCGGACTGTTTGCCGTTTTCAGGGATTGCACGGTTTGGACAGGTATTTGACAGGTGTCTGTGCTGGTATTGTGTCGCACGCGATTGGATTTTGGCGCAGCCGGATTTAACTTTCAAATTGTGTCACAAGACAATGCACTTACATGCACCATGAAGAAGAAGGTGAACTCCTGCGGACCTGAGCGGGGAAGCGACACATGCAGGAAATTGGGTGCTCGATCTTAGTGAATCACGGCAGAGAGTATGATCGTCGGACAATGCACTTTCGTAGTAAATGTGCCCCATTGTGCTGGAGCTATAGGTGTCATTGTGCTGGGGCTATAACCAGGTATCCTTTAGCTTTAACAGTAGGAAACAGCAACATGTAGAGGTATCAGTGTCATTGACCTGGGAATAAAGGTGTCACTGTGTCAGGGGTAAGAAGGTCATTTATCCGACAGCTAATTTGACAACCGCCAGGCACATATATATCATTATACATTTGTTTTCCATATGGAAACCCAGGATCACATCACAGGTATGTGAAACAGGACTGTTTCATGACTATGGGGCACATTTACTTACCCAGTCCAGTCGCGATCCAGCAGCGCATTTTTCGGCGAGGATTCGCTAAGGTCCTGGCGCCCGATATCCAGCACTTGTCGCTGCTGCGTCAAGTTCCCCCGGAGTTCACCTGCTTCTTCCCGGTGCATGTAAGTGTGTGATCTTGTGACACAAATTATTTTTGCAATTCCGTGTTTTTTCCGAATCCGTTGGGTTGTCAGACGGCCACGCCCCCGATTTCTATGGCGTGAAAGCCGATGCGCCAAAATCCAATCGCGTGTGCCAAAATCCCGGGGCAATTCGGCACAAATCGGAAATCGCCAACAAAAGTGCGCAAATTCGGACCCTTAGTAAATGAGCCCCAATATATTTCAATTTTTGGGGAAAAAAAATGGATTTCAGACAATCCCTTTAAGAAAGGGGAACTTTATGGACAATAAATACATTTTTAAACTTCCATAGTGTCATACATGAGAAAATCCTCCTAACCTACTGTACGGATTTACACTGATGTCACCTCCTCTTGGACACCATGGTGGATTTCCTTAAAGAATAAATTGAATATTTAAAGTAGACTTTCCACCAAATCTAACACTTTGCATCCTATTAGAGAAGCCACTCCAATGATTTGGGTGCAGTTGAAAATGTTTCACTAGCCCCCACCGTTCCCGAGCCATCAGCACTGTAAGTTTTAGTATTAATATTACAGTTATGCTTTCCAGTGTCAAATGGGCTGTCCCAGGATGGCGAAACGGACCAGGACCACCCACCTGACAGTCAAGAGCAAACTTAGCTATGAAACTAATGATGCTGATTGTTTTTTAATGATGGCATTTAGGGAACAAATTTCAACTGCACCAGTGGCTCCTGAACGCAGATTTAAATTTGCTAAAAGGTGAAGAAGAACTCTATAAGGGCATGTTCACACAGATGGAAAAATCCACAACAAAATCTTTACCTCATTAAACATATTGGAGATGTTGCATCTATTTTTTTCAGGAGAAAAGAAGACGCAACACATCCAGTCTGTAGTGGATTGTAATATAAGCGATTTGGGTGGTAGCCCAGGGCCCAAGCCTTCTAGGGGGCCATGACCACCAAAACCATCCACCAAGTTTTATACTTTATGAGAAGGACCTTCACCCATGAAATCCTTGTACATCTGTTCCTACCCTCAACACACATGTACACAAGAGCCATTGCAGGACCTTTGACGGTCCTCCAGAGGTCCTGAAACTGCAGATTGAAAGTAGCAGAAGAGACAGATTCTCCATTCCCCAATAAACTGATTCTAGTACCAGATGTAGGAAGTGATTCCAGAATTGTAGGGGCTATAATATTCATACAGCCCGGGGCCCATGGTGGTCTTAATCTGCCCGTGCGTCCAATATTCTGAACAAATCCTGTGTGGATTCTGCAAGAATTATGGGTCTTGTTGGTCGAACTCCACGTCAGAAAACTTGACAGCAGAGTTTGACGCAGAATTTCTGGTTGAAAATCAGTGTAAAATTTTCCTGTGAGAACATTCCCCAAATATTGAGTCATCTTTAAAAACAGGTTCTGATACCATTCATGGTTTGGGTGGAGGAACCACCACTAGGATGTGTTTTATGATGCCATTGTTTTAAAATCTTTTTTTGAAGACAATCTTGAGATATTTACATATCTCTTACAAGCCTAGAAGGAGCCTAGATGACTATACATATACAGGGGCACATTTACTTACCCGGTCCATTCGCAATCCAGCGGCAGGTTCTCCGACGCTGATTCGGGTCTTCCGGCGATTCACTAAGGTAGTGCGCCCGATGTCCACCAGGTGGCGCTGCTGCGCTGAAGTCCTTCGGAGTTCACTGGAGTTCACCAAGCTATGCTGGGTGCAGGTAAGCACGTGTTTCGGGCGACACATTTTTTTAAAAAAATACAGCGGTTTTTCCAAATCCGTCGGGTTTTCCGTTGGCCACGCCCCCGATTTCCGGCGCGTGCGCCACAATCCGATCGCGTGCGCCAAAAACCAAATTAGTCATTTTGGGGCAACCCGATGAAAAAACGTGATTCAGGCCCTTAGTAAATGACCCCCAATCTGTGTCTAGATGCTAAATCTGGAGGACTATACATATACTGTGTGACCCAGGAGATAAAAATCAGCTTAGAAAAACGGCGTTTACCTTTAATTCTTCGTAGCAATAGAGCTAATGAAATAACCTTAAGCTACTTAGTGACTTTTAGTGTAATTAAGTGTCTGCAGCCAATGGCAAAGGCTGGGGAGATAGAAAGGCCTTAAAAGTCAGAGGTCAAACAGCTTCAGGGATAAAGGTCATAGACGTCGGATGGAGTTACAGCGACCACTCTATCTCCATTGCTTATTTTGCTCAATTGTGTTGTAAACCACATGGAAGAGGTAGTGGAAGAGAAATTAGATTTTGGCTACTTTTTCTTATACTGAGCATAAAAAGCTAATGGGATATGAGAGAATTGTATGAATACAAAGCTACACTCAAGAAATATAAAGGCATTGTTACAGTTCTGCTATTACTAAAAACTTAAACAGAGAGTGTGCTGATAGATTTCCCTTAAAGGAAATCTACCATTTGATTTGGTGCATTATGAACCAAACGTACCTTGAGACTGCTGTAGCTACACTGATGCAGAAATATATCTTGTTTAATACCTGAGTTGAGTGGTTTTGCTATAAAAAAAACAATTATGACATTCAGGACCTTGGGAGAGCTGGATTGCAGGCTTCTTGCAGTTCATAAACACAAGCTGTCTGCAATGTCCCGACAGGACTAATCAACCTGAGCTGGATGACTCGTGCACAGCAGCTGGGGGATGGTGCAGCGATTGATTACTTCTGCCTGTCAGTGATTACGTCATTCTCCTGAGCAGTGTAAGAAGAGAAGCGCTGAGCCAGCCACAGGAGCGACAGAGACTCATTATTCTGAATTGTATAATTGTTTTTTCAGCAAAACCACTCAGCACAGAGATTGAACAAGATATGTGTCTGCATCACAAGGTATGTTTGGTTTATAATGCATCAAATCAAATGGTAGATTTTTTTTAAGCCCCCGGAGCTCTGGTGGGATAGATGTCGCTAGAAGTGTCTGGCAGCAGCTTATTTCCTTTCCCCATGTTATTATAAAGTGTGTAGGTTTATAGGGGAAGTTGTGGGGCACGGCCGCAGCATAAGACAGACCTAATCCTCATAGTAAAACCTCTTACAAAGCACTTTGAGCTGACACATAGACGGCAGATTGCTTTCTGATGTGGACTTCCTTTCATCTCTGGAATCTGTAAAATACCACATTTACTGCATAAACACAAGAGGACAGATCCATTGTGTAATGCGTCAGTCTGACAATCTGCACTTGTCAAGATGAGAGGCAAGAAACTCCCTATTGCAGTGGTGGCGAACCTATGGCACGGGTGCCAGAGGTGGCACTCAGAGCCCTCTTTATGGGCACCCTTGCCATCACCCCAGGGTAGAGTTTGCCAGACAGGACTCAAGACCTCTTGCAGTCCCAGGAACCCTAGAAGGAAGCTATTATGATAATCCAAACTTCTTATCCTTTTTTCTATTGTATTGGTGTCCTCAGGTGCCTATACAATTTAAACCTGTGAAAGAGCAGGTAGTAATAAGTTACTGCTTAAATTGTCGCATTGGCACTTTGCGAAAAATATGTGGGTTTTGTTTTGTAGTTTGGGCACTCGGTGTCTAAAAGGTTTGCCATCACTGCCCTATTGTGTAATGTGTAGCTATAGATACTATTATAGTGGACTCTTCCTGAACATGTCCTGTAAGTAGGGATGGCACTCTGCATTTTGTTATCCGGTGATCCCACAGTAATGTTATATCACCTGGTGACCCCCCAGTATTATTATATCATCCGGTGATCCCCCAGTACTATTATA
>CM033645.1:206303098-206652508 GCA_019512145.1 Engystomops pustulosus | reverse complement strand
CTGGTGACCCCCCCAGTATTATTATATCATCCGGTGATCCCCCAGTAGTATTATATCACCCGGTGATTCCCCCCCCTGTACTATTATATCATCTGGTGACCCCCCAGTACTATTATATCACCTGGTGACCCCCCAGTACTATTATATCACCTGGTGACCCCCCAGTCTGACTATTAATCATAGCTCCAGTACATTATCACAGGAGCCCAGTACTATTATATCACATTCCGGTGACCTCCCAGTATTATATATCACCCGTGACCCCCCATTACTATTATAAGTACCTGGTGACCCCCCCCAGTTATATTATATCATCTCTGTGAATCACCCCAGTAAGATTATATCACCCGGGTGATCCCCCCCCAGTACTATCATATCATCCGGTGACCCCCCAGTACTATTATATCACCCGGTGACCCCCCATACATTATATCATCCAGTGACCTCCCAGTACTATTATATCATCCAGTGAGCCCCCCAATACTATTATATCATCCGGTGACCTCCCAGTATTATTAAATCACCCGGTGACCCCCCAGTACTATTATAATACCTGGTGACCCCCCCAGTATTATTAATATCATCGTGATCCCCCAGTAGTATTATCTCACCCGGTGATACCCCCCCTGTACTATTATATCTCTGGTGACCCCCCGTACTATTATATCACCTGGTGACCCCACCAGTAACTATTATCACCATGACCTCCCGTACTATTATAATCATCCATGAAGCCCCCCAATACTCTTATCTTCATCCGTGACCTCCCATAATTATTATATCACACCCGGTGTCCCCCAGTACTATTATAATACCTGGGTGACCCCCCAGATTATTATAATATCATCCGTGATCCCCCAGTAGTATTATATCACCCTGTGATACCCCCCCCCCCTGTACTATATATCATCTGTTGGACCCCCCATGTACTATTATATCACCTGAGTGACCCCTCCAGTACTGATTATTTCTTAGACTTCACTCCACCGCGGTTACAACCACACCCCCTTAGTACTATTCATTATACCTCGGTGGACCGCCGTACTTATCTCACACCCGGTACCGCCCAGTACTTAGTATCAATCAACCAGTGCACCTCCCACGTACTATTATATAATCAGTGACCCCCAGACTATATATCATCAGTCGACCTCCCAGTACTAACTTTATCATCCAGTAACCCCCCCTAGTACCGTCATATCAATCCCGGGTGACCCCAGTACTATTACTCATCTCACCCGGTGACCCCCCAGTCATACTATCATCAGTACTGCCCGTTACTCATCATGCACTCCCAGTCTCTTAAAAGTGAGCACCCCAATAACTATATATCATCCGGTGACCTCCAGTATTATTAACATCACCCGTGACCCCCCCAGTCTATTAATAATTACCTGGGTGACCCCCAAGTATGCTTATATATCATTCGTCGTTGATCCCCCAGTATATAGTTTATATCACCCCGTGTCTCCCCCCCTGTATATTATATCATCTGGTGACCCCCCAGTATATTATCATCACACACTGGTGACCCCCCAGTAACTATTTATATCAACCTGGTGACCCCCAGTATATGATCATCATCCAGTGAACTCCCAGTACTATAATCATCCAGTGATCCTCCCAAGTACTATAATATACATCCGGTGGATGAAATAGCGCTCGTAGTACTATTATATTATCACGGTGTACCCCTCAGTACTATTATATCATTCTGTGATCCCCCAGCACTATTATATCATCCAGTGATCCCCCAGTACTATTATATAAACTGGTGACATCCTCCCCCCAGTACTATTATATCACCGTATTATTATCACCTAGTCATCCCCAGTACTTTATATCATCCGATAACCCTCAAGACTTATTATAGATCACCTGGCGATCCCCTATAACATTATTATTATCACCAACTGATCCCCCAGTACTATTATATCACTCAGGTCCCCAGTACTATTATATCACTCAGTGGTCCCCCAGTACTATTATATCACTCAGTGGTCCCCCAGTACTATTATATCACTCAGTGGTCCCCTAGTACTATTATATCACTCAGTGGTCCCCTAGTACTATTATATCACTCAGTGGTCCCCCCCACTCAACGTCCCCCACCCCCCCCCCTAACTATTATATCACTCAGTGGTCCCCTAGTACTATTATATCACTCAGTGGTCCCCTAGTACTATTATATCATCCAGTGACCCCCCCAGTACTATTATATCACTCAGTGGTCCCCAGTACTATTATATCACTCAGTGGTCCCCCAGTACTATTATATCACTCAGTGGTCCCCCAGTACTGTTGCACTATCCAGTGATCCCCAAGTATTGTCATATTATCCCAGCGATCCCTCTGCACTATCCTATCGCCCCGTGCCCCCCCATTACTCCCTACTACATTGCTGTGAATGAGGTTTCCCTGTAGTTCTCAGTGAGTGTTCCTGGAGTCTATCATCACTCTGGAAAGAGGAGGAAAACTTCTAAGAAGTTTGTGAAAGTTCTAGCAGCCCGGGAGCAGCCAATGAGCTCGCCCCCCCCACAGCATGTGACCACCTTCATTTACCAGAACCCTGCATTATTCTCCCAAGTAAATCCTCCCATCCCTGAGTAACGGATATGTTCTTCCCAGGCTATGCTGCTCCGAGCCCTCCGCAGCCTGTTACACTGCGCTGACTGCAGCCTGACATTGGTGTCCATACGTGGAGCGTATATATAGACGCAGTATTTATTTGGAGAGGGGTCGAAGCGTGGGAAAGCGACATCTCTCCCAGTTTTCCAGCTGTACCACAACAAAAACTCTTTGTCCGTCGCCTGATGGAAGTGCTGGCTTCCTAGTTTATTTGCTGGGGGACTAACAGCAATGTACCTCTATGGCGGCGAGGAATCCGATGAGGTAAGAGCAAATTCGCTTTCTGAGCGCCAATCCTTAATTTCTCTGACTATTTTTGTATTTTTTGTATTTTTGAGTATTTTTGATCCCCCCCTTTCACTTTAATAATACTTCAAGTACTAATAGAAACAATGATGACGGAATACAATTCTAGGACAGCAGTGAGGACTGACACACACTGCGCCGGACGCATTGGATGCACATGCGCTTAACATTGGGGGCTGTATATTCCGTTAAGGGTGTACGGAAAGCTGGGTGACTACTTTAAGAGTCAGTCCAACCTTATTAGTGATTTTCACAAATTGGTGTCTCATAGTTTAAGGAATTTTGGGAAGCAGTATTATTTATTTATTTTTTTTTTTGTGTGTGGAAAATTTGGCATCTAGCTGCAGAAATTCATTGTGAAATTTTTACTTCTGCAGCTCCGTAATGTATTCCTTGAAGTAGTAGTTTGCACCGTGTAGGGGTTGTCACTTGATTTTATGTCAAAAGGGTTAATAATACTTGTATTGCTTCAATTTACTAATATACCGTAAAAGGTGTAAAAATTTGACCTCTGAACCCTAAAGCTCCTCCTACGGAGCACTCTGTGTTTGGAGTTGATGGTAGGGCCTTAATATGAGAGAAGGTAGAAGGCACGTCCACCCCTAGGCCCAGGGGTCTTAATGACCTATAAGAGGTTTCCATTGCATTTGGGGTAACTGGGTACATCTAGTGACTTTATATAGGGGGGTCAGTCAATGGAACAACTAGTAGCCCTACATTGTCTGCAGGGGTGACCCTAATTATCTGCTGCCTAAGGCAAACTATAGAACTGTGCCCCCTCCGCCCCATCCAGAAGTAATATATCAGGTTATTTTTTAGTAAGTGGGTTCTCTATGCAGTGTCTCACACCCCTGCTGACGTTAGGTGTGAAGAGGCACTAATTATAAGTGTCATGTCCTGCTCTGTAGCAGGTGACTGCTCCTCTGATGCTGCCCCTTCATTTTGCTGCAGGAGGTGCCGCCTGAGGCAAGCGGCTCGACCCGGCTCTTGGCTGGTGCACCCCTGATTGTCTGGTTTGATGATGACATCAACCTGTGCGAGGGTACACCTTGCCTACCATCATATAATCTAATTCGAGATGTAACCAATCACAACCCAGCTATCATTCCTGACCCCACCTTTGAACCATGAAAACTGAATCGTGATTGGTTGCTACGAGCTACAAAGCAGTTTGACCTCCCAGGTCCGCCATGTTGTTGTGGACACCGCAATAGTCACTCCTTATATTGCAAAACGCAAATCTTTTCTGATTTCTTCCAGAATATTAGAGTAATTACTTTACTCCAAGGTTATTACAGTTCATTTGGCCGCAGATGCTACCAATGTGTTTGCGATGTTCCCTGCCTTTTGCTGACCCTACCGGTTTATATTTATGTATGAAGATAACCTATAGATAGATATCTGTTTTGTACAGATTTGTAATCTGTCTATTTATATATTTATATTTTTATAGAATTCACTGGAATTCCATAGTTTTATATAGACAGATTTTTGTTTCTATATCCACTTGGTTTCGGTGATAATATCAGGTTTGTCAGGGAATCAGAGGGAAATAACCTGTAGATAAGCAGCGCCAGGTTATATAGCAGCTGCTTATCTCCGTCCATCTAATATGCTTGTTCAGCTGAGCAAAGCCGCGCTAATGGAGAGGCTGGCATCCTGACAGCTATCCTGTGTTTACTGTACAAGCTGTAGAATATTATAATCCAGAACCCCTAATAAATTAGGGCCCTTCCGTTCCCCTATGAAATGACATCTGATTGGTGGCATACCGAGGTATTAATACAGTAGGGGTTGCCAATACAATTTTCGCTAAAGCATCCCTGATATCCACAATATGTACCATTCCCATGGAATATCATATGGGTAACAACCTTAAAGTGAACCTGTCACCAGGGACCTAATTTTTCACTAAAGACAGATTGTAAAAGCCCATGACACCTGCAGTGCAAATCTGCCTTTCTGCCTTTTCTAAGCATTTGCATTACAATATAATTGTCTGTTATAACTTACTCTTGCTGCATGACAAAATCCTGGGGTAGTCCCAGGGGCTGGACTTTGGTTTGCATGCATTTCAAAACCAACATGTGACTTGTCTGTGTTACTCCTCAGAGCTTGGCCCCCACCTTTGTGCTCCTGTCTAGCTCCTCCTCCTGCTTCTTCTTCTCAGAGGTCACAGCCTGGTCAGTGGGGGAGGGAGGGAGGAGCACAAACATGGAGGCAGCCTGCAGCTCAGACAAGTCACATGTTGTTTTTTGAAATGCATCCAAACCAAAGTCCCGCCTCTATGACTACCCCAGGATTTTATCAGGATGCAAGAGTAAGTTATAACGGACAATTATATTGTAATACAAATGCTTAGAAAAGGCAGAAAGGCAGATTTGCACTGCAGGTGTCATGGGCTTTTACAATCTGTCTTTAGTGAAAAATGAGGTCCCTGGTGACAGGTTCCCTTTAATCATGACTCAACTTTGCCAAATCCAAATGGGTTATTCTGATATAACTTGAGTATCCTGTGCCTTTGCGACCTAGCACGCCTCATTTCTAAATTGGGACCATATCCAGAAGCAGACAAAATACTATTCCTGCCTGATAAGCCAAACCCCATTAGAGGTTGATATTTGGATATGTGTGTGACTACTAAATTGAGGGACCCCTAGTTAAGTGATCCCTATTGTGGGGCGTATTGTTGAGTTGGCAAAAGTTAAAGGGACACTCCGGGCGGAGCTAATTCACTAATTAATGCATGGTGCAGGGCCTGGAGGGAGGAGCAGGACTCATGGTCATTGTATTCCTAGAACCTGGAGTCCTGCTCCTCCATTCAGGCCCTGCACAAGGTTTAATTCAATAAATCGGCTGTGACTGGAGTCCTTTAAAGGACATCTACCACCAGGATGAAGGATTGTAAACCAAGCACACTGACATACTGGTGTGTGCCCACTCCAGCAGAAGCTGCTCTTCTTGTAGCTTTGTATACCTTTGTTTTTAAGAAAAAAATGTTTTAAAAATGATGCAGATGAGCCTTCAGGTCTCCAAGCTCCATTGACAACTATAGAGTCTGGAGCCCCGGAGGCTCATTTTCATACTTTGTGAAACGTTTTATTGTAAAAACAGGCCCTAATAAGCTAAAAGAAAAGCTGGACCTGCCAGAGGGGCACTCACCAGTGTGTCAGTGTACTTGGTTTACAACCCTTCATCCTGGTGGTAGATTTCCTTTAAGGGCACATTCATAGGTGTATTATGACATAGAACGTTACCTCTATATGGCACAGATTTCAGCCCATAGACTAGCATTGCTTTTAGAAGAGAATGAGGTATTATAGGGCGGCATGCGGAGCGCCTAAAGGATCTTTACTTTGGAACCATTGGGTTACATATCTATAGATTCTGAGGCCCAAAGTCTATTGTTCAGACATAACAGTGGCCAAATACCAGAAGGACAGATCTAAGGACAATGCATGGAAGTATCGCCTGGACATGATGAAACCCTCCCTAATTTAGGATACTTGAGGAGGTGCTGATATGGACCTGCAGTTTATCAGTCCAGTGACAACAACCCTGATAACCTTTGTTACTTAGAAGGAAGGAGATCAATAAGATTAGATTTTCCTGTAAGTGATCTTAAAGCCGTACAGACATCCATTAGCCCCCAGCCCCATATCCTGTACCACCAACCTTCTTCCAGTTCATTCAGTAATGTGCAAGAATTCACACTATGGTCCCGTTCAGACACGTCCAAAAATTCCCCTTTCCCTGTGCATTGCAAAGGGTAATGTTTGTGGCAAAAATCTGGATAAAATTGTATACTGTCTGTGGTGGGAGGAGATTACGGAGAGCCACGCCTAGAAATTTGATGCAAAGTTGTCTAAATTCCAAAATTATGCTATAGACTGGACTAAGCTGATGTCACACATCACTGATGGTAGCCATTCCCGTATATATATAGCAGCCACAAAAAAATCTCAGGCTTGTCTTGGTGTTGGTGTCTTAAAGGGGTTTGCCTGACATGTTGCTGCTTTTATGTATATAGAGCATGTGGAGGGAGGGTGTTTGCAATGTATAGAATGTGTTGACAGGGGGTCACATACTTCAATAGGGATAGCCACATAGCAAGAATACTGTACATTCATTTTCCTGCACATATGACACAACTTTACCTCCACATTTGGCGCCGCATTCTGATGGTCTTTATCATTACGTCTTTCAATGTGCGGTTACTCTTTGGATCAGTACAATCACAGAGATACCACATTCATATAGTTTAGTTATGTCTTAAAACCTTTAAAGGAAATCAACCAGTGAATTCAGGCCCCTCACATGAGGGAGGGAGGTGCGGGGGTGTACAGGGGATGGCAGAGGGAGCTGCAGGGTTGTGCGTAATTAGCAGCCCGGAGTACCGGACATCTTGTCCCAGGACTCCGTTCTGCTAATTATAAGTTTGTTTTGTAGGTGATCCCCGTGGGTCAAGACTAGCGACGGACAGCACCGGGATCAAAATGAAGAGGAGCGGAGGTGAGTATTTCTAAGGGTTTTTTTTGTTTTGTTTTGTTTTTAACTGATTGATTTCCTTTAAAAAAAATCAAACCTTGCATTAAAAAATGCCTTGCTTCGCCATATTCTGATATCCATAACTTTTTCATACTTCAGTGTACGGGGCTGTGTGAGTTGTCATTGTTTGCAGGATGCGATGGCATTTTCTTTGATATCATTTTGAAAACTGTACGACTGTACGGCAAAATGGCGAAAAAGTGTTAATTCATACATTTAGGCGCTATTTTCCATGATGCCGTTCGCCACCGGGAATAATTGTTTTTACATTTTAATAGGGTGGACATTTTGGGAAATGGAGATACCCACTGGGGCACATTTACTTACCCGGTCCATTCGCCATCCAGCGGCGCGTTCTCTGCGCTGGATTGGGGTCCAGCCGAGATTTAATAAGGTAGTTCCTCCGCCGTCCACCAGGTGTCACTGCTGTGCTGAAAAGCATCTGAACGCGCCGGAATTCACCGAGGCCGGCTGAGTGAAGGTAAGCGCGACACATTTTCCGTTTTTAAATGCGGCGGTTTTTCCGAATACGTCGGGTTTTCGTTCGGCCACGCCCCCCGATTTCCGTCGCGCACATGCCGCCGCCAATGCGGCACAATCCGATCGCGTGCGCCAAAATCCCGGGGCAATTCCGGTACAATCGGCGCAAATCGGAAATATTCGGGTAACACTTCGGGAAAACGCGAATCGGGCCCTTAGTAAATGACCCTCAATATGTTTATGGTTTTATTTCAGCCCCCCTAGGGTAATTGCCCTTTTATAATCAAGCCTCTCCCCCTTTTCATTAGCCACTCCTGTTTACCATAAGCCACTCCCCTTGCCCGTTAACCACTCCCCTTGCCGATTAACCACCCCACTTTTATCACACGTATCTTCATAAATCTTAAAACTTAATTCTGGATTTTACTTTTAGCTCAAGTTTGAGGTTTTTTTTAAAAATACTTTCAGGGTTAAAATATCACTTGTTCTGCACTTGTTTTAATCCCTTCTGCTTTCCATGCTTGGAGTGAATCCATGACATCTGAGTATATACAGGCCACATAAGGAATTTGAGCTCCAGACACTGTACTGGGATTCCATATGTTGACATGTGAGGAGGAAGCAATGGACGTAAGAAGTGAATGTACATAAGACGAGAGCCACCCTCTGCGGTCGTCAGGCCGAGCTCCATTAGATGCTTATTCCTGAAAAATTTTCTGCCTGGTAGACATATGTTTCCAATTGCGGGAAAGGCCTCGTGCTCGCAGTCCACATAAACAATTATGTATGATTCATGACTTGGGAAGCTACGAGCAATCCTCCGATAGGGCAGGACCGTAGAATGTTTGTCGTTATTTTTATCTGAAGAGGCTCTTCAATTGCCGAGTTTTGGGGGAAAAAAAAGATAAAACGTTATGTGTTTCAGAAGTTTAGTAGATTTCTGAAGTGCTACTAATAACAATGTTCCGTATACAGTGGGAGATTAGATTGCCTCTACTTCCCGCGGAGGTCTGGCCGTGGTCACGCTCTATGGAAGAAGTCCATTTTAGTATATGATTGCGATGTACAAGACTACATAGAAGTCACCTTCCACAAAAGTGCTCACCAAAGGTGGTCAAGGATGTGGTCTATCTCCAAAATAAGAAGAGCACCCATAGACCTTTTCCAACCCTCCAACCAAGAAATGACCACATTCGTCAAAAATCAATTATGTGATGGTCTTCAAAAAAAGCTCAGGTAGAGCCTTTTTTTGCTTCCAGCTAGCTGTGGATTATAATATAGACAGACTGGGCGGTAACCCAGGGCCCAAGCCTTCTAGGGGACCCATGGCCACCCACACCACCAATCCTGAGAAGGATCTTCACCCATGAAATCCTCGTACATCTTTTCCTTCAGTCAATTCATGTCTACCATTTCAGGACCTATGAAGGTCCTCCAAAGGTCCTGAAACTGCAGATGGAAAGCAGAAGGGACGCATCCTCCATTCCCTAAGAAGCTGATTCTAGTACCAGATGTAGGAAGGGAATTACAGACTTATAAGGGCTATAATATTCATACAGCCCAGGGTCCATGGTGGTCTTATTCCACCCCTGCCCCCAGCTTTTACCTGGGTTACCACCTTTGAGTCTCTCAGATGAAGCTAAGGTTTTAAAGCAGGAGCTGGGTCACCAGGCAATGAGGACCCTACATTCATGCACGTAATCCTTGACCACTTGGACATCCCAAAATGGAACAACAGACAAGTTCTTTCACCAAACAAATGTCCAATAATTGAATTGTGTGCAGATGGGCACCAGGTCAATACATCCGGAGCATCTGACAGATTTATTAAAATTTCCCGAAGACCAAGGAATATATATGTAGTTTGTGAACGTGTCCTATCAATGCCTATGGTGTGATCTGTGATTTAGTGAATTTAGGCACTCTGGGGGCACTTTTTTACTTTTTGGATTTGATCAAGGGGCCAAGGAGGTTTACATGTAGTCACCGAGACTAACAAAAAAGGCTAGGAACTTGATATCCTCCCAAAAGGAACTAGGCCCCCATAGACCTTCCCACAGAGCGTGATGGCCCCACAAGGGTCAGAAATCGTTGCTTGTCTTTGCTGGGGCTTAGAGGGGTTGGTCACTTTACCTCATGGTTTTTGTGATGTGTGTGTAAGTGTGGGGGGGGAGGGGGCAGGATATGAGGTAATTTACTGATACACATCTATTAATAGTTGTACTCTACTTTCTTGATATGTAAAGTGAAGCCTCCGGTCTTTTACCTCATCAGCCAGAGATTCCTGACCATAAAATGGCTGCAGATGGAGGGTCATGTGATCTCTATCTGTCCATGAGCAATCGCCCTGCCAGGACCTTATGATAGTATTCATGAATACAAGATTAGGGCGTTGGTAGGGTGATTGTTTATGGACCTCCATCTGCGGCCATTTTATGGTCAGGAATCTCTGGCTGATGAGGTAAAAGACAGGAGGCTTCACACACACATTACAAAAGACATGAGGTAAAGTGGCCAACCCCTTTAAGAACTGATTACTAGTTCAACCACCTAGAATTTACCAAAGATTGCCTTACAGGGTGACTACCTATCCATGGCGCCAGTCCCAGTTCACCAAGACCAACATGGAAGTTTTATTCAGAATGTTTTTTTTTTGTCTACATTTTATCTCCTGGGATATTACCTGGCGGCCATGTTTATTTCGTGAGCAGGAGTTATGATCGTCGTCCTCGCCCTCTGTGATTGGTTAGATGACCCTGTATTTCTATATATAGCAGAGCTATCCAATCAGATATATTCCTACCCAATAGGCTCATGGTGTTTCCATCCGCTTATGTCTTGTGTACACAAGTTATGAATGGGATTGATCTCACAGCAGCGCGGCTACTCATTATGGCTGAGGAGGCTGTGACAGGCGATAATGACACAGCTCCATTATACCTCACAGCAGAGGCCCGGCCATGGAGGGGAATTATACCCGACTATACATTGTACACTGGGGGACTGTATTGTGCAGCGCACCACTCGCTTTCATAGAACTTTCCTGTGATATAATTCAATATACTGCAAGTATAATATTCAAGGAAGAGAACTAGTTGCGTGTCCGAGCTGTATAGCTATAGGAATACGCACAAAGAATCTAGAATCCTGCATAAAAAATCATTATTATTATTATATCACTGTGTGTATTATCCCTGTACTGTGACATCACTGTGTGTATTATCAGGAGATTACTACATACTGTATATACAGCCACCACTAGGAGGAGCTCAGGAGATTACTACATACTGTATATACAGCCACCACTAGGAAGAGCTCAGGAGATTAAATACATATTGTATATACAGAAACCACTAGGTAGAGCTCAGGAGATTAAATACATTTTGTATATACAGCCACCACTAGGGGGAGCTCAGGAGATCACTATATAATGTATATACAGCCACCATTAGAAGGGGCTCAGGAGATTACTACATACTGTATATACAGCCATAACTAGGAGGAGCTCAGGAGATTACCACATACTGTATATACAGCCACCACTAGGGGGAGCTCAGGAAATTACTATGTACTGTAAATACAGACACAACTAGGGAAAGCCAAGGAGATTACTACATACTGTATATACAGCCACCACTAGGGTGAGATCAGGATATTACTATATACTGTATATACAGCCACCACTAGGACAAGCTCAGGAGATTACTACATACTGTATATACAGCCCCACTAGGACGAGCTCAGGAGATTACTACATACTGTATATACAACCACCACTGGGGTGAGCTCAGGAGATTACTACATAATGTATATACAGCCACCACTATGGGGAGCTCAGAAGATTACTATATACTGTATATACAGCCACCACTAGGAGGAGTTTAGGAGCTTACTACATACTGTATATACAGCCACCACTAGGGGGAGCTGAGGAGATTACTACATACTGTATATACAACCACCACTAAGAGGAGCTCAGGAGATTTTTACATACTGTATATACAGCCACCACTAGGAGGAACTCAGGAGATTACTAAATACTGGGGCAGATTTACTTACCCAGACCATTCGCGATCCAGCGGCGCGTTCTCTGCTCTGGATTCGGGTCCGGCCGGGATTTATGAAGGCAGTTCCTCCGCCGTCCACCAGGTGGCGCTGCTGCGCTGAAAATCATCTCAACGCGCCGGAATGCACCACCTCGGACCAGGTGAAGGTAAGCGCTCCCCAAGCGACACTTTTTCGGTTTTTAAATGCGGCGGTTTTTCCGAATACGTCGGGTCTTCGTTCGGCCACGCCCCCAGATTTCCGTCGCGCGCATGCCGGCGCCGATGCGCCACAATCCGATCGCGTGCGCCACAATCCCGGGGCAATTCAGGTACAATCGGCGCAAATCGGAAATATTCGGGTAACACGTTGGGAAAACGCGATTCGGGCCCTTAGTAAATGACCCCCACTGTGTATACAGCCACCACTAGGCGGTGCTCAGGAGATTACTATATACTGGATATGCAGCTGCCACTGGTGGGAGCTGAAGAGATTACTATAAACTGTATATACACCACAAGGAGGAGCTCAGGAGATTACTACATACTGTATATACAGCCACCACTAGGGGGAGCTCAGGAAATCACTATATAATGTATATACAGCCACCATTAGAAGGGGCTCAGGAGATTACTACATACTGTATATACAGCCATAACTAGGAGGAGCTCAGGAGATTACTACATACTGTATATACAGCCACCACTAGGGGGAGCTCAGGAGATTACTACATACTGTATATACAGCCACCACTAGGGGGAGCTCAGGAGATTACTACATACTGTATATACAACCACCACTATATCTTTCATTTAATATGAAGAGAACTAGTATTCTTGAAATCTTACCGAACCTATCGGGAGACACGCGCGCACACCTGCAATGTGAAGAATAGAATTAAAACATTAAAAACAGTGAAAACACGAACATTTAAGTGCAGAACACATTGAAAGAACAATATTCTTCACATTCCAGATGTTCGTGCACATCTCCTAACTTAGCGGGAGACACGCGCGAACACCTGCAAAGTGAAGAATAGTGTTATTTCAATGTGTTCTTACAAGTAAAACATCTGCTGCTGCGCTGAAAATCATCTCAACGCGCCGGAATGCACCACCTCGGACCAGGTGAAGGTAAGCGCTCCCCAAGCGACACTTTTTCGGTTTTTAAATGCGGCGGTTTTTCCGAATACGTCGGGTCTTCGTTCGGCCACACCCCCAGATTTCCGTCGCGCGCATGCCGGCGCCGATGCGCCACAATCTGATCGCGTGCGCCACAATCCCGGGGCAATTCAGGTACAATCGGCGCAAATCGGAAATATTCGGGTAACACGTCGGGAAAACGCGACACAGCTGCAAAGTGAAGAATAGAATTAAAACATTAAAAACAGTGAGAACACGAACATTTAAGTGCAGAACACATTGAAAGAACAATATTCTTCACATTCCAGATGTTCGTGCACATCTCCTAAATTAGCGGGAGACACGCGCGAACACCTGCAAAGTGAAGAATAGTGTTATTTCAATGTGTTCTTACAAGCAAAACATCTGCAAACATCTGGGTTATTTTATTATGTGATAAAAACTCTGTTCTTCACTTAATTTAATGCTCGATCTCGAGCCGGCGAGATACTCGTCCGAGTAACGAGCCGGTCCGAGTATGCTAATACTCCACCGAGCAGTATACTCGCTCATCTCTAATGGCTACCAATGTGTGTGCCTTATGAAACGTATACATACCTCGCACAGCCGTTTGAGGGTGAATATGGTTGCACTAGATGTAAGCAAGTTGAGTATTTGGAAGCCCAGGTCCTGGATCTAAATAGTTAACTGTCTCAGGGCATTTTGCTCCTGGAGCAGGGTTTAGATCAGAACCCGAACCCATTCCATATAATACCTGCAATCAGGTTTGGCAACAATTGTGGGTGTTACATTGCAGGAGGAAAGAGGGGGGTTTGAACCAAACCTGAACTTCTGGCTGAAGTCAGGGTTCTGGTTTGGATCCATTCATCTCTAGTTGTTTGCTCACATTATGGAGCATTATGAGGGGGACCATGGGCGAGTGTGGGCGAGGGGCACAGAAGGGCAGTCATATACAGCTCATTAGGGACAAGACCTCATTTCTTTCATACATCCACTTTCTTCCGCATACAGAAGAATTCTACAAGCCCCGTCTTTCCTCTCTTCAGGGAACGTCATGGATGTAGAAAACTTATCCTTAGGCATGAGATATGTGGATGGAACGGATCGTCCACTTTTTGACCAGAGTATCCCTGTACTGTGACATCACTGTGTGTATTATCCCTGTACTGTGACATCACTGTGTGTATTATCCCTGCACTGTGACATCACTGTGTGTATTATCCCTGCACTGTGACATCACTGAGTGTATTATCCATGTACTGTGACATCACTGTGTGTATTATCTCTGTACTGTGACATCACTGTGTGTATTATCCCTGTACTGTGACATCACTGAGTGTATTATCCCTGTACTGTGACATCACTGTGTGTATTATCCATGTACTGTGACATCACTGTGTCTATTATACCTGTACTGTGACATCACTATGTGTATTATCCATGTGCTGTGACATCACTGTGTGTATTATCCCTGTACTGTGACATCACTGTGTGTATTATCCCCTGTATTGTGACATCACTGTGTGTATTATCCCTGTACTGTGACATCACAGTGTGTATTATCTCTGTACTGTGACATCACAGTGTGTATTATCTCTGTACTGTGACATCACTGTGTGTATTATCCCTGTACTGTGACATCACTGTGTGTGTATTATCCCTGTACTGTGACATCACTGTGTGTATTATCTCTGTACTGTGACATCACCTATAAATACCACCTCAAAATGAGACTTTTTGACCCTATGATCCCTTTTCTATTGATGACTGAGAGCTTCTTGTACTTTTCACTTCCAAAAAATCAGAGGAAAGTGACATTCCTGAAGCCATCTCTGAGTCAATAAATATGCCTCCAGCCATGTCATCACCAAAATAATACAAAGGGGTTTTAAGGAAATTAAAATCATGGCCAGAATAATAACAAAAAACTTCCACAAATTAGACTATTGTGCGTCTCCGGGACCAGATCTGTCAACAAAGGACAGAAAAAATGAAGCCGGGAAGAAGAAAAAAGTCACTTGGCAGACGTGGAGTCTGATGTTGCCAGGAGTTATGTGTAATCTAAATTTTGGTGGACAGCGAGGATGAAATGTGATCTGCATGTGACGGTATTGTTTAGGATGGGTGACATACAGGACCATAGTACAGGAGAAAATATCCAAAAGTTTTTACTATTTTCTGAATACCCTTCCCCTAGGCAGATGGTTCTATCACTATAGAGACACTCAGGACAGTGGTCACCAAGGGCGGTGGATTCTAAGGGGGTCTACTCGCTCCCAAATCAACCCACAAGTAAAATCCGCATTGTGTAGTGCACTTTACAAGTTTTCCAGACATACCTTTCCTGTTTCTGAGTGATCTTTCGTTTTTGAGAAAATTCAGTTTTTATATTTATGCAAATGTACTCTCCAGTGCACAGGGGGTGGAGCCGGGACTGCTGGTGCACCTGTTTTGTTCTTTCAACTACAGGCAGTAGTTAGGTTTCTTTAGGTTTGTTCTTAAGTTGAATTTGTACGTAAGTCAGAACTGGTATATTTTATAATTGTAACCCCAGAAAAAAATAATAATTTTGTCTTTGTGACGATTGAATTTTGAATATTTTGTGCTGAAACGGGAACAAATATTATCAATAAAGCTTCATTACAGACTGATCATTGCAGCCTGGGACTATAGTAACATCCAGAGACTTCACCACAGAGGGCAGAGAGGTCCGTCTGTAACTAGGGGTCGTCTGTAAGTCAGGTGTCCTTAAGTCAGGGACCGCCTGTACTTATTTCTAAGCATCCATTTATTGTGAATGGGAAGGTGCATCATTGGCCACTAAAAAAAGAAAATGTGAGCACCAGTAGACATGGCCACACCCCTGGGGCACCGAGAAGATCATTGACCTCAAGATTAAAACAGGATTTTCACTAAAGTTGGGAAACAGAATATATATTTCTGAAAAACGTAATGCTGGTTTTACTTGAGGGCTAAATAGAGACTGCTCTTAAAAATGGGTTGTCCCAAAATTTAAAAGGGTTCTCGTTTATTTAGAAATACCGCTAAGAGGGCAACATTTCAGGTGTCTCGGGGGCACCCTAGCCTCCGGTAGCACTACAGACTCCAGTGCTTCGGGTGATAATGTTAGGTACATTGTGTATGTAACAGTTGAGTGTATCCCTGGACTTAGATGTACCATTGAGGCCAGTGAATTACTCAGCTATGTCGTGGGAACCCAAGACTCCTTTGATTTTCTATAAGATTCCAAAATTACGGGTTAATAGGATCACAAGCTCGGAGAATGAAATCATGCTGAGACCTGTAGTGCTCTCAAGAAGAGTCTAGTTTATGACATATTTAGATCAGTAATTGAGCAGGACGTGGATGTTGGGCATACGGAGAATGCATTTGGTATTAACCAGCTGCACAGCACAACTTCCGACCTAGTACATGTAACTCAAAGATGATGCTACAGTTATAATGAACGTAATAAATGGAATGCAATGGAATTCTTGCAGTGTATACTGACACAAACTTTGTTCATCAATCGAAAGAATGGGTGGGATTCAGCAATTACTTGATCCATCACTAGAATGGTCCAGTATGCACCGCTCTACAGAAGTGTCCAGAAGACATGAACCCAGCGATGGTGTTAGAGCGGTTGGACTTGAGCCCCAGGAGGCCCATGCAACAAATCATATGTGATCATCACCCTGGGCCTCCTGGCCCAGCGGGCCCTTACATATTCCTAGGCTTGTCTCCATTAATGAGATTAAAGAGATTGGGGGTTATTTATTACATTCCCCCCCCCCCCATAACTGCCTGCACGCCCCACTCCCTGGCACGACCAATGGGCTGCGACTATAGCAAAAAAAAATATGGTCTACAGGTCCAAACTGGCGGAGTTTGTGCCTGAATTTACTTTTAGTGTCCGGAGACTCTTAGTAGATGCAGGTGGCGATCCGCCAGGGGAGGGAACTTTAAAAAGCCAGTCTTAACGAAATCCCCCAATAAGAGCCACAAAGTAATCGCACTTTGTATTATAAATGGGTGTTCGGGTAATATGAAGCACTGACCACTGGGACCCCAACCAATTTTGGACCCTACCCCATGGCTTAAATGGCATATGGGTCCATATATGTTCTGTTCCACTCTACAGAAGTCTTATAGACATGGACCGAGGGATGGCGTTCATGCGCTTATGGTCGATGGGGCTTAGAGTTGTTGGACTTGAGCCCCAGGACCCCAACTTGACCACTGGGACCCCAACCAATCTTGAGAGCTCGACACAAGCCCATGGCTTAAATAGAGCATGGGTACATATATGTTCTGTTCAGTGTCTATTGCATTAGTGAAGAAAAACACTGTATGAAGCCCAATCCTCACAATGAGTGGAAATCCTACACCAATCTAGTAGTTATACCCTATCATTTTACATATATAACAATAAGTGATAGGTAAAAAAACAAACGTTCATGTACATGTTCCAGTCCAGATTAAAGGGATTTTTCTGTACTTGGTGTCCCTGGCATGGGGTGGGCAGAGTAGTCATCACCTCCAGTATAATGTAATGGATATATTATGGATACATTACAGAGATTTGTAGAATTACTTGCTACTACAGGCAGTCCCCTACTTAAGGACACCCGATTTACAGATGACCCCTAGTTACAGACGGACCCCTCTGCCCACTGTGACCTCTGGTGACCTCTCTGGATGTTACTATAGTCCCAGGCTGCAATGATCAGCTGTAAGATGTCTGTAATGAAGCTTTATTGATAATCCTTGGTCCAATTACAGCTAAAAATTTTCAAACTCCAATTGTCACTGGAGCCAAAAAAATTTTTTGTCTGGATCTACAATTATAAAATATACAGTTTTGCCTTACATATAAATGCAACTTAAGAACAAACCTATTGAACCTATCTTGTATGTAACCCTGGGACCGCCTGTATTTCTTTCTTGCGGAGGGTACACATTGGCATCTTCCTCTCCACTGTTCGGCGGTGCAGCAGAGGCGAGGGAGCGCTGTGCATTTAGTGTCATGGGAGTTCACAGGGTTTTTAGAGGTCATTTGATTGATTGCTCAGCTACGGGCATATTCCAGGAGACACCTAGCCATAGTGACCTGTCTATGGGGGACACAAGCGTCTGCTATGTACTGTAATGGAGGGCTGCTGCGGGTACATGCACTGCAGGGGCATATATAGGGGCATATTTATCATACACTGGCACTCCGGCCTCCTGATAAATCCCGACACGCAGCTGCGTTGTGTTGTGCCGCCATCTACGCCAGGTCTGAATGGGCGCAGGCTATAGGCAGTGTACACAGCACTCATCATGGATGTGACAATCTTAATGACAATTTTATGATTATTAAGTATGTAGTTATGTAGTGCTAAAGATATACATGAGATAAATAGATGGATAGATAGAGTGGATGGATGGATGGATGGATAGATGTGAGATAGGCAGATAGCTGGATATGGATAAAAAAGTTTAATAAATAGTAGGGATGATCGGACCCTTTAAGGCTTGGCTACCAAACCTGAATGTTCAACCCGTTATGGGATACACAGATATAAAATAGATGGATGGATAAATAGACATACTGTATATATTAGATAGATATTATGGGCCAGATGTAGATGTAGCTGTGCAGCAAAAATAGCCATTTTTTCCTAATTTATCCTAGCAATCCAGATGTTTTGTTGCACCTAACAATCATTCATCATTAGCAACTTGTTCAAAAACACTCCAGCCTGAAGGTGGCGTAAACTGAGAAGCAACACTGAGCTGTTGTGCAGACCCGTGTATCCCCAGCATCAAACACTACAGACACTACCTGCAGCCTCTGTTTACAGTTCATGACCTTCTATTTACAAACAATCTGCAAAAGCCTCGGCTCAGAGCAAGAGAGAAGAGAAGTTTGTAGAGTTTTGCAGATAGTACAGAGAAGTGTTCCCTGTGTAGCAGGATAGAAGACAAGTATGTGGGGGAGAGACAGGACAGAGAAGTGTCCCCGTGTAGCAGTGTCCGAGGAGGATACTGGCCAGAATTACAGTGGAGAAGCAGGAAATCAGCACTTGGGGATCCCCTCCAGTAGATACCTCCGCTGAGGAGATCACTGGGTGCTGGGTGTCACACACCTGGGTGCTGCTGTGAGGGTCATTCTCATGCTAGGTTGCGGGAGAGAAGCAGAGAGGAGCTTGTAACTGCCCGAATCTAACATTGCACCTACACTGCGCCTAAAGTAAAGTGATTAATAAGAGGCAGGAGCTCAACTCATCACAGATGGTTGTAACCTGCGATAATTCTGGCGCAACAACGAGACTTGAGCACAAAACAGTGAGACATCTGGCCCTATATTAGCTATATTAGATATTGTTAAATAACAGATATAAGGATGGATACATAAATAGTTGTTCTAAAGATGATAGATATATGACGTAGAAAAATATATGTCATCATAGATAGGAGTTAGATATGAGATTGATAGATAAGGGGGGTCATTTACTAAGGACCCGAATAACTTTTTTTTTGTTGGTTTTCCCGAAAATTAACGATTTGCGCCGAACTGCCCTGGGTTTTTGGCGCACTCGATCGGATTGTGGCGCATCCGCGCCGGCATGCATGCAACGGAAATGGGGGGGGGGGGCGTGGCCATAGGAAAACCCGACGGATTCTGAAAAAATGCAGAATTAAAAAAAAGTGTCGCTTGACACGTGCTTACCTGCACCCAGCATAGGATGGTGAACTCCAGTGAACTCCTACGGACTTCAGCGCACATCGTGGACATAGGGCGCACTACCTTTTGTGAATTGCCGGAATTGCCGAATCTTAGATGGAGAACGCACCGCTGGATCGCGAATGGACCGGGTAAGTAAATCTGCCCAAAAAAGTTGATATATGCATGGATAGATAGATAGATGAATGATTGGTTTATAGATAATAGATGACTAAAGTTAGGTAGATAAATAGATATGAGATAAACGGATAGATGGATGGATAGGATAATAGATTTGTATTTCTCCTGCTTCCAGATGTTTGCGCCTTTTTTAACATTAATTGCACCTATATAAAAACCTGCATTTGACAAAAGCCAAAATGACAAAGACAAATCAGGTGCAAAAAATAGACTCACAAAAGGCACAAAAAGAGCTCAGAGAAAGCGGAAATATAAATGACCCCCAATAAGTTGATATATGGATGGATAGATGAATGATTGATTTATAGATAATAGGTGACAAAAGATGGGTAGATAGACAGATAGGATATATAATATAGAAAGATCTATGTCATAATAGACAGGAAATGAATATGAGATAGACGGATAATAAGCAGCTATACGGATGAAAAGATACATGATTAATTTACAGATAAAAGAGTAAATAAAATCTTAAACGTGTATTAGTATTTTCTATAGGCTACATGACTATCTACAACCCTGTAATGTTCTTACAATCTCTTATTCTGTAGACTACATTTATATTACTTCTATATACATGTACACATCCTATACCCCCTACCTATTCTGCTCGTCTCCCTCTATATACCCCCTACCTATTCTGCTCGTCTCCCTCTATATACCCCCTACCTATTCTGCTCGTCTCCCTCTATATACCCCCCCCTACCATTCTGCTCGTCGTCCCTCTAATATACCCCCTACCCTATTCTCTCGTCTCCCTCTATATACCCCTACCTATTCTGCTCGTCTCCCTCTATATACCCCCTACCTATTCTGCTCGTCTCCCTCTATATACCCCCTACTATTCTGCTTCTCCCTCTATATACCCCCTACCTATTCTGCTCGTCTCCCTCTATATACCCCCCTACCTATTCTGCTCGTCTCCCTCTATATACCCCCTCCCTAGTCTGCTCGTCTCCCTCTATATACCCCCTACCTATTCTGCTCGTCTCCCTCTATATCAATCCCTCCCTACTTTCTGCTTGCTCCTCTCTATATACCCACCCAAACCATCCATACCCCCTCTCTAGTCTGCTCTTCTCCCTCTATATACCCCCTCCCTATTCTGCTTGTCTCCTTCTATATACCCCCTCTCTAGTCTGCTCGTCTCCCTCTATATACCCCCTACCTAGTCTGCTCGTCTCCCTAAAATACTCCCCCTCTATCTGCTCGTCTCCCTAAATATACCCCCTACCTAGTCTGCTCGACTCCCTCTATATACCCCCTCTCTAGTCCTTTCGCCCTCCCTCCTATATACCACCCCCCTCTCCAGTCGCTCTTCTCCCTCTATATACCACCCCACCACCCCCTCTCCAGTCTGCTCTTCTCCCTCTATATACCTCCCCTCTAGTCTGCTTGTCTCCCTCTATATACCCCCTCTCTAGTCTGCTTGCTCCCTCTATTACCCCCCCCTCTCTAGTCTGCTTGTCTCTCCCTCTATATACCCCCTCTCTATTCTGATCGTCTCCCTCTATATACTCCTCTCTATGTCTGCTCGTCTCCCTCTAATATACCTACCCCCTACTCTAGTTCTGCTCTACTCCCTCTATATACCACCCCTCTCTTAGTCTGCTGTCTCCTCTATATACCCCCTCTCTAGTCGCGCGTCTCCCTCTATATACCCTCCTCTATTCTGCTCTTCTCCCTCTATATACCCCCCCTCTCTAGTCTGCTCTTCTCCCGTCTATATCCCCCCTCTCTATTCTGCTCGTCTCCCTCTATATAACCCCCTCTCTAGTCTGCTTGTCTCCCTCTATATACCCCCTCTCTAGTCCTGCTCTTCTCCCTCTATATACCCCCCCCATACCCCCTCTCCGTCTGCTCTTCTCCCTCTATAACCGCCCTCTCCCAGTCTGCTCTTCTCCCTCTATATACCCCCTCTCTAGTCTGCTTGTCTCCCTCTATAACCCCCTCTCTATCTGCTTGTCTCCCTCTATATACCCCCTCTCTAGTCTGGATTGTCCCCTCTATATACCCCCTCTCTAGTCTGATCGTCCCCTCTATAATACACCACCCCTCTCTAGTCTGCTCGTCTCCCTCTATATACCCCCTCTCTAATCTGCTCTACTCCCTCTATATACCCCCTCTCGTAGTCTGCTTGTCTCCCTCTATATACCCCCTCCTAGTCTGCTCGTCTCCCTCTATATACCCCCTCTCTAGTCTGCTTGTCTCCCTCTATATACCCTCCCCCACTACCCCCTCTCTAGTCTGCTCTTCTCCCTCTATATACCCCCTCTCTAGTCTTCTCTTCTCCCTCTATATACCCCCCTCTCTATTCTGCTCGTCTCCCTCTATATACCCCCTCTCCTAGTCTGCTTTGTCTCCCTCTATATACCCCCTCTCTAGCTGCTCTCTCCCTCTATATACCCCCCTCTCTAGTCTGCTCTTCTCCCTCTACTATACCCCCTCTCTATTCCTGCGCGTCTCCCGTCCTATAACCCCCCCCTCTAGTCTGCTCTCTCGTCTCCCCCTATATACCCCCGATCTCTATTCTGCTCGTCTCCCTCTTATATCCTTCCTCTTCTAGTCTGCTCGTCTCCCTCATACATATCCCCCACCTCTCTATCTCTCTTCTCCCTCTATATATCCCCCTCCTTCTATCTGCTCGTCTCCCGTATACATAACCCTCTATCTCTTCCTAATACCCCCCCTCTCTAGTCCTGCTCTTCTCCTCTTTACACCTCTTCTGCTCTTCTCCCTCTATGAGCCCAACCCCCCGCTCTAGATCGCTCTCTCCCTCTATATACCCCCATCTCTCCAGTCTGCTCTTCCCCTCCTATAATACCCCTCTCTATCTCTCGTCTCCCTCTATAATCCCACCATCGTCTCTATTCTGCTCTCTCCTCTATTACCCCCACTTCCTGCCTTCGTCCCTCTCATATACCCGCCTACGCTATTCGTTGTCTGTCCCTCTATATACCCCCTACCTTCCTGCTTGTTCTCTCTCTATTACCCCTACCGATCCTGCTGGTCTCTGTGCCCTGAGCTTGCCCCAGCCTCTGTCCCTTCCTATAGCCCCCCCCACGCTAAACCGTGGGGCGACTACTTGAAGACTCGGAATACATCTGTTCATATTCGAAAAAGAGGTGGGGAGTTCAACTATTTTGGCTTATGTCTGGGCTATGTACTAGGAGGGGCATGTGGGCTGGCTATATACGTGGGGTATGGGCTGGGTTAGCTATATACTCGGGGCTAAATGGTTTGCTATTTTATGGAGTCTGTGACCAATGCATTTTTCATTCACCCTCGGCTTTTAACTCTGCAGTAAATACGGTAATTGACCTGCCCCGAGGTCTTAATAGGGAAATCTTCTTTCTAGAATCTCGACCTACTTTTCGAGAGGCCGTTTCTTTTCTTTTGCCTTCCCATAGATTCGCTTATAAGACTGCACTCCTCACACAGCAGAGCGCACCTTCAACCATCTGCTACAATCTATGTGTAATAGTCCCAGTGGCTAAAACACAACCTATACTGTTTTAGGTCCGAAATTGTCAGCGTTCTGCGTCCTGCGACCATGAGACATAAGGATTAGTGCATCTGTTTTTTCAATATTCAGGTAAGGATGGACTGGTATTTGTGTCTCTTGTAAAATCCATGATTGACGTAATCTGCCTAATCTCCTTACAGCGCGAAACATCATTGTGAAGTCGCAGAGAGCAGCAGGCCCAGCCGGGGATCCTCCGAGGGTATGCATACACAGGAGGGTCCTGTAGGGGTACATTTGGCCTTCTACAGTGCCACGCCCAAAACACTCTGCGTGTGGGGGTAACTAGCGATCAACTGTTAGTTGTAAGTGTAGATTTTTGGTGCAAGCTGGGAAAATGATCACGTCGTGAGGATGTAAATGACTCGTGCCAGCCAAAATGGCCGAAATGGTGGGGTATCCTGGCGTACCGGATTCATGGGGGCCCCCAGACTCAATTACATAGAAGTGGAACACGTCTAGGGGTTCCTATACACAGAATATCACAAATGATCTAAAAAAAAGATTGTCTATATGGATAATCTAAGGTCCTTTTGGCAGAGGTTATAATACCCTTGAGACCCCCACAGACCAGTTGAAGGGACTAGAGTGAATCCACTAAGTGGATATTATATATATCTACTATGTGCTTATATTATATGGGGTCCAGGACCGAATATCACTTTTCCTATTACATCATATGGATGGGCCGGGTAGTAATGGCGTCCTCTTACCTAATAAGGAGATGGTGGAAGGGTGTAGTATGGGGAATAGACACGGAAGGTGATACAGTGAGTAACGTCCTAACTGGGAAACCTTAGGTCCACTGTTAGCCTACCTACCTAAACATTGTAAGTACACCCCTTCAACCTACAATGATGCCCCCTAATGGCCGTGTGTCTTTGGCGGTATCACGTGTTTTATTCTACGGGGCTGCTGGGTGTGTTAACGCAGAGCCCCTCTGTTCTGAAGCCTGCACGGGCTGTTAGCATTGTCTCACCCACCCCCCCACAACCCCCCCCGCCCCCCCCCTCTTCCTTAGCAACAGTGGGAGGGGGGGACGTGGGCTTCTTTCTGCTAGTGTAACGCTGCAAAAGCTACCTCTGGAGGGGGCTCTGGTAACATCCCCTCAGGAGCTCTGGGCTCATCAACACTAATTTTACACGTTGATATTTAGAAGCGGAGGATGGTCTATATACAAATTATAATAAGATACAGCACCGTCCCGGTGCCTGGATCTATGAGTTAATGTCGCCTTGTTTATAGATGGATTTTGATGGTATTTCCTTTAGACTGGGTAGCTACATTGCTACAACATAATAGGGTGTAAATGAGTTGTCTTTGGGAAAGTCTAAAGTTCTGTCCCCTATGGCATTGGCTCAGTTTTGTCTGAAGGATCATATACTGGACTTCCCATCTATGACCCACTTTTCTGGGCCGAGCGTTCTGTCATGTCAGCAGCCAACCCAGTCTTTGCTCAGGAAACTGTGGTTCCCCCCCACCTAACAACTAGTCTATTCTGTCCCTGGGTGCGGTTGTCGCATACCAAGCTAGTCTGTGTCTGAATCATCCGCATGTCAACCAGTATATAAATGTATCATTATTCTAATCTTGCATAGTTAGTGGGGGAATAATGAATATTTAAGTCGGTGGCAGCCAGAAGAAACATGAGCTCATGCGCTTGGTCAGAGAACAAATACATGATGGGGCTTCACTTATTACCAGTCCGCTGGAGTTCAACAGAAAGTGGCATTTGTCGCATGTATAATGGACTCTGCTTCCAAGATCGTGCATGTGTCGCTTCATCATCACCTTCTTCTTTTTCTTCCCGGTGGCATGTAAGTGGCATTGTCATACACACAATTTGAAAAGTTAATCCCGCGCTCAGCTCCGAATCAGTCGCATCGGGGGCGAGCTTGGACATCAATTCATGTTGTCCACACCATCGAACCAAAGTATGTAACAATAGTAGCAGCAACACAATATGGCGAGCCCAAAATCTCTACCCAGAACTCTGTACAATTATCTGTCGCTTTATACAGAAAGCCGGTGAGTCACTGCTCTTCTTCCAACCATGTAAATAAAGAAGCGTGTGAGTCCTGCTTTCGCCACCCCCGACATAGCACAGATAAATCCTGAGTAGTCCTTTATTCTTTCGCAAAGTATATTGAAAGCCTGTGAGTGGCTTGCTGGCACCCACCATAATATAAGAGACAAGCCTGTGAGAACCTGCTTCTCGCCACCATGATATGGAAAAAAGTCCTGTGAGTCCTGCTTCTTCCACAACCATTTATAAAGAAAGCTTGGTGAGTCTGCGTTTCCCCACCCCCACATATACAAGAGGAATCCTGAGAGTCGGCTGCTTTCTTACAACTACACCATGATCGAGAAAGGCCTGTGAGTCCTGCTCTCGATCGTCTTCCACCTATAGAGAAAACATGAGAACCTGCTCCCTCCCACCTATTAAGAAAGCCTTGAGTCGTCCTGGCTCCTCGCGCACCTATAGAGAAAACCTGTGAGTCCTGCTCTCCTCCCAACCTTTATAGACAGCCTGTGAGTCCTTCTGCCTCCCTCCCACCTATATAGAAGCCTGTGAGTCCTGCTCCCTCCCACCTATAGAGCAATCCTGTTGAGTCCTGGCTCCTCCCACTTATAGAAAAAGCCTGTGAGGTCTGCTCTGGGCTCCCTCCCACCTAATAGAGAAAGGCCTTGAGAGTCCTGCTCCTCCCCTCCCACTTATAGAAACAGCCTGTGAGGTCCTGCTCCCTCCCACTATAAGAAAGGCTCTGTTAGTCCTCGCTCTTTCTCGGCGCTCGCCACCTATAGAGAACTCCCTGTGAGTCTCATGCTCCCTCCCACCTAGATAGAGAAAGCCTGTGAGTCCTCCCCTCCCACCTATAAAGAAAGCCTGTGAGCCTGCTCCTCCCACCTATAGAGAAAGCCTGTGAGTCCGCTCCCTCCCTCTCCACCTACCTAGAGAAAACCTGTGAGTCCTTTTTCCTCCTCGCTTCAAAAGAAAAATATTATTAGTATTTTAATCATTTATTAGTAAATAGCAGAACCCATGTATAATAAAAAGCCATTTCTAAGTCCTAATTCATCCCCATTGTAATAATAGTAAACATCTATCGGCATACACACGTCTGACACCACCGCACGTCTGCAGCCCCACTCCCCCTCCTCCTTTTCTCCTTCTAGACTTTATTTTCCAAGTCCAAACACCATCCATTTTCTCATATTTTTTCCCTCCCTCAAGTCACATAATGACATAGGGAAATTCCCGTCATTCCCTCCGTCTCGTCCAACGAAATATTTTTTCTTTTCTTCTTCTCGTTCCTTCATTCCCTCGCTGTTTAACCATCAGGGCGATTTGGTTCCTGTGTGTTTGTCCCAGACGTAGGCGCAGTGCGATTTTTACCCATGTGAGATTATTAACCATGCGACTCTCCCGTACAGGATGACGCTTATTTACAGATTCTGCTCCTTGAGAAACTTTCTCCTTGAACTGGGTCGTCTAATAGTCTTAAATTCACTTTGGTTCTAAGATAATTGCGCACATTCCAGATCCGGAGCAGGCCTCGGGAAGGCGGCAGCACCAACATTCCATGGTGTGCGCTGCTCACAACATTAGATTATATATATCCTTCCCTCCTGTATAATATAACAGATAATAATTGGTCTCTTTCGCTTCCACTCACCACCGACATTCTTAAGATTCATATTCTGGACCTTGTGTTCTTTGGTCTTTGACCCCTCGGTAATTGGCATGGGTTAGAATCGGAGAACATTAAATAAAGGGGATGCTCTTGTTAGCTAACGTAGAGTATTACAGTGTCTTAGTTACATGGAGAAGTAACTATGTCGAAAAAAGTGGCCGCAAGGTTCTAGTAACAAACCAACCAAATTTGAGCAAAAGGCTCCTTTAACAGTGAGTGAGGCAAAATATTAAAAGGGGTTGTTCAATTTTTCACTTATAAATAACAAGATGATGCGCGCAGATTCTCCACTGCTAGGACGCACCATGATCACGAGAAGGAGACCCCCATCAGGATTCTGGGTGTCCCCATTCATGTAATCGATGGGGGTTCTCCGAAGTCGGACACCAATCCCAGCTTGCTATACTTTTAAAAAATTGAGACAACCCCTTAGTCATATTAAAAGGTAAAGGTTTGTGCTCCAATCTGATTGGATTGCTAGCAGAACCTGCCACTTTTTTTTTTGTGAAAAGTTTTGAGGACACCCTTTAAAGAGGAAACTTTCATCATCTACAATAACTCTGACCAACTTTAGACAACTTTTTAAGAAGCGGGTGGCCACTTGTCTCTGGCGTTTCGAGGGTTTCAGGGCAAATGAATTTTTTTCTGTAGTCCTCTATTAACCACGTAGCCTGGTGTTTTTATAAACCTTAGTATGCTAATTAGTCTCTATACTGGCATATGATATGGGGTCGCTGGTGGGAGTAGACATCCCTGACTCCCCCTGACCTAGAAGAGACCAAACTTGCATATTGACAATATGATCATTCCGGATCATTCTAAATTACCTGTATCAGGTCGGGTGGCAAAATTATCATTGTGAAGGTTAAAGGTCCCTCTGCCAGACCATGTCGGGTTTTATTATATAGTCTATACTTATATCCCCTAGCAATTCTGAACATGATTATTTCTTATAACTCGGTGTTGTGCTGTTCTCTCAGGCAATGTCTCCTAGATGTTTCTGATAGATTGACAAGTGGGTGTTGTCAGGTGGTGGGTGTGCCTAAACAATCTGATCCTACCCAAGTAGAACCCATATTGCCAAGACTGTGTAGCAGACAAAAGTTTAATGGTACACACCATTTAAATGGAACAGCACAACAAAGATTTTTCAAAAACAACCCCTTAGGCAATGAGGCAGTGTAGGGAGCAGGTCGACGTTAGAAGCATAGTACTGTTTCGCAGTTTTCTATTTTAGCAATGTGGGAGGACATTAAACAGCAGTCAGTGAGCGTGTAACTATGAATCCAGCACTATGGTAAGTAATGCGCTAAAATCTGCAGTCTAGTCGTCATGTGTCTGGTGTGTCCTACGTGGGGGCAACCACAATCTCCTCCTCCCGTTGCACACAAGGTATACTTTTTGCTCCTACGAAGGGAAAAAGTTTGAAGTGAAGCCGTGTCACCAGCAATTGGCGCTAATAAACCACTAATAACCTATTGCCATGCAGCCAACCATTCTCGTTTTTTTTCTTTCAGGGACCTCTTGGTGGTGACATCATCGAGAAAAACAACTGTTGCAGTGAGAATGTAATTGGTTGTATAAAGTCAGGAGTAGGATGAGTTTCATCACACTTGAAGTCAGGGGTGGAGAAGCTCTGACCGCTTCCTCCTCCTCTGTGATTAAAATCATAACATCGGACTTCATGAGATCTGTTTAGTGTGGTCTCTGGATGCAGGACCATCAATTAACAGTGAAGGAGTCTTTCTTTCTTCTTAGGGAATAGAGAGCTTTATTTCAGTGTTATAAAATCTCCGCCTCCTTACTTTACTAGCAACCAATTTATCATCTGACTTTAAATAGATTTTATGGATGATGCCATCCACCTGGGTTCATGAAAGAAACATCACCTGGAAGGTGTTCAGCTTCTTGACAAACATACAGGTAGTGGTTTATAGCCTCCATTTCTGCTGACATGGTTCCCTTTGGCTTTCCTACTTAGATGCAACAAGGACAAGTCAACTTTATACTACAATGGTGATTGAAAAAAATCTACAGGGCCTAATAGATGTCTATGGAGAAGGAGATCAATGAAAGTAATAGATTAGCATAGGGAAGCTGCATATAGACAAACACACTGATATGATTAAATTCAGCCTTTGTCGCTTTGCGCCGTCCCGTGCGTCCGCCTTCCCGGGGCGGGCCGAGCTTCCCGGCGTGGCCTGCTTCCGTTGCCGCCCGCCGCCTTTTCCTCTGCTCCGCTCTCTTCCCCCTTTTCTTTCTTCGCTTCCACATTGTCGTGCTGCTTCTCTTCCTGAAATCCAAAAAATGTTTTGCAGCATGACACTTAAAAGGACTTCTATTCTACAAGGCACTGATGCAGAAACATATCTTGTTTGATCCCTAGCTGAGTGGTTTTGGCTGAAAACAATTATAAAATTTAATGATAAAGAGGCTCTTTTTTGCTTCTGTGGGCTAGGGCTCATGTTTCAGTGCTTCTTCTCCGCTACCGATATTATGTCTTATGCGCGGCTCCAGAGAAGAGCTAAATCACTGTGTGTCCCTGGCAGGCAGAAGTACTCAATCGGCTGCTCCATCCCCAGCTGCTGTGTATGAGTCAATCCAGGCTCAGTGTTTGATTATTCCCTGTCTGGAGCCGTTTTCATGAGCTCCATGTGTAATGAGTGTTTTATGTAGTCAAAACCCAGTCTTACCCGAGGTCCTAATGTTATAATACTTTGTTTTCAACAAAAACACTACACTCAGCACAGGATTAAACCAGATAGTTTCTGAATATCAGTGAGTGCTACCGCATTCTCAAAGTATGTTTGGGTCATTATGTTCAATCAAATGGTATGGGGGTTTTCCTTATAAGTGACATATTTAGAGTCATACCCGTGTCCTATTTTTGCTGGCAAGATAGCATCAGCTTGGGCAGAAGTGGTAGGAGGGCCCATATAAGGCTTGTGATATACATCCAGACTTAGTCCTTAGAATTGTACACGGGATATAACTGAAAAGGGACTCCGATCCAAAAGGAAAGCGCGTCGGAATGGCAAAATGTGAATAGCGCCTTGTCTCCCTGCGGATTAGGGCTTGCGATGTAGATGTATTCACATATTTGAGGTAATTTTTTTTGGGGGGGGTTTCTATTAAAATGAATTCCCCCCCATTGCATGGATGTGTCTGTCTCTTGCCGGTTCAATACGCGCGCCTGGTCCCTTTCATCCTGGGCGGAGGATTACCTTCCTGCTCTTTCTTTAGAGGAATTCAGAATGGACGGGCGACAGGCTCCTGCTTCATCTCTATGTATCTAAAAACGGGAGGGGTATGTAGCATCTTCAGCACCTTGGTAAGTGGAGCAAAGTATCTCAATGGGCCCCACTTGAAGGGAGTTTGTACGTCTGATTTTCGGTGTTCCTTGGTTATTCTTCCTGGAAATGAATGAGCGACTAGGCCATGCGATACAAATGTGGGATTTGTGCCCTACATAGTCCAGTCAATACTAAAAGCTGCCTCGGTGTCTAATGCATGGAAACCTTACTGGGGGTCATTACTAAGGGCCCGATTCGCGTTTTCTCCGGCGACGTGTTACCCGAATATTTTCCGATTTGCGTCGATTTCCCTGTATTGCCCGGCCCCGTTTTTGGCGCACCGCTATCGCCGGATTTTGTCTTCATCTGTCTCGTCATGCACGCTACTGACACTTGTTTTGCGTGGGCCATACAGAAACCTACTTATTCGGAAAAACAGCCGCATTTTTAAAAAAAATGTGTCGTCTGGGACATGGCTCTTACCCCCTTCACATTCCTCTGCCCGGCTTGGTGAACTTCAGTGTATTCCGGATGAACTTCAGCGCAGCAGCTACACCTGGTGGACGTTGGAGGACTGCCTTAGTTTGAATCCCCCGTCCGGACCCTGAATATCACACCGCATGAACGCGCCGTCTGGATTCGATACGGACTCTGTGTAGTAAATCTGTCCCCAATGTGTAATTGACTTTTGTACTATTTTTAAAAAGGTGTTGTCCAAAGGGGTAACTGTCAGGTCGATGAGTGATCACTGAAGAAACGATGTGAATACAATAAATGACTACATTCAACTTGAATAGGGATTTTTTAGTGTGACTTTCAGCTGTGAGCTGAAGGGAACTCCTATCGCCTCGGTTTTCAAGCCCGCGCATTCTAAACTACTAGTCCTCCCCCTCAAGTAGGTAGTCAAGTGTATTTCTAAATTCCCTAGATCCAGAAAAATCTTAGGCAAATATGACTCTTGTCATTCCATTTTCACATGAGATGAGAAAAGTCAAGTTTAGAGTCTGCAAGGGGAGTGTTCGCTTTAGAAGCCCTATGTTCCTGTCTATGGTCCCCGAGACACTGTCATATTGTGTCATATTAAAGATAAGAATCTTATGCCTAGAGACCAATTGAGCTTATGGTTCTGTGATCTAAAGAACTGGACATAGCAGGAACATTGGTGCAGACTTTACTTACCCACCTCATTCGCTATCCTTTCTTGAGAGTCGTTCTCACTGCACAGTATGTCGGGTCCGGACGTGTTTATTAATGGTTAGTTCGCTCCTCCCCGTCGTCCACTGCTCTGAAAATAATCTGAACGCACTGGAAATACACACCGAGCTTAGGACCAGCAGGTGAAGGTAACGCTTCCAAAGCGACACACTTTCTTCGATTTTAAAATCGGCGTTTTTCCGAATACGTCTGGTTTTTCGTTCGGGCCACGCCCCCCGATTTCCGTCGCTCGCATTCCCGTCGCCTTGCGGCCACAATCCGATTCGCTTGCGCCAAATCCCGGGGCATTCAGGCACAGATCGGTGCAAATCGTAAATATGCGGGTAACACGTTGGGAAAGGCGCGAATCTGGGCCGTATAAATGACCCCCATAGATGTGACCTGAATCTTTAATCTGCAGCTTGCAACGCTTCCTATGTCTTTAGCTGCTGGACCTGGGGTTCTGTAGCTCACAGAACCACAAGCCGAAGGCCGGTTCCTCCACACTTGCGAGTGGTGATGGCGTGAACTCGCTCCACTCGCGACGCAATGCTGCCGGAAACGCACAGCCCGAACGCTGCACACAAAACCGGGCGTGAACTGACATGCTGAGTTCATCCCTGTGGCAGCGTTCCGGCCTTGCGATCCAGCAGCATGCGTTGCGATTGTGATGCTAGTTCATTCGCATTCACCTCGCAAGTGTGGAACCGGCCTAATGGGTCTAAAAGATTAGATCCTTATCTATACAAACTGTTTCTTTCTAGGTACTATTGAACAGAAGATAGGGGCTTTTTGCAGTGACACGAGCCCATAACCTCACACTTGACTCATCTCGTGTGAAAATGAGCTGAGAGATCATGTTTGCCCTGACATTTCATATCCTATCTCATTGGTGGCGACTATGGCACGGGTGCCAGAGTTTACCACGAGCCCTCTCTTTGGGGCCCCAGCCATCGCCCAGCACACAGCGCAACATTCCGGACTCCAGACTTGAATCCAGGAGTGGGGACAGAGCTGATTATAGTGTGCCTCTTCTCCTGCCTGTGTCCTCCTGTTACGAGACATTTAGAGGGAAACTAACAACAATAACAACCAAAATTTATACTTCTTTATATCTTGTATTGGTGGTCCTCGGGCACCAATACATTTGAAAACCTGGGAATTAACTTTAAATTGGCATTTGGCACTTTGTAGAAGATAATCTGGCCTTTGCTTGTATTTTTGGCCACTCATTACTAAAGGTTTCGCCATCACTGTCCTATCTGGTAGGCCTGGACGTTTAGTGGGGTTCAAATCTAGTGACAGCCTGGTTACCTTTACCGCCCATCTTGTCAGTTGTGGAGCTCTGTGTACTGGGGACATGGGAATGGCACTATTAAAGGGTCACTCTAATCATCGGGCCTTTAATTAAATTGGGAGATGGTGGCAGGCATGATTTGAGGCATTTCAGAATATGTGTCAATGTGCTGGAGCTATGAGGTTATTGTGCTTTAGCTTGTATGTGTGGCATGTGAGGGGCTATAGTGTCACTTGTGCTGGTGCTATATGGACTTATTGGGGCTTAATTTACTACGGTTCCGCACACTCACTTTCGTCGGACTGTTTGCCGTTTTCAGGGATTGGCACGGTTGGACCGTATTGACAGGTGTCTGGCTGGTATTGTGTCGCACCGCGATTGGATTTTGGCGCCGCCGGATTTAACTTTCACATTGTTGTCACAACAATCACTTACAGGCACCATGGAGAAGAAGGTGAAACTCCTGCGGACCTGAGCGGGGAAGCGACCATGCAGGAAATTGGGTGCTTCGATCTTAGTGAATCACGGCAGAGAGTAATCGTCGGACAATGCACTTTCGTATTACATGTGGCCCCATTGTGCGGAGCTATAGGTGTCATTGTGCTGGGCTATAACCAGGTATCCTTTAGGCTTTAACAGTAGGAAACACACATGTAGAGGTATCAGTGTCATTGACCTGGGAATAAATGTGTCACTGTGTCAGGGGAAGAGGTCATTTATCCGACATCTAATTTGACAACCGCCAGGCACATATATATCATTATACATTTGTTTTCCGATGGGAAACCCAGGATCCATCACAGGTATTTTAACATGGACTGTTTCAGGACTATGGCACATTTATTACCCATTCCCATTCGCGATCCAGCAGCGCATTTTTCTCGCGAGGATTCGCTAAGGTCCTGCGCCCGATATCCAGCACTTGTCGCTGCTTGCTCAAGTTCCCCCGGAGTTCACCTGCTTCTTCCCGGTGCATGTAGTGTGTGATCTTGTGACACAAATTATTTTTGGCAATTCCGTGTTTTTCCCGAATCCGGTTGGGTTGTCAGACGGCCACGCCCCCTATTTCTATGGCCGTGAAGCCGATGCGCCAAATCCAATCGCGTGTGCCAACAATCCCGGTGCAATTCGGCACAAATCGGCAAATCGCCAACAAATGCCGGCGCAAATTCGACCCTTAGTAAATAGGCCCCAATATATTTCAATTTTTTTGGGGAACAAAAATGGATTTCAGACAATCCATTTAAGAAAGGGGAACTTTTATGGACATAATACAGTGTTAAACTTCCATAGTGTCCATACATGAGAAAATCCTCCTACCTACTGTAACGGATTACACTGATGTCACCCTCCCTCTTGGACCCCATGGTGGATTTCCTTAAAGAATAAATTGAATATTAAAGTAACTTTCCACCAATTAACACTTTGCATCCTATTAAGAAGCCACTCCAATGATTTGGGTGCATGTTGAAATGTTTCACTAGCCCCACCGTTCCCGAGCCATCAGCACTGTTAAGTTTTAGTATAATATTACAGTTATGCTTTCCCAGTGTCAAATGAATGGGGCTGTCCCAGGATGGCGAAACGACCAGGACCACCCACCTTACAGTCAAGAGCAAACTTACTAGAAACTAATGTGCTGATTGTTTTTTAAGATGGCATTTAGGGAACACCAATTTCAACTGCACCAGTGGCTTCCTGAACGCAGATTTAAATTTGCTAAGGTGAAGAAGAACTCTAATAAGGGCATGTTCACACAGATGGGTAAAAAATACACAACAACATCTACCTCATTAACATATTGGCAGATGTTGCATCTATTTTTTTCAGGTAAAAGAAGACTGCAACACATCCAGTCTGTAGTGGATTGTAATAATAAGCGATTTGGGTGGTAGCCCAGGGCCCAAGCCTCTAGGGGGCCTGACCACCAAAACCTCCACCAAGTTTTTATACTTTATGAGAATGACCTTCACCCCATGAAATCCCTTGTACATCTGTTCCTACCTAACACACATGTACACCAAGCCATTGCAGGACCCTTTGACGGTCCTCCATAGGTACTGAACTTGCAGATTGAAAGTAGCAAATAGACAGATTCTCCATTCCCCAATAACTTGATTCTAGTACCAATATGTAGGACGTGATTCACACGAATTGTAGGTGCTACAAATATTTCATACCCCCGGGCCCATGGTGTTCTAATCTGCCCGTGCTCCAATATTCTGAACAAATCCTGTGGGATTCTTGCAAGAATTATGGGTCTTGTTGGTCAAACTCCACGTCAGAAAACTTACAGCAGAGTTTGACGCAGAATTTCCTGTTGAAACTCAGTGTAAAATTTTCCTGTGAGAACTTCCCTCCCCAAATTTGAGTCATCTTTAAAAACAGTTGTCTGATCCCATTCATGGTTTGGTGGAGGAACCACCACTAGGATAGTGGTTTTAATGATGCCAATTGTTTTTAAAATCTTTTTTTTGAAGACAATCTTGAGATATTTACATATCTCTTACAAGCCCTAGAAGGAGCCTAGATGACTAACATATACAGGGGCACATTTACTACCCGGTTCCATTCGCAAATCCAGCGGCAGGTTCTCTCGACCTGATTCGGGTCTTCCGGCTATTCACTAGGTAGTGGCGCCCGATAGTCACCACGGTGGCGCTGCTGCGCTGAAGTCCTTCGGAGTTCACTGGAGTTTCACCAAGCATGCTGGTGCAGGGAAGCACGTGTTTTCGGCCGACACATTTTTTTTTAAAAAAATACAGCGTTTTTCAAATTCCGTCGGGTTTTCCCGTTGGCACGCCCCCGATTTCCGGCGCGGCGCCACATCCGTCCGCGTGCGCCAAAAACGCAAAACCAAATTAGTATTCAGTTTTTGGTGCAACCCGATGAAAAAACGTGATTCAGAGAGGCCCTTAGTAATGACCCCCAATTGTGTCTAGATGCTACTCGGGAGGACTATACATATCTGTGTTGACGCAGGAAATAAAAATCAGCTTAGAACACGGCGTTGTTACCTTTAATCTTCGTAGCAATAGAGGCTAATGAAATAACTTAAGCTACTCTTAGTGACTTTTAGTGTAATTAAGTGTCTGCAGCCAATGGCAAAGGCTGGGAGATAGCAATGCCTTAAAGTCCGAGGTCAAACACTTCAGGGATAACGTCTAGACGTCGGATGGAGTTACAGCGACCACTCTATCTCCACATTGCTTATTTTGCTCAATTGTGTTGGTTAACCCACATGGAAGAGTAGTGGGGGGAGAGAAATTAGATTTTGCTACTTTTTGCTTATACTGATGCATAAAAGCTAATGGGATATGAAGAAATTGTATGATACAAGCTACCTCAAGAAATATACAGGCATTGTTACATTTTCTGCTATTACTAAAACTTAACAGAAGTGTGCTGATAGATTTTCCCTTAAAGGAAATCTACCATTTGCTTATGGTGGCATTATGAACCAACGTACCTTAGACTGCTGTGCGACACTGATTCAGAAATTAATCTTGTTTAATACCTGAGTTGAGTGGTTTTGCTATATGGAGTGGTGGAAGAGGGGAAGAGGGGGAATAGGGTGGCTATGGGGTGAGGGGGGAGGGGGGAGGGGAGACTAGGAGCAAACAAAGAGGAAAGATGGACAAGACGGGGGTAGTCGGAAACAAAAACAATTATGACATTCGGTACCTGGAGAGCTGGCTTGCAGGCTTCTTGCATCTTCATAAACACAAGCTGTCTGCAATGTCCCGCAGGACTAATCAACTGAGCCCTGGATGACTCGTGGGGCACAGCATCTGGGGAATGGTGCAGCGAATTGATTACTTCTGCCTGTCAGTGATTACGTCATTTCCTTGACAGTGTTAAGAAGAGAGCCTGACCAGCCACAGGAGCGACAGAGACTCAATTATTCTAATTGTATAATTTTTTTTTCAGCAAAACCACTCACACAGAGATTGAACAGATATTGTCTGCATCACAAAGGTATGTTTGGTTTTATAAGTGCATCAAATCCAATGGTATATTTTTTTTTAAGCCCCCCCCGGAGCTCTGGTGGGATAGATGTTCGCTAGAAGTGTCTGGCATCAGCGTATTTCGCTTTCCCCATGTTATTAAAGTTTTAGTTTATATGGGAAGTTGTGGTGCAAGGCCGCAGCATAGACAGACCTAATCCTCATAAGTAAAACCTCTTACACAAAGCCCTTTGAGCTTGACACATAGACGGCCAGATTGCTTCTGATGTTGACTTCCTTCATCTCTGGAATCTGTAAAATAACACCATTGACTGCATAAACACAAGAGGACGTCCATTGTGGTACTGCGTGTCTTCTGACACTCTGCACTTGTCAAGATGAGAGGCAAGAAACTCCTATTGCAGTGTGGGAACCTAAATGGCACGGGTGCCAAGGTGGCACTCAGAGCCCTCTTTTGGGCACCCTTGCCTCACCCAGTAAGATTTGTCCTGGGGGTGGAGACAGGACTCAGACGCTCTTGCAGTCCCAGGAACCCTAGAAGGCAGCTATTTTGATAACCAAACTTCTCCTTTTTTTTTCTATTGTATTGGTGCCTCAGGTGCCTATAAATTTAAACCTGTGAAAGATCAAGGTAGTAATAAGTTACTGCTTAAATTTTCGTCATGGCCTTTTGCGAAAAATATGTGGGTTTTTGTTTTGTAGTTTGGCACTCTGTTTCCAAAAAGGTTTGCCATCACTGCCCTATGTGTAATGTGTAGCTATAGATACTATTATAGGTGGACTCTTCCTGACATGTCCGGTAAGTATGGATGGCACTCTTCATTTTGTTATCCGGTGATCTCCACAGTAATGTTATATCACCTGGTGACCCCCCCAGTATTTATATATCATCCGGTGACTCCCCCAGTACTATATTCACCCGTTTACCCCCCAGTGTATTAAATCACCTGGGACTCCCAAGTACTATTATATCACCCGTGACTCCCCAGTACTCTTATATATCCAGTGACCCCCCAGTACTATTATATCAACCAGTGACCTCCCAGTACTATTATATCATCCAGTGACCCCCCAGTACTATTATATCATCCAGTGACCTCCCAGTACTATTATATCATCCAGTGACCCCCCCAGTACTATTATCTCACCCGGTGACCCCCCAGTACTATTATATCATCCAGTGACCTCCCAGTACTATTATATCATCCGGTGACCTCCCAGTATTATTATATCACCCGGTGACCCCCCAGTACTATTATAATACCTGGTGACCCCCCCCGTATTATTATATCATCCGGTGATCCCCCAGTAGTATTATCTCACCCTGATCCCCCCCCTGTACTATTATATCTCTGGTGACCCCCCGTACTATTATATCACCTGGTGACCCCACCAGTAACTATTATCACCATGACCTCCCGTACTATTATAATCATCCATGAAGCCCCCCAATACTCTTATCTTCATCCGTGACCTCCCATAATTATTATATCACACCCGGTGTCCCCCAGTACTATTATAATACCTGGGTGACCCCCCAGATTATTATAATATCATCCGTGATCCCCCAGTAGTATTATATCACCCTGTGATACCCCCCCCCCCTGTACTATATATCATCTGTTGGACCCCCCATGTACTATTATATCACCTGGTGACCCCCCATACTATTATTTCAACCCCTTCACACCACCCGTACCCCCCCCAGTACTATTATATCACCCGGTGACCGCCCAGTACTTATCTCACCCGGTTACCCCCCAGTACTATTATATCAACCAGTGACCTCCCAGTACTATTATATAATCCAGTGACCCCCAGACTATATATCATCCAGATCCAGTGACCTCTCCAGTACTATTATTCATCCAGTACCCCCCCAGTACTATCAATCATCCCGGTGACCTCGCAGTACTATTATCTCACATCTCACCCGGTGACCCCCAGTAACTAATTATCTATCATCCAGTGCCTCCCAGTACTCTTAAATATCATCAGTGAGCACCCCAATACATTATTCATCCGGTGACCTCCAGTATATTACATCACCCGTGACCCCCCCATCCATTAATAATACCTGGTGACCCCCAAGTATGCTTAATATCATCCCGTTGATCCCCCAGTATAATTATATCACCCCGTGCTCCCCCCCTGTAAGTATTATATCATCTGGTTGACCCCCCATACTATTATATCACACCAGCACCTGGTGACCCCCCAGTACTATTATATCACCTGGTGACCCCCCAGTACTATTATATCATCCAGTGACCTCCCCAGTACTATTATATCATCCAGTGACCTCCCCAGTACTATTATATCATCCGGTGATCGCCTAGTACTATTATATTATCCGGTGACCCCTCAGTACTATTATATCATTCTGTGATCCCCCAGCACTATTATATCATCCATTGATCCCCCAGTACGATTATATAAACTGGTGACATCCTCCCCCCAGTACTATTATATCACCCGTATTATTTTATCACCTAGTCATTCCCCAGTACTTTTATATCATCCGATAACCCTCAAGAATTATTAGATCATCTGGCGATCCTCCAGAACTATTATATTATCCCAATGATCCCCCAGTACTATTATATTCACCAGGTCCCCCCAGTACTTTATATCATCAGTGGTCCCATACTATTATATCACTCAGTGGTCCCCCAGTACTATTATATCACTCAGTGGTCCCCCAGTACTATTATATCACTCAGTGGTCCCCCAGTACTATTATATCACTCAGTGTCCCCCCCCCCCCCCCCCCCACCCGCCCCCCCCCCCCCCCTATTACTATTTATCACTCAGTGGTCCCCCCGATAAACTATATATCACTCATTGGTCCCCTAGTACTAATTAGATCAATCATCCAGTGACCCCCCATACTATTATATCACTCAGTGGTCCCCCAGTACTATTATATCACTCAGTGGCCCCCCAGTACTATTATATCACTCAGTGGTCCCCCAGTACTGTTGCACTATCCAGTGATCCCCCAGTACTATTATATCACTCAGTGGTCCCCCAGTACTATTATATCACTCAGTGGTCCCCCAGTAACTGTTGGCACATCCATTGATCCCCAGTACTATTAATCCGTCCGTGGTCCCCCCTATTACTAATTCACTCAGTGGTCCCCCATTAACTGTTGTCACTATCCAGTGATCCCCAAGTATTGTCATATTAATCCCAACGATCCCTCTTCACTATCCTAATCGCCCCGTGCCCCCTCGCAATCGGCCCCTTGCCCCCCCATTACTCACCTCCTACATTTCTGTAATGAGGTTTTCCCTTTAGTTCTCAGTGATTGTTCCTGGATTCCTATCACCCTCTGGAAAGAGGAGGAAACTTCTAAGAAGTTTGTGACATTCAGCAGCCCGGAGCAGCCAATGCGCTCGCCCCCCCCACCGCATTTGACCAACCTTCATGTAACCAGAACCCTGCATGATTCTCCCAAGTAAATCCTCCCATCCCTGAGTACATCGGATATTGTTCCTTCCCGGCTATGCTGCTCCGAGCCCTCTCCGCAGCCTGTTTACAACACTGGCCTGACTGCAGCCTGACATTGGTTTCCATACTTGTAGCGAATATAGGACGCATTATTTATTTGGAGAGGGGTCGAAGCGTGGAAAGCGACTCTCCCCAGTTTTCCAGCGTCCCACACCACACAAAAACTCTTGTCCGTCGCCTGAATGGAATGCTGGCTTCCTAGTTTATTTGCTGGGGGACTAACAGCAATTACCTTCTAGGCGGCGAGGAATCCGATGATGTAAGAGCAATTCGCTTTCTGAGACGCCAATCCTTAATTTCTCTGACTATTTTTGTATTTTTGTAGTTTTGAGCTTTTTGATCCCCCCCTTGACTTTAAATCAACTTTCAGTACTAAATAGAAACACTGATGACGGAAATACAATTCTAGGACAGCAGTGAGGACTGGACACAAACACTGCGCCGGACGCATTGGATGCACATGCGCTTTAACATTGGGGTCTGTATATTTCCGTAAGGGACGGAATCTGGTGCTACTTTACGAGTCAGTCCAACCTTATTAGTGATTTTCACAAATTGGTGTCTCATAGTTTAAGAATTTTGGGAAGCAGTATTTTTATTTATTTGTTTTTTTTTTTGTGTTGTGTGGCAAATTTGGCATCTACTGCAGAAATCCTTCATTTGGAAATTTTTACTTCTGCAGCTCGTAATGTAATTCCTTGAAGTAGTAGTTTTGCACCGTGTAGGGGTTGTCAACGTGCTTTTATGTCAAAAGGGTTATAATAACTTGTATTGGCTTCATTAATTACTACTATCCGTACAAGGTTAAAAATTTGACCTCTGAACCCAAAGTCCTCCTACGAGCACTCTGTTTTTGGAGTGTGATGGTAAGTGCCTTAATATGAGAGAAGTAGAAGGCCGTCACCCCTAGGCCCGGGGTCTTAATGACCTATAAGAGGTTTTCCATTGCAATTTGGGTTACCCTGGGTACATCTTAGTGACTTATATATGGTGGTCAGTCAATGGAACAACTAGTAGCCCTACATTGTCCCTGCAAGGGTGACCCTAATTAGCTGCTGCCTAGGCAAACTATGAGAACTGTGGCCCCCCTCCCCCCATCCAGCAGATATGCAGGTTAATTTTTTAGTAGTGGGTTCTCTATTGCAGTGTCTCACACCCCTGCTGACGTTTAGGTGGTGAAGAGGCCTATTAATAGCGTGTCCATGTCCTTCCTCGTAGCAGGTGACTGCTCCTCTGATGCTGCCCCTTCATTTTGCTGCAGGATGGTCCGCCTGCGGCAAGGCGCTCGCGACCCGGCTCTTGCTGGTGCACCCCTGATTGTCTGTTTGATGATGGTAACATCAACCTGTGCGATGGTAACACCTTGCCTACCATCATATAATCTAATTCGAGTGTAACCAATCACAACCAGCTATCATTCCTGACCCCCCCTTTGAACCATGAAAACTGAATCGTGATTGGTTTGCTACGAGCTACAAGCCCTTTTTGACCGTCCCAGGTCCGCCATGTTGTTTGGAACCGCAATAGTCACTCCTATATGGCCAACGCAATCTTTTCTTATTTCTTCTTCCAGAATATTAGATTAATTACTTTACTCCATAGGTTATTACAGTATCATTTGGCCGCAGATCTACCAATGTGTTTTGCGATTGTTCCCTGCCTTTTTCTGACCCTAAACCCGTTTTATATTTATGTATGAATATAACCTCTAATAGATATTGTTTTTGTACAGATTTGTACTCTGTCTATTTATATATTTATATTTTTATAAATTCACTGGAATTCCATAGTTTTATATAGACAGTTTTTGTTTCTATATCCCTTGGTTTCGGGTGATAATATCAGGTTTGTCAGTGAATCAGAGAAATAACCTGTAGATAAGCAGGCGCCAGGTTACATAGCAGACTCTTTATCTCCGTCCATCTAATAGCTTGTTCAGCGAGCAAAGCCCGCTAATGGATGAGGCTGGCATCCTGACAGCTAATCTTTGTTTACTTGTAAAGCTGTAGAATTTATAACCAGAAAACCCCTAATAAAATTAAGGGCCCTTCCGTTCCCCTATGAATGGACATCTGATTGGTGGCATATACCGAGGTCTTAATACGTAGGGGTTTCCATACCTTTTCGCTAGCATCCCCTGATATCCACATATTTAACCATCCCATGGAATAATCATAATGGGTAACCACCTTAAAGTTAACCTGTCACCAGGGACCAATTTTCATCTAAAGAACAGATTGGTTAAAAGCCCATTACACCTGCAGTGCAAAATCTGCTTCTGCCTTTTTCAATCATTTTGCATTACAATTAATTGGTCTGTTATAACTTACTCTTGCTGCTGACGAAAAATCCTGGTAGTCCCATGGGCGGGACTTTGGTTTGCATGCTTTTCAAAACCAACATGTGACGTGTCTGTGTTACTCCTCGAGCTTGGCCCCACCTTTGTGCTCCTGTCCTAGCTCCCTCCTCCTGCTTCTTCTTCTCAGAGGTCACAAGCCTGGTCATGGGGGAGGGAGGGAGAGCACCAATGGAGGCAGCCCTGCAGCGCAGACAAGTCACATGTTGTTTTTTGAAATGCATCCAAACCAAAAGTCCCGCCTCTAATGACTACCCCAGGATTTTATCAGATGCAAGAGTAAAGTTATAACGGACAATTAGATTGTAATACAAATCTTAGAAAAGGCAGCAAGGCAGATTTGCCCTGAGGTGTCATGGCTTTTACAATCTGTCCTTTAGTGAAAAATGATGGTCCCTGGTGAGGTTACCTTTAATCATGACCAACTTTGCCAAATCCAAATGGGTTATTCTGAGATAACTGAGTATCCGGTGCCTTTCGACCTAGCCGACTCATTTCTTAAATTGGGACCATATCCCGAAGCAGACAAAACTATTCCTCCTGATAAGCAAACCCCGATTAGAGTTGATATTGGATATGGTTTGTGCCACTAAATTGAGGGACCCCTAGTTAATGATCCCTATTGTGGCGTATTGTTGAAGTTGGCAAAGTAAAGGGACACTTCCGGCGGAGCGAATTCACTAATAATGCATGGTGCAGGGCCTGGAGGGAAGGAGCAAAGACTCATGGTCATTGTATTCCTAGAACCTGAGTCCTGTCCTCCATTCAGCCCTGCCAAGGTTTAATTCAATAAATTCAGGCTGTGACTGGATCCTTTAAGGACAATCTACCACCAGGATGAAGGAATGTAAACCAAGCACACGGACATACTGGTGTGTGCCCACTCCAGCAAAGCTTGCTCTTCTTGTAAGCCTTTTTATACCTTTGTTTTTAGAAAAAACGGTTTTAAAAATGATGCAGATGAGCCTTCAGGTCTCCAAGCTCCATTGACACTATAGAGTCTGGAGCCCCGGAGTGCTTCATGTTCATACTTGGGTGAAACGTTTTATTGTAAAAACAGGCCCTAATAAGCTAAAGAAAAGCTGGACCTGCCGAGGGGCACTCACCAGTGTTCAGTGTACTTGTTTACGCAACCCTTCATCCTGGTGGTAGATTTCCCTTTTAAGGGGGCAACTTATATTTTTATTATGACATAGAAGTTCCGCTATAGGCCACAGATTTCAGCCCATAGACTCGCATTGCTTTTAGAATAGAATAGATGTCTTATATTGCGCTGCGGAGCGCCTACAAGGATCTTTACTTTGGAACCATTGGGTTACATATCTATAGATTCTTCTGGAGGCCCAAAGTCTATTGTGTCAGACTACAGTGGTCCAAAATACAAGAAAGGAACAGATCTAAGGACAATGCATATAAGTATCGTCCTGTACATGAATGAAACCCTCACCTAATTTAGGATCTTGAGGAGGTGCTGATATGGACCTGCAGTTTATTTCAGTCCAGTGACAACACCCTGATAACCTTTGTTACTTAGAAGAAAGGAGATCAATAAGATTAGATGTTTCCTGTAAGTGATTTCTTAAAGCCGTCAGACATCCATTAGCCCCCATCCCCATATCCTGTACACCAACCTTCTTCCAGTTCATTCAGTAATGCAAGAACTTCACACTATGGGGGTCCCTTCAGACACGTCCAAAAAATTCCCCTTTCCCTGTGCATTGCAAAGGGAATGTTGTGGCAAAAATCGGATAAAATTGTATACTGTCTGTGGTGGGAGGAGTTAACGAGAGCCACAGCCTAAAATTTGATGCAAAGTTTGTCTAAATCCAAAAATTATGCTTAACTGGACTAAGCTGATGTCACACATCACTGATGGTAGCCATTCCCGTATATAATAATAGCAGCCACAAAAAAATCTCAGGCTTTCTTGTTGTTGGTGTCTTAAATGGGTTTGCCCTGACCTTTTGCTGCTTTATGTATAATAGAGCATGTGGAGGGAGGGTGTTTGCAATGTATAGACGTGGTTGACAGGGGGTCACATACTTCAATCGGGATGCCACATAGCAAGAATACTGTCATCATTTTGCCTGCCCATTGACACACACTTTACACCCTCCACATTGGCGCCGCATTCTGATGGTCTTTCATTACTTCTTTAAACGAAAATGTGCGGTGTACCTTTGAAATCAGTACAATCACAGAGATACCCATTCATATAGTTTAGTTAATGTCTTAAAACCTTTAAGGAAATCAACCAGTGAAATTCAGCAGGCCCCTCAATGAGGAGGGAGGTGCGGGGTGTACAGGGGCTGGTCAGAGGGAGCTGCATGGTTGTGCTTATTAGCACCCGGAGTACCGGAACATCTTGTCCCAGGAACTCCGTTCTGCTAATTATAGTTTGTTTTTGTAGTGATCCCCGTGGGTCAATACTAGCTACGGACAGCACCGGGATCAAAATGAAGAGGAGCGGGAGGTGGTATTGCTAAGGGTTTTTTTTTGTTTTGTTTTGTTTTAACTGATGGATTTCCTTAAAAAATCAAACTTGCATTAAACATGCCTTCGTTCGCCATCTTCTGATATCCATAACTTTTTCATACTTCAGTGGGACGGGGCTGTGTGAGTTGTCATTGTTGCAGGGATGCGAGTGGGCGATGCATTTTCTTTGATACATTTTGAAACGTACGACTGTACGGCAAAATGGCGAAAAAGGTGTTCATTCTACATTTAGGCCGCTATTTTCATGATGCCGTTCGCCACCGGGAATAATTGTTTTTACATTTAATAGGGTGGACATTTTTGGGACATGGAGATCCCCACTGTGGCACATTTAACTCTTACCCGGTCCATTAGCCATCCGCGGCGCGTTCCTCTGCGCTTGATTGGGGTCCAGCCGAGATTTAATAATGTGTTCCTCCGCCGTCCACCATGTGTCACTGCTGTGCTGAAAGCATCTGAACGCGCGGAATTCACCTGGAAGGCCGGCTGCGTGAAGGTAGCGCGACACATTTTACCGTTTTTTAATTAAATGCGGCGGTGTTTCCGAATACGTCGGGTTTTCGTCGGGGCCCACGCCCCCCCGATTTCCGTCGCGACATTCCGGCCGCCACTGGGCTTCCCCATCTCTCGCTTGCGCCGCAAATCCCCGGGGCTTCCGTACAATCGGGCGCATCGGAAATATTCGGGTAACACTTCGGGAAACGCGAATCGGGCCCTTAGTATGACCCCTCAAATGTTGATGGTTTTATTTTCATCCCCCCTAGGGTTTGGCCCTTTTATAAGCAAAGCCTCTCCCCCTTTTCATTAGCCACCGCCCTGTTTCCATAAGCCACTCCCCTGCCCGTTAACACTCCCCTTTCCGATTACCACCCCACTTTTATATCACACAGACACGGATCTTCATAATCTTAAAACTTAATTCTGGATTTACTTTTAGCCTCAAGTTTTGAGGTTTTTTTTTAAAATACTTTCAGGGTTAAAATCAATCACTTGTTCGCACTTGTTTTTAATCCTTCTGCTTTCCATGCTGGGTGATCCATACATCTGAGTATATACCGGCCACATAAGGAATTTGAGCTCCAGACCTGTTACTGGGATTTCCATTGTTGACATGTAGGAGGAAGCAATGGACGTAGAAGTGTAATGTACATAAGACTAAGCCACCCTCTGGGTCTTCAGGCCGAGCTTCCTTAGATGCTTATTCCTGAAAAATTTTTTCCTGCCTGGTAGAACATATGTTTCCAATTGCGGGAGGCTCGTGCTCCCGTGCAGTCCCACATAAACCATTATGTAATATTCATGACTTGGGATTACGAGCAATCCTCCGATAGGGCAGGAGGACCGTAGAATTGTTTGTCGTTATTTTTAATCTGAAGAGGCTTCTTCAATTTGCCGAGTTTTGGGGAAAAAAAAGATAAAACGTTATGTGTTTCGAAGTTTAGTAGATTTTCTGAATGCTACTAATAACAATTTCCGTATACAGTGGGATATTGATTGCTCTACTTTCCCGCGTAGGTCTGGCCGTGGTCGAACGCTCTATGGAAGCAGTCCATTTAGTATATGATTGCGATGTACAAGCCTACATAGAAAGTCACCTTCCACAAAAGTGCTCACCAAAGGTTGCAAGGATGTGGTCTATCTCCAAATAATAAGATCAACCCATAGACCTTTTCCAAACTCCCAACCAAAAATACCACATTCGTCAAAAAATCAATTATGTGAATGGGTCTTCAAAAAAGCTCAGGTCATAGCCTTTTTTGCTTCCAGCTAGCTGTGGATTATAAGAAGACAGACTGGGCGGCTAACCCGGGCCCCAAGCCCTTCGAGGGGACCCTGGCCACCCACACCACCAATCCCTGAAGGATCTTCACCCATGATGAAAACCTCGTACAATCTTTTCCTTCAGCATCAATTATGTCTACCATTTCAGACCTATGAAGGTCCTCCAAAGGTCTGAAACGCAGATGGAAGCAGAAGGGACGCCTCCTCCATTCCCCTACGAAGCTGATTCTAGTCCAGATGAGGAAGGGAATTACAGCCCCCACTTATAAGGGCTATAATATTCCATACATCCCCAGCCCAGGGTCATGGTGGTCTTATTCCACCCCTGCCCCCAGCTTTTTACCTTGGTTACCACTTGATCTCTCATATGAAGCAAGGTTTTAAAGCAGGAGCTGGGTCACCAGGCAATGATGACCCTACATCATGCACGTAATCCTTGACCCTTGGACATCCCCAAATGGAACAACAGACAAGTTCTTTCAACCAACAAATGTCCAATATTGAATTGTGCAGATGGCACCGGTCAATACATCCCGGAGCATCTGACAGATTTATTAAAATTTCCCGAAAACCAAGGAAATATATATGTAGTTTGTGAACTTGTCCGATCAAGCCTATGGTGGTGATCTGTGATTTAGTGACTTTAGGCACCTGGGGGCACTTTTTTCTTTTGGATTTGAGCAAGGGGCAAAGGAGGTTTACATGTAGTCACCGAGAACTATAACAAAAAAAGGCTAGGACTTGATATCCTCCCAAAAGGAACTAGGCCCCCATAGACCTTCCAAAGACGCGTGATGGCCCCCCCAAGGGTCAGAAATCGTTGCTTGTCTTTGCTGGGGCTTAGAGGTTGGTCACTTTACCTCATGGTTTTTTGTGATGTGTGTTTTAAGTGTTGGGGGGGGCGTGGGGCATGGGATATGATGTAAGTTCTGATACACATCTATTATATTTTACTCTCTACTTTCTTGATATGTAAAGTGAAGCCTCCGGTCTTTACCTCATCATCCAGAGATTCCTGACCATAAAAATGGCTTCAGATTGAGGGTCATGTTATCTCTATCTGTCCATGGAGCAAATCGTCGCCCTGCCAGGACCTTATGATAGTATCATGAATACAATTAGGCGTTGGTAGGGTGAGTGTTTTAGGACCTCCATCTGCGGCCATTTTATGGTCAGGAATCTCTGGCTGATGAGGTAAAAGACAGGAGGCTTCCACACACATTAACAAAAGACATGAGTCAAGTGGCCAACCCCTTAGAACTGATTACTCTAGTTAACCACCTAAAAATTACCAAAGATTCCTTACGGGACTACCCAGCCATGGCGCCAGTCCCAGTTTCACCAAGACAACATGGAAGTTTTATTCATAATGTTTTTTTTTTGTCTACATTTATCTCCTGGGATATTACCTGGGCGGCCATGTTTATTTCGTGAGCGGATTGATGATCGGCGTCCTCGCCCTCTGTGATTGGTTAGAATGACCCTTTATTTCTATATATTAGTGCAGAGCTATCCAAGCAGATTAATCCTACCCAATAGGCTCATGTGTTTCCATCCGCTTATGTCTTGTGTACCAAGTTAATGAATGGGATTGATCTCACACACGCGGCTCTCCTATGGCTGATGAGGCTGTGACCGATATTACACAGCTCCATTATTACCTCACAGCCAGAGGCCCGCCATGGAGTGGACTTATACCCCGACATACATTGGTAGCACTGGGGAACTGTTTGTGCAGGCGCAACCACTCGCTTTTTCAAGATTTCCTGTGATATATCATATACTGCAAGATAATATTCACGGAAGAGAACTAGTTGCGTGTCCGAGCTGTATAGGCTATAGGAATACGCCACAAGAATCTTAATCCTGCAATAAAAAAAATCATTATTATATTATATCACTGTGTGTATTTCCCTGTACTGTTACAATCACGTGTGGTAATATCCCTGTACTGTGACATCACTGTGTTGGTATTATCCCTGTACTGTGACTCACCTGTGTGTATTATCCTGTACTGTTACTCACTGTGGGTGTTATTCATCCTGTACTGTGACATCACTGTTTTCTATTCTCCATGTACTGGTGACATCACTCGTGTCCATTATACCTGTATGTTGACATCACTATGTGTAGTAAATCCCATTGCTGTGACATCAACTGTGTGTAATTCCCATGTACTGTGACATCACTGTGTGTAATTATTCCCTGTACTGTGACAATCACTGTGTGTATTATTCCTGTACTGGACATCACTTGTGTATTATCCCTGTACTGTGACATCACTGTGTTAATTATCCCTGTACTGTGACCTCACTGTGTGGTATTATCCCTTGTAACTGTTACATCACTGTTGTGTAGTATCCGTACTGGACATCACTAGTGGATTATCCGCTGTACTGTGACATCACTGGTTGTGTATTATTCCTGTACCTGTGACTCACTGTGTTAGTACCATGTACCTGTGACATCACTGTTGTCTATTATCCATGTTACGGTGACAAATCACTGTGGTCCATTATAACCTGTACTGTACATCACTATTTGTATTATCCATGTGCTTGACATCCTGTGTGTATTAACCCATGACTGTTGACATCACTGTGTGTATTATCCCTGTACTGTGACATCACTGTGTTTATTATCCTGTACTGTGACATCACTACAACTGTGTGTCTTATTTCCTGTACTGTGACATCGCTGTGTGTACTATCCCTGTAGCTGTGACATCACTGTGTGGTATTTCCCTGTACTCTGTACAATCACTGTGTGTATGATCCATGTACTGTGACATCACTGTGTCTCTTAATCCATGTACTGTGACATCACTGTGTCCATTATACCTGTCCTGTGACATCACTATGTGGTATTCTCCAGTGCTGTTACATCACTGTGTGTTTACCCAATGTACTGTGACCCCCCCAAATCACTGTGTATTCTCCCTGAACGTGACATCACGGGGTGTTATTTATTCCTGTACTGTGACATCACTGTGTGTATTTTATTATCCCTGTACTGTGACATCACTGTTGTATTATCCCTGTAACCTGTGACATCCGGGGGGTGGTGGTATTTTCCCTGTACTGTGACATCACTGTGTGTTTATCCTGTACGGTGACATCACTGTGTGTATTATCCCTGTACTGTGAAACTCACTCTGTGTATTATCCTGTACTGTGTCATCAACTATGTGTGTATTATCCCTTGTACTGTTGACATCACTGTGTGTTATCCATGTACTGTGACAATCCTGTGTCCTATTAGACGCTGTAAACTGGTGGACATCACTATGTGTATTAGCGCAATGTCCTTGACACACATCACTTGTGTGTTATTACCCATGTACTGTGGACATCACTGGTGTGTTAGTACCCTGTACTGGTGACATCACTGTGTGTATTATTCCTGGACTGTGACATCACTGTGTTGTATTAATCCCTAGTACTGTGACATCACTGTGTGGTATTATCCCTGTACTGTGACATCACGGTGTATTTTCCCCTGTACTTTGACATCAACTGTGTGTATTATCCATGTACTGTGGGACATCACGTGTGTATTATCCCTGTAACTGTTACATCACTTGTTATTTCCCTGTACTGTGACATCCTGAGCTGTAGTATCCATGTACTGTGACATCACTGTGTGTATTATTCCTGTACTTTGACCTCACTGAGTGTTGCACGTACTGTGACATCACTGTGTGTATTATCCCTGCAACTGTGACATCACTGTCGTGTTTATCCCTGCACTGTGACATCACTTATTGTATTATCCTGTACTGTGACATCACGGTGTGGTATTATCTCTGTACTGGACTCACTGTGTGTATTATCCCTGACTGTGACATCCACTGAGTGTATTTATCCCTGTACTGTGACATACGTGTGATTATCCCTGTACTGTGCATCACTGTGTCTATTATACCTGTACTGTTCATCACTATGTGTATTATCCTTTGCCTGTGACATCATGTGTGTATTTCCCTGTACTCGTGACATCCATGTGTGTATTATCCCCTGTATTGGTGACATCACTGTGTTATTACCCTGTACTTGTGACATCACAAGTGTGTATTTCTCGTCTGGACATCACAGTGTGTATTATCTCTGTACTGTGGACACACTGTGGTTGTATTATCCCTGTACTGTGACATCACTTTGTGTGTATTATCCCTGTCACTGTGACATCACTGTGGTATTATCTCTGTACTGTGACATCAACCATAAATACCACCTCAAATGAGCTTTTTGACCCTATGATCCCTTTTTCCTATTGATACTGAAGCTTCCTTGTACTTTTCACTTCCAAAAAATCAGAGGAATGTGACATTCTGAAGCCATCTCTGATCAATAAATATGCCTCCAGCCATTGTCTCACAAAATAATACCAAGGGGTTTTAAGGAAATTAAATATCGGGCCAGAATAATAAACACAAAACTTCCACAAATTAGACTATTGTGCGTCTCCCCGGGACCAGATCTGTCACAAAGACAGAAAATGAAGCCGGGGAAGAAGAAAAAGTCACTTGGCAGCGTGGAGTCTGATGTTGCCAGGAGTTTGTGAATCTAAATTTTGGGGACAGCGAGGATGAAATGTGATCTGCATGTGCGGTATTGTTTAGGATGGGTTGACCATACAGGACCATATATCAGGTAGAAAATATCCAAAAGTTTTTACTATTTTTCGATACCCTTCCCCTAGGCAGATGGTTCTAATCACTATAAGAGACACTCAGACAGTGGTCACCAAGGGCGCGGGTGGATTCTAAGGGGTCTACTCGCTCCAAATCATCCCACATTAAAATCACGCATTGTGTAGGTGCACTTTACAAGTTTTCCAGACTAACCTTCCTGTTTCTGAGTGATCTTTCGTTTTTGAGAAAATTCAGTTTTTAATATTTAATTGCAAAATGTACTCTCCAGTGCACAGGGGTGGAGCCGGGATCTGCTGGTGCACCTGTTTTTGTTTTTCACTACAGGCATAGTTAGGTTTCTTTAGTTTGTTCTTATTGATTGTCGTACGTCAAACTGGTATATTTATAATTGTACCCCAAAAAAATAATAATTTTGCTTTGGGACGATTGTTTTGATATTTTGTGCTGAACGGAACAATATTATCAATACGCTCATTACAAGAGGATATCAGCGTGAAAGAATGGAAAGGTGTAAGGTATCGGGATATTGGCTTGGGGCACAAATGTAGCAGGATAGTGAGGAGAGGTATGGTAGGGAGTTGAGGGACTTGATCATTGGCAGCCCTGGGACTATATTAACATCCAGAGACTTCACCACAGAGGGCAGAGAGGTTCGTCTGTACTAGGGGTCGTCTGTAGTCAGGTTTCCTTAGTCGGGACCGCCTGACTTATCTCAGCCATTATGTGAATGGGATGTGCATCATTGGCCACTAAAAAAGAAATGTGAGCAACCAGTAAACATGGCCACACCCCTGGGGCACCGAAGAATCATTGACCTCGGATTAAAACAGGATTTTCACTAAAGTTGGGAAACAGAATATAATTTCTGAAAAACGTAATGCTGTTTTACTGAGGGCTAATAGAGACTGCTCTTAAAATGGTTTGTCCCAAATTTAAAAGGGTTCTCGTTTATTTAGAAATACCGCTAAGAGGGCAACATTTCAGGTGTCTTCGGGGGCACCCTAGCTCCGGTACACTACAGACTCCCAGTGCTTTCGGGTGATAATGTTAGGTACTGTGTATGTAACAGTTGATGTATCCCTGGACTTAGATGTATCCATTGAGGCCAGTGATTACTCAGTCTATGTCGTGGGAACCCAAGACTCCTTTGATTTTCTTAAATTCCAAAATTACGGGTTAATAGGATCACAACTCGGAGACTGAAATCTTCTGAGACCTGTAGTGCTCTCAAGAATGTCTAGTTTATGCATATTTAGATCAGTAATGGCAGACGTTGATGTTGGCATACGGAGATGCATTTGGTATTAACCAGCTGCACAGCACAACTTCCGACCTAGTACTGTATACTCAAAAGATGATGCACAGTTATAATGAACGTAATAAATGGAATGCAATGGAATTCTTGCAGTGTAATACTGCAACAAAACTTGTTCATCAATCGAAGAATGGGTGGGATTCACACTTACTTGATCCATCACTAGAATGGTCCAGTATGCACCGCTCTACAGAGTGTCCAGAAGCCTGAACCCAGCGATTGTGGTTGAGCGGTTGCTTTGAGCCCAGGAGGCCCATGCAACAAATCATATGTGATCATCACCCTGGGCCTCCTGGCCCAGCGGCCCTTACATAGTCCTAGGCTTGTCCCCTTAATGAGATTAAAGAGATTGGGTTATTTATTACATTCCCCCCCCCCATAACTGCCTGCACGCCCCACTCCTGGCACGCCACTGGGCTGTGCGATTAAGCAACAAAAATATGGTCTACTGTCCAACTGGCGGAGTTTTGCCGAATTTCTTTTCGCGTCCGGAGACTCTTAGTAGATGCAGGGGGCGATCCGCCAGGCGGGGAAACTTAAAAAGCCAGTCTTAACGAAATCCCCCAATAAGAGCCAAAAGTATCGCACTTTGTATTATAATGGGTGTTCGGGTAATATGAAGCACTGACCACTGGGACCCCCCAACCAATTTTGGACCCACCCCATGGCTTAAAATGCACTATGGGTCCCTATATGTTCTGTTCCACTCACATAAGTCTTATGACATGGCCGCGGGATGGCGTTCATGCGCTTATGGTCGATGGGGCTTGAGTTTGTTGGACTTGAGCCCCAGGACCCCAACTTGACCACTGGACCCCAACCAATCTTGAGAGCTCGACACAAGCCCATGGCTTAAATAGAGCATGTTACATATATGTTCTGTTCGTGTCTCTTGCATTAGTGAAGAAACACTGTATGAACCCAATCCTCACAATGAGTGAATCCTACCCAATCTGTAGTTAATACCCTATCATTTACATATAGACTACTAGGATAGGTAAAAAACAAACGTTCATGTACATGTTCCAGTCCAGATTAAGGGAATTTTTTCTGTATACTTGGTGTCCCTGGCATGGGGTGGGCAGAGTAGTCATCACCCAGTCCATATAATGTACTGGAATATATTATGGATACATTCAGATATTTTGTAAATTACTTGCTACTACAGGCAGTCCCCTACTTAAGACAACCCGATTTACAGATGAAACCCCTAGTTTACAGACGGACCCCTCTGCCCACTGTGACCTCTGGTGACCTCTCTGGATGTTCTATGTCCCAGGCTGCAATGATCTCTGGTAGATGTCGTGTAATGAAGCTTATTGATAAACCTTGGTCGCATTTTACAGCTAAAAATTTTCAAACTCTCAATTGTCACGGAGCCAAAAAAATTTTTTTCTGGATCTACACTTTAACCAAATAAAATACAGTTTTTTGCCTTACTATAAATGCACTTAAGAAACAAACCTATTGAACCTACTTGTATGTACCCCTGGGACCCTCGTTATTTCTTTCTTGCGGAGGGTAACATTGGCATCTTCCTCTCCACTGTTCGGCGGTACGGTGCGAGAGGGCGAGGGAGCTCTGTGATCTTAGTGTCATGGGAGTTTCACAGGGTTTTTTAGAGGTCATTTGAGTTGATTGCGTCAGCTACGGCATATTCCAGGAACCCTAGCCATAGTGACCTGTCTATGGAGGGACACAAGCTCTGCTGCTATGTACTGTAATGGAGGGCTGTCGGGGTACTGCACTGCAGGGCATATATAGGGGCATATTTATCATACACTGGCATCTCCGGCCTCCTGATAATCCCGACAGCAGCTGCGTTGTTTTGTGCCGCCATCTACGCCAGGTCTGAATGGGCGCAGCTATAGCAGTGTACACAGCACTCATCATGGATGTGACAATCTTAAATGACAATTTTATGATTATTAAGTATGTCGTTTATGTATTGCTAAGATATACATGAGATAAATAGATGGATCATAGAGTGGATGGATGGATGGATGGATAGATTGAGTAGGCAGATAGCGTGGATCTGATAAAAAGTTTAATAATAGTAGGGATGATCGGACCCTTTAAGCTGGCTACCAAACCGAATGTTCAACCCGTTATGGGATACACAGTAAAATAGATGGATGGATAATAGACATCTCGTATATATTAGATAGATACGTATGGGCCAGATTGTAATGTAGCTGTGCAGCAAAATAGCCTTTGTTCCTACTTATCCTACAATCCCAGATGTTTTGTTGCACCTAAGCAATCATTCATCATTAGCAACTTGTTCAAAAACACTCCAGCCTGAAGGTGCGTAAACTGAGAAAGCAACACTGAGCTGTTGTGCAGACGGCCGTGTTCCCAGCATCAAACACTACAACACTAACCTGCAGCCTCTGTTTACGTTCTGACCTTCTATTTACAAAACAATCTGCAAAAGCCTCGGCTCAGAGCAGAGAGAAGAGAAGGTTTGTAGAGTTTGCAGATAGTACAGAGAAAGTGTTTCCCTGTGTAGCAGGATAGAAGACATTATGTGGGGAGAGACAGGACAGAGAAGTGTCCCCGTGTAGCATGTCCGAGGAGGATACTGGCCAGAATTACAGTGGAGAACAGGAAATCAGCACTTGGGATCCCTCCAGTAGATACCCTCCGCTGAGGAGATCACTGGGTGCTGGGTGTCACAACACCTGGGTGCTGCTTGAGGGTCTTCTCATCTAGGTTGCTGGAGAAGCAGAGAGAGCTTTAACTGCCAGAATCTAACATTGCCCTACACTGCGCCTAAAGTAAAGTGAATTAATAAGAGGCAGGAGCTCAACTCATCCAGATGTTGTAACCTGCGATAATTCTGGCGCACAACGAGACTTGAGCACCAAACAGTGAGACATCTGGCCCTATATTAGCTATATTAGATTTGGTTAAATAACAGATATAAGGATGGATACATAAATAGTTGTTCTAAAGATGATAGATATGACGTGAAAATATATGTCATCATAGAATAGGAGTTAGATATAGATTGTAGATAAGGGGGGTCATTTACTAAGGACCCGAATAACTTTTTTTTGTTGGTTTTCCCGAAATTAACGTTTGCGCCGAACTTGCCTGGTTTTTTGGCGCACTCGTCTCGGATTGTGGCGCATCCGCGCCGCATGCATGCAACGGAAATGGGGGGGGGGGGGCGTGGCCATAGGAAACCCGACGGATTCTGAAAAAATGCGAATTAAAAAAAAGTGTCGCTTGACACGTGCTTACACTGCACCCAGCATAGGATGGTGAACTCCAGTGAACTCCTACGACTTCAATCGCACAGTCGTGCCATAGGGCGCACTACCCCTTTGGTGAATGCCGGATTTGCCGAATCTTAGATGGAGAACCACCGCTGGATTCGCGAATGGACCGGGTAAGTAACATCCCCCTTCCCAAAAAAGTTGATATAGGCATGGATAATAGATAGATGAATGATTGTTTTATGATAATAGAGACTAAAGTTAGGTAGATAAATAGATATGAGATAAACGGTAGATGATGGATAGGAAATAATTTGTATTTCTTCTCGGCTTCCAGATGTTTGCGCCTTTTTTAAACATTAATTGCCCTAGATAAAAACCTGCATTGACAAAAAGCCAAAAGGACAAGACAAATCATGTGCAAAAATAGACTCACAAAAGGCACAAAAAGAGCTCAGAGAAAGCGGAAATTAAATGACCCCCAATAAGTTGATATGGATGGATAGATGAATGATTGATTTATATAATAGGTGACAAAAATGGGTAGATAGAACAGATAGGATATATAATATAGAAGATCTATTCATAATAGACAGGAATGAATATGAGATAGACGATAATAATCACTATCGGATGAAAAGATACATGATTAATTTACATATAAAAGGTAAATAAAATCTTAAAACGGTGTATTAGTATTTTCTATGGCTACTGACTATCTACAACCTTTAATGTTCTTACAATCTCTTATTCTGTAGACTACATTAGAACATTATTCTATATACATGTACAACTCATATACCCCCTACCTATTCTGCGTCTCCCTCTATATACCCCCTACCTATCCTGCTCGTCTCCCTCTATATACCTCCCGACCTATTCGCTCGGTCTTCCCTCTATATACCCCCTACCTATTCTGCTCGTCTCCCTCTACTATATACCCCCTACCTATTCTGCTCGTCTCCCTCTATATACCCCCTCTCTATTCTGCTTGTCTCCTTCTATATACCCCCTTTCTAGTCTGCTCTTCTCCCTCTATATACCCCCTACCTATTCTGCTTGTCTCCCTCTATATACCCCCTCTCTAACGCCACACCTACCTGAGTATTGTTGCTTGACCCAATGTCCATCCCCTTTTATGACACAATGTACCTGTAACATCTGATGGCTACTTTCAGCAGGATAATTCGCCAATGTCATAAAGCTGGAAGCATCTCAGACTGGTTTCTTGAACATGACAATGAGGTCACTGGACACAAATGGCCTCCACAGTCACCAGATCTCATCCAATAGAGCTCTTTGGGTGTGGTGGAACGGGAAGATTCGCATCAATGGATGTGGCACCGACAAATCTCGCGCAACTTGTGTGCCATCATGTCAATATGGAACCAACTCTGAGGAGCTTCCAGCACCTGTTGTATCTATGCCAATGAAGAATTGAGGCAGTTCTGAGGCAAAAGGGGGTCCAACCCGTTACTAGCATGGTGTACCTAATAAAGTGGCCGGTGAGTGTATATGTATATATTATATACACACACTGATATAAAAAATCAGAAAAGGCTCACCATCACCAGTTTAGAAAAATTTTGGTGCTCAACCTCCGGATTTGTTAAATCCTTCCATATATAAGTCAAAAAATAGTGGCACACCAAAATCAGTGAACAAAAGTAATTACTTTATTCCAAGAGTGCTATGTTTCAGCTCCTATACCAGGAGCCTTTCTCAAGGCTTGAGCTGAAACGTAGCACTCTTGGTGTAAAGTAATTACTTTTTTTCACTGATTTTGGTGTGCCACTATTTTTTGACTTGTATATACACTGATATGATATATTTCATATCTGCTGGGTACAGTAGCACTGCTGTATCTCAGGGTGTCACTTACCTTCGCACTCGCCCCCGTTGGTGGGGTTCCCGTGGTACCCCGGCATGCAGGTCTCGCACTGCTTCCCTGTGGTCAGGTTCTTGCACTGCTCACACACGTTATTATTGATACAAGTGCTGTGCCCATTACACTGACACGCTGCAGGGGAAAGATATGGCGTTACCATGGGGTACAGTATACATGGGGGGCATCTCACAGGAGTTTTATATTATTATTATACAGGAGTGTTATAATACAGGGGTGGGGGCATTATGCAAGAGTGTTATAATACAGGGGGACATCATACAGTGTAATATGGGGGACAGGTGGTGGCGGTGGGTTATGGTATCGGCAGGTGATTGGGGTGGGGTTAGGGTACAGGCAGGTAAAGCGGGTGGGGTTATGGTACGGGCAGGTGATGGGGGTGGGGTTATCGTACAGGCAGGAGATGGGGGTGGGGTTATGGTACAGGCAGGTGATGGGGGTGGGGTTATGGTACAGGCAGGTGATGGGGGTGGGGTTATCGGTACAGGCAGGTAAGCGGTGTGGGGGTTATGGTACGGGTTAGGTGTGGGGGTGGTGGGGTTATCGTAAAGGCAGGAGAATTGGGGGTGGGGTTATGGTACACAGGCAGCGTGATGGGGTGGGGTTATGGTACAGGCGGTGATGGGGGTGGGTAGGTATGTAGGAAATTGGGTGGGGAGAACAGGCAGTTGGGATGGGGGTGGTGCTTATGGTACAGGCAAGTTGATGGGGTGGGATGTATGGTACGGGCAGGTGATGGGGGTGGGGTATGGTACGGGGCAGGTGATGGTGGGTTATATAGGCTTGAATGGGTGGGTTTATGGTACAGGCAGTGACTTAGTCAATGACCTCTAAATGTCGGAAGTATTTTATCCGTCAATGAACAGCAGCCTCCTCCCTTACCTGGGGCATTGCTGAAAGGAACCATTCCATAGTTTCTTGTCCCTGAGACACACCCGGTATCCAGAACATCTCACTGGTACTGCCCTTCCCCGGAGGTATCTACGGGCCCCAGAGGAACCTTCAATAAAAACTGCCCTTCCCTTGTGTTACTAGGGGGGTCATTACAAACCAACCACGCCAGGGTGCTCCGGCACTTGAGCCACGGTCCGGAACCAGAACAGTTCTGAGCTGTAAGATAGAATGGAACACGGGTCACTAACCACAGACATGCAGAATATTATATTCAACCAGCAACAGGAGGATTAATCACAATCACAATCATATTACACTGTATGTCTTATTGTATAGTATATGGACCCTATCTGTACAGCACTGCAGAATATGATGGCCGCTATATAAAGATTTTAATATAATATTTACATACATCTCTTTAAACTGGGAAGAATAAAATAAAATCTTTATTCATAAAGCACCACTCCAAAATCCAATTCCGTCCATTGGGCCAGTATTATAGTAGTTTATATCTTGTACATAGGGCGGCAGTAGTAAGTAGTTTAAATTCTTGTCTAACATAGGGGTAGTATTAATATAGTTTATTCTTGTACATAGGGGCAGTTATTCATAGTAGTTCTATTCTTGTACTAGGAGCATTATTTATAGTAGTTATATTCTGTTCGACATAGGGGCAAGTATATAGTAGTTATATTCTTTGTACTAGGGGGGCAGTATTAAGTAGTGTTAACTTGTACTGGGCGTATATTTATTAACTTGTACATATGGGTCAGTATAGAGTTAATCTTACATGGAGTATTCATGTATTATTATATTCTTGTACATAGGGTGCAGTATTTATGTAAGTTATATTCTCTGTACTATGGGGCAGTATTGATAGTCAGTTATTTCTTGTACTAGGGGGGCAGTATTTATGTAAGTTATATTCCTGTACAATAAAAACATCGAGGAAGAGCCATCCCGCGTAACCAGCTCGAGGAAAAACACGCGTAGAGAGCGATGCAAAAAAAGTTAGGCGACGTAGCCTGAGTTGTCAAAGATGTGCGAGAGAGGGGGACACGTCAAGCCGAACGCGGGGGCCTCATGCGTTGTTGCGTCGGCGGGGCGGTTGTTCTGTAGACACCAGTACCCTGTAGCACACGTGGCGAAATCGCTGTCCTCGGTCAAGGGCGGGAGTTAGCATGTCGGCAGGTATCTGGAAACGGCGCGCAAGTGGCGTTGGGATTAGGCCGGAAAGCGGTCCAAGCGGGTGCAGCGTAGATTTGAGGGATGAGGGGAGACGCGGGGGACAAGTTTGGTGGCTCTAAGTAACAGGAGGTAGCCAAGGAAAATTCGGGACCCTGGGTGAGAATGAGGACACGCCCCCCTTACCGATCCGGTACGGGTAGGAAGAAGCATGGACTTTTGTCCTACCGAGAGAGCGGGCTGGGACACAAGGAAGCGGTGCTTGCATAGCGCGAGGGGGGAGAAACGTCGCGGGAAAAATGCCGGTGCTCAGATTGAGGCCCACGTAAGAAAGAAGACGTATTCTCGGGAGATTTCTCCGCGGTGCAGTGAACCCGGTGATCACGGTAGACCAAGAAAGAATGTGGTCTCGGAGCTTTGGGTCTCATGGACGCTGACTTAATGAGGACGAACATCCAGGGTAACGGGTTGGCCTCATATGCGGACGATCATGGCGATATCCCCCGCGAAGCGCTGCGGGAAGGGGTGCCCTTAGATGCGCCAACCATCCTTTACACGTATTAACGCTTACCCCAGCTCCGACAATCGCCTAACATCCTTATCCTGTCGTCCCAATCTGTCCTCTTCATTTTCGAAACGATCGTGAGGCCGAGGCATACATCGGTGCGACCCATATTCCACCTGTTCTCCGCTCCCCACTTCCTGCACCCCCCCCCTCCCCTCAAACTTCCCCCCAGTACTCTCTTCCCACCTTCACGAACGCACCGCACCTGCTTCTGACCACTAGTCCCTCAAACCGGGGCATAGAAGCATGCTAGTGCGGGCATCATTCGTCCCCACCGCGCCCCGTTTCAAAAGAAGCCAAGGGTTCGTAGGCCATCACGCGAACCTCGCTTCCTCCAATGCCTTTACCACGAATCACGAAAATTCTCACGCTCGTGCATCATGGAAGACTCTGGCGAGAGCGACTACGTAACCCGTCTAACGTCGAGTGTCTGGTATTGTGGCAATAAACTTTTTTTGGTACTCAGGCGTAAGCATACATTAATCAGGTCTGGAATCTCAAGGAAAGCTTACCACGGGCCGGAGCGTTTACAAGATCTGAAGGAAAGCCTGTACTCCCCCTTAGCCCTTAGTACCCTTTCCCGTTCCGCCCCCCTCTGTCGCCCCCCTATTTACTCCGAACCCTAAAACACACACCTGCTACCCGGTACAACAGCCCAAACCCATTCCCTGCCTAACGCGGCCGCCCCGGCACGACGACGGCAGCTCGCCGACCCGCGCAAGCCGGTTGTAGCAACGCAACTCGACGTGGCCGAAACAACCACATGGTACCAGACGACACTAACCGCCCAATGTCGCCTAGGGCAAACATCCGACTCATTAGCACGGTAGGGACCCTCGCCCGTGTGCGAGCGAAGGCCACAACATGATGTCGTGGGGAGCGTCAGATGCCGGCCGGATCGGGGAAAAGCAAGTGTGAAAGCCACTATCTCGTCCAGGCATCAAATTCGCAGACGAGACTTGGTAGACGCTGTTTACTACTTAGCGGGCGGCATGCTGATTTTAGCCGCGTATATCCGGCGGTCACGTAGATGCGTGGGTGGCAAAACCAGGTCGGGGCGCCAGTGTAACGGGGAAAGTACCATAGATACGCGGGTTGGCGCTCGAATCTAACTTTGATCTTGCTTCAGAGAGAAAAGGGGGCGTTGATCGCTAGGGTAAGCATGAAACTAGGCGGCAGAACGAGCTAGAGCTTCTCAATGATTAGGTCTCGGTCAAAAAGTATCTGGCATCTACGTCAAATGCTCCGCGCCCATAGTCGAGGGGGCGGGGGATAAGGATGATTGTGCATTATTATATAGTTTATTCTTGTACATAGGGGCACAGTATTAGTAGTTGATATAAATTCTTGTATACATAGGGGGCAGTCTTATAGTAGTTATATTCTTTACTAGGGGGCAGTATTATAGTATATTCTTGTATTGGGGGCAGATTATGTATTTATTCTTGTACATAGGGGGCAGATTATAGTAGTTATATTCTGTACATAGGGGGCCCTATTAGAGTAGTTATCTCTTTACATAGGGGCAGTATTATGTAGTTATATTCTTGTACATAGGGGGCAATTTATAGTATTTATTCCTTACATAGGGGGTGCAGTATTATAGTAGTTATATTCTTGTACATAGGGGCAGTTTAGTGTTTATTCGTAAGGCAGTATTTAGTGTTATTCCTGTTCATAGGGGCAGTATTATAGTATTTATGTTCTGTACATAGGGGCAGTATATATAGTAGTTATATTTTTTCATAGAGCAGTATTATAGTGTTATATTCTTGTACTAGGGGATTATTATAGTAGTTATTCTTGTACATGGGGCATATTATAAGTATTATATCTTGTACATAGGGGGCAGTTTAGTAGTGTTATATTCTTGTACATAGGGGGCAGTATTATAGTATTATTTCTTGTACATAGGGGCAGTTATTATAGTAGGTATTCTTGTACATAGGGGGCAGTATTATAGTATTATATAATCTGTACATAGGGGGCAGTATTATAGTAGTTTATTGCTGGGGGTACAGTAGTGGCAGTATTATAGTAGTTATATTCTTGTACATAGGGGGCTAGTATTATAGTCTAGTTATAGTTAATTTGTACATAGGGGGCAGTATTATAGTAGTTTTATTCTGTACATAGGGGGCAGTATATAGTAGTTTATTATTCTTGTACATTGGGGACAGTATTTATAGTAGTTATATCTTGTACATAGGGGGCAGTATTATAGTATTATATTACATTAAGTCTTGTTTTCAGTAGTAACTGAATAGGGGGCAGTATTATAGTAGTTTATATTCTGTACATAGGGGGCAGTATTATAGTAGTTTATATTCTTGTACATAGGGGCAGTATTAAGTAGTTATATCCTGCTACATAGGGGGCGTATTATCGTAGTTATATTCTTGTACATAGGGGGCAGTATTATAGTCAATTATAGTAATTATGATCTGTTAATACATAGGGGGCGTATATAGTAGTTCTATTCCTGTACATAGGGGTAAGTATTATAGTAGTTATATTCCTGTACATAGGGGGCAGTATTATAGTAGTTTATTCTTGACATAGGGGTCAGTATTATAGTAGTTTACTAATTATCTTCTGTACATAGGGGGCCGTATTATAGTAGTTTATTACGTTACATAGGAGGCGTATTATAGTAGTTATATTCTGTACTGGGGCAGTATTAAGGTATATTCTGTACATAGGGGGTCAGTATTAGTAGTTTATATTCTGTACATAGGGGGCAGTATTTAGTAGTTATATTCTGTACATAGGTGGCAGTAGTATTAGTAGTTTATTTCTGTACATAGGGGGCAAGTTTATTCTAGTAGTTATATTCTTGTACATAGGGGCAGTATTATAGTAGTTATCATTCTTTGTACATAGGTGGTCAGTATTATAGTAATTATATTCTTTGTACATAGGGGGCAAGTATTATGTAGTTATATTCTTGTACATAGGGGGCAGTATTAATAGTAATCATATTCTTATACATAGGGGGCAGTATTATAGCTAGTCTAATATTCTGTACATAGGGGGCAGTATTATAGTAGTTATATTTTGTACATAGGGGCAGTATTCTAGTAGTTATATTCTTGTACAGTATTAGTATAGACTTCGTAGAGAGTATTATCTTGTACATAGGGTGCAGTTTATAGTAGTTATATTCTTGTACCTAGGGGCAGTATATAGTAGTTATATTCTTGTACATAGGGGCAGTATTTAGTAGTTATTTCTTGTACATAGGGGCAGTATTATAGTAGTATATTCTGTACAGAGGGGCAGTATTATATAGTTATATTCTTGTACATAGGGGGCAGTATTATAGTAGTTATATCTTGTACATAGGGGGCAGTATTGTAGTATAGTAGTTATACTTCTTGTACATAGGGGCAGTATAGTATAGTAGATTAATTCTTGTACATAGTGGAACAGTATTCTACTAGTTATATTCCTGACATAGGGGGCAGTATTATGTAGTTCTATTCTTGTACATAGGGCAGTATTATAGAGTTATATTCTTGACATAGGGGGCGTTTATAAGTTATTTCTGTACTAGGGGCGTATTTAGGTTATATCCTTGTACACTAGGGGCAGTTTATAGTGAGTTATATTCTTGCACATAGGGGGCAGTATTATAGTAGTTATATTCTTGTACATAGGGGCAGTATTATAGTAGTTTAATATTCTTATACACAGGGGGCAGTATTATAGTATTATCTTCTTGACATAGGTGCAGTATTATAGTAGTTTATATTCCTGTACATAGGGGGCAGTAGTTTAGTAGTTATAATTTCCTGTACATAGGGGGCAGTATTATAGTAGTTCTATCCTTGTACATAGGAGCAGTATTATAGTAGTATATTCTTGACATAGGGGGCAGTATTATAGTAGTTATATTCTTGTCCATAGGGGGTCAGTATTATAGTAGTTTTATTCTTGTACATAGGGGGCCAGTATTATAGTAGTTAGATTCTTGACATAGGGGGCAGTATTATAGCTAGTTATATTCTTGTACATAGGGGCAGTATTATAGTGTTTATTCTTGTACATAGGGGGCAGTATTATGTAGTTTTATATTCTTGTACATAGGGGCAGTATTATAGTAGTTATATTTTTCTTGTACATAGGGGCAGTATTAAGTAGTTATATTCTTGTACATAGGGGGCAGTATCTATGTAGCTTTATATAGCTTGTACAATAGGGGGCAGTATTATAGTAATCTATATTCTGTTAATCATAGGGGCAGTATATATAGTTATATTCTTGTACATAGGAGGGCATTTTATAGTAGTTATATTTCTTGTACATACGGGGGCAGTAATTATATTAGTTATATTCTTGTACATAGGGGCGTCGTAGTATTAATAAGTAGTTTTATCTTGTACATAGGGGTCAGTATATAGTAGTTATATTCTTGTACATAGGGGGCAGTATTACTATAGTTATATTCTTGTACATAGGGGCAGTATTATAGTAGTTATATTCTTGTACATAGGGGGGCAGTATTATAGTAGTTATTTATATTCTTGTACATAGTGTGGACAGTATTATAGTAGTTATATTCTGTACATAGTGGGGCAGTATTATAATATCCTACAATAGATGATAGTAGTTTATTCCTGTACATAGGGGGCAGTATTATAGTAGTGATAGTGCTAAGTAGTTTTTTGCTAGGGGCAGTATTATATTATTATATTCTTGTACATAGGGGGCAGTATTATAGGTAGGTAATATTCTTGTACATAGGGGGCAGTATTATAGTAGTTAAGTATATTTTGCACATAGGGGGCAGTATTATAGTAATTATATGCTATATACTTAGTTATACTTCTAATAAGGTTGTGATGACATTACGTTGGTGTGATAACAGTTTGGGATTTTCCTCCCCACATAACCTGCTCTTCTAAGCTTAGGTGCAGTATTATGGATATTACTGATGCTTCGCCCTTTAAGTTTCCAAGTACATAACGAGTGTCCATAAAACGCAGTAAATCTTAGTGCGGCATGGTATAGTGAATGGTGCGGTATAATATCATTATCCTCCGCTGCGCTCACTCTTTTTTTTTTCTCTGTCCTTAAACTTATGGAAATTATTTCGTATCTGGACAAAGGGAAAAAAAATCTACAATCTTGGAACGTACGGCGCCTCGCCATTGCCGGAAAATTCTATTAGGTTTATTGAATAAAAATGTACATTTTTTATCAGACTGCGCAGGATGGGAAGTGAGTGGCGGCGTGTCAGTGTCATGGCGGTATTACATTGTGTGTATGTAGCCGATACAATGGAGGACGCCCGCTATTAACCTGCGGATAAGATGAGGTGTGAGGTTATCTGGAAGTTTCCGCTGCCCCTCTACCCTGGTCTGCAGCAATGTCGCCCCCCCTCCCCGCCGTCCTCTATTCGCCACCAAGCACGATCGCTTCATAATCCGATTAAATCACAACCGTCTTTTTTTATTCGCTTCTAATTTCATTTATTTCCTTGCCACCAAATGTCGCCCGCTCCTGCCACAGACTCCGCTCTCACATTTGTTTGCAGTCTCTTTTATATCAATTTCCCATCGTCGCCAATCACTCCGGTCCATGAGCGGCGGCGGAGGGACGGACAGTGCGGGCGGCTAATGTAGGATCTGGGGCCGGGGGGGAGGGGGGCGCCGGCACTTTGCTCCATTCACATCCAGAGCTGCATTCACAATTTCAGATAGATATACAGGATACTCACGGGAGCAGGTGTTGGTTTGCCACTCCAGGCATTGTCCGTAGGGGAAGGAGATGATGTAGGCGTTGGAGTCCACACATCGCTTGGTGTTGCTGCACCACATACACTCCATGCCGTTGCTGGTGCAGTTGGTGCAGGAGGAGCGCAGGGAGCAGGGCACCTTACACGGCCGTGCGTTCTGGTTGGGGCTGACTGCAGGGATAAGATGGGGGTCAGAATGTCAGAGCCCCTCCATACATCACACACAACCCCCCTTCCAATAACCTGACACAGTGTAACAAAAACTACATTTTAGCTTTAACTGATAACTTTTTCCATTCACTGACAGCAAGCAGAGATGATGAAGCTGCTAGAGAAAGTCCACAGACCCTTCTATCACAAAATCCGTTATTTCCAGAAGATTGGACGTCGGCCCTTTAAGTGCGCCATGTCTTTGTGGTGACAGATACATATAATATTGTATAATGTATACACATATATTGCAATTAAAAGGGGGGGCCCCCGAGGCTTAGTCCGGACCCCCAGGCCGAATAATTCCATCACATCCCTATACATTAGCTCGGCATTACAGCATGAGAGCGCGGGTGGAGGGGCGACCTTGACTACTCTCATTAGCTAATGGACCAGAGGCGGGACATCTCCTGGAGTCACTCAGTTATTACTATACATGGACATAGTGAGGGGGGACCGCATCGTAATCATCCACCATGATGGGAGGTGCCCACATGTACTTACCCTATGGCCACCCACCCCTCTACACATATTGTTACTGACTATAATGATGGGGGAGTCAGTGGTCTTATACATGTCTATAACTATATCATTCCAGTTCTGGTGGTTGTGCCTCCTCCTGATGGGGGTGTAGGGTGTAGCTGTACTTAGTCTTCCTTGCCCGGTGTCCTTACGGTGGGGGTGACATTTCTGGCTGTACCTCCAGTTCTGAGGACGCGTCCAGACGCTGTCATCAGAGTGCGCTTTATTCTTTGCTTTAGAAGCCACGAAAAGTCAGTCTTGTAGATGCGAGCAAGTTACGGGCTTGTACCAGATTTAATAATGCCCAGAGGGACCCAAATATTACAGAAGGTGAGTGACCCCGGAGGAGGCGGGACAGAACCGCCACAAGACGACGATTTAACGCAATAAGAAGCTGAAGCCGCTCATTACACATCAAATACACCCAGCACGGCTCTCCAGAGCCCCAGTGTGTACAGGGGAGCCCGCACCAATATGGGGGAGCCGCAACGTGTCACAGGGGAGCCAGCACCAATATGGGGGAGCCCAACGTGTATCAGGGGAGCCCGCACCAATATGGGGGAGCCGCAACGTGTACAGGGGAGCCCGCACCAATATGGGGGAGCCGCAACGTGTACAGGGGAGACCGCACCGATATAAGGGGGAGCCGCACCAATATGGGGAGCCGCACTTTGTACAGGGATACCGCACGATATAAGGGGGAGCGCACCATATGGGGGAGCCGCAACGTGTACAGGGGAGACCGCACCGATATAAGGGGGAGCCGCACCAATATGGGGGAGCCGCAACATGTACAGGGGAGACCGCACGATATAAGGGGGAGCCGCACCAATATGGGGGAGCCGCAACTTGTACAGGGGAGACCGCACCGATATAAGGGGGAGCCGCACCAATATGGGGGAGCCGCAACGTGTACAGGGGAGACCACACCGATATAAGGGGGAGCCGCACCAATATGGGGGAGCCGCAACATGTACAGGGGAGACCGCACCACCGATAATGGGGAGCCCAACGTGTAACAGGGGAGACCCGGCAACCAATATGGGGGAGCCGCAACGTGTACAGGGGAGCCAGCACCAATATGGGGAGCCGCAACGTGTACAGGGGAGCCCGCCCCGTATATGGGGGAGCCGCAACGTGTACAGGGGAGACCGCACCGATATAAGGGGGAGCCGCACCAATATGGGGGAGCCGCAACATGTACAGTGGAGACCGCACCGATATGGGGGAGCCGCAACGATATAAGGGGGAGCCGCAATGTGTACAGGAGAGCCAGCACCAATATGGGGGAGCCGCAACGTGTACAGGGGAGCCGCAACGATATAAGGGGGAGCCGCAACGTGTACAGGGGAGCCCGCAACAATATGGAGGACCCGCAATGTGTACAGGGGGAGCCGCAACGTGTACAGGGGAGACCGCACCAATATGGGGAGCCGCAACGTGTACAGGGGAGCCCGCACCAATATGGGGGAGCCGCAATGTGTACAGGGGAGCCCGCGCTAATATGGGGGAGCCGCAACGTGTACAGGGGAGACCAGCACAATATTGGGGGGAGCCGCAACGTGTACAGGGGAGCCCCGCACCAATATGGGGGAGCCGCAACGTGTACAGGGGAGCCCGCACCGATATATGGGGGAGCCGCAACGTGTACAGGGGAGACCGCCGTAATAAGGGGGAAGCGCCAAATATGGGGGAGCCGCAACATGTACAGGGGAGACCGCACCGATATGGGGGAGCCGCAACGATATAAGGGGGAGCCGCAACGTGTACAGGGGAGCCCGCACCAATCTTGGGGATCCGCAACGTTGTACAGGGGAGCCGCACTCAATATATGGGGGGATCCGCAACGATATAGTGGAGCCGCACGTGTAACCGGGGAGCCCGCAAACAATATGGAGGACCCCGCAAATGTGTACAGGGGAGCCCCCGCAACGTGTACCAAGGGGCCCAAAGAGTGCCAAGAAAATATTCCCCACACCATGACACCACCACCACCAGCCTGAACCGTTGATACAAGGCAGGATGGATCCATGCTTTCATGTTGTTGACGCCAAATTCTGACCCTACCATCCGAATGTCGCAGCAGAAATCGAGACTCATCAGACCAGGCAACGTTTTTCCAATCTTCTACTGTCCAATTTCGATGAGCTTGTGCAAATTGTAGCCTCAGTTTCCTGTTCTTAGCTGAAAGGAGTGGCACCCGGTGTGGTCTTCTGCTGCTGTAGCCCATCTGCCTCAAAGTTCGACGTACTGTGCGTTCAGAGATGCTCTTCTGCCTACCTTGGTTGTAACGGGTGGCGATTTGAGTCACTGTTGCCTTTCTATCAGCTCGAACCAGTCTGCCCATTCTCCTCTGACCTCTGGCATCAACAAGGCATTTCCGCCCACAGAACTGCCGCTCACTGGATGTTTTTTCTTTTTCGGACCATTCTCTGTAAACCCTAGAGATGGTTATGCGTGAAAATCCCAGTAGATCAGCAGTTTCTGAAATACTCAGACCAGCCCTTCTGGCACCAACAACCATGCCACGTTCAAAGGCCTCAAATCACCTTTCTTCCCCATACTGATGCTCGGTTTGAACTGCAGGAGATTGTCTTGACCATGTCTACATGCCTAAATGCACTGAGTTGCCGCCATGTGATTGGCTGATTAGAAATTAAGTGTTAACGAGCAGTTGGACAGGTGTACCTAATAAAGTGGCCGGTGAGTGTATATATATATACGTGTTTACACATAAACAGACACACTGCTGCATCCCCCCTCTAGTGTTTATAGAGATACCGATGTCCTGCTGAATCCCCCATCTAGTGTATATATACAGATGTCCTGCCGCACCCCCTCTAGTGTATATATAGATAGAGATGTCCTGCCGCACCCCCCCTATTGTGTGTTTATATATTGTAATGGATTAGACTCGGGATCACCGTCTCCTGGGGTAGACGGGCACGATACACCAGAACAACAGTAAATTCACTGTCCACACTGTGGGATTTGGATACCACTGACCGCAGCCAGTTTTATTCGGCATAAATACAAAATAAACAAAACAGCAAAATAAGCCTAAGCCTCCCTGGCACCAACTATACATGGAGGTTCCCTAACTCACCAGGACCAGGCCTGCTGCCAGGCACCCCAAAAACTCGCAGTATGTCAGTTCACAACTGCCTCGGCTCCACAGGCCTTTGGCATGGCCGGTCTCTTCCCCAGGGTGAAGCCAATGTGGGAAGTCTGCACCAGGTACATAAGCAGGACTTCCAGCTGGATGATAATTAAACTTATCAGACGGACCCAACTTTCCCAGGTCTGCCTTCTACTCAGCTTTTCCTTGGGTAAAATTTCATGCGCAAAATCTGCTACTGCTGAGTGTATGTGTGTCCGCTAAAGGAATCTGCACCATCGCGTTTACCATCACCAAATTTTGCACATCTTCTCTCTGTGACTCAAGGAACGTCACTGACAAGGTTTTGAGTAAAAAATTTCACCCTGCGCTTTCCAAAATCCACTTATTACCCACCATATACAGGAGCCATTGGGGGACATTTACTATGGCGTTTCCGCCAGTTTTGTGGCGCTCTCACCACATCTTCTGCTCTCCGACCTATTTATTAGCTGTCGGGGACAGAAAAAATGCCTTTTTCCGTCTGCTCCGACTCTTCTCCGAAAAGGGGCGTGGCTTTGGCGGAGTGGAAACTCAGACACAATTACTATGTGTCGCAGCCCTTTTTGGGCGGTGTAAACTGACGGAAAGTAGACCAAAAGAAAACTGGTCTAGCAGGGACTGTTGGACACATTTCTGGTGCTCGGGACAGATTTTGTCCCAGGGACAGAAAATAGTCTCGGCGCCAGAAATGTCTCTGCACAGCTCTACAATATTAAATGTGTGTCTTCTTACCGAGAGCAGGTCGGTAACAAAGCCAGTGCAGACACCGACACTGTAAGTAAATGTCCCCCATTGTCTGCTGCCGCTGCTGTGGCAGGTGGAAGCTGAGCTGTGATTGATTGCTGTTATGCCACAGGTCATTAATATGAGCTCTGAGCTCTGATTGGTTACTATAGGCAATGAATAGAAGACATCTTAGGCCGGCGGCACACATGGCGTTTTAAACCCGTTTTTGGGCCCTTTTTAAGCAGTCCCTAAAAAAACGAGTGCGTTTGTAATAAATTATTGTATTGAATATTAATTCTTTCCCGCGTACTTTAGTACGTTCTTCTAAAAATAGAAGGACTCAGGATAATTATTATAAAAAGTTACGTTTATTGTCGTCGTCCAGGTTGCAGAATACAGAAAACTTGTGCAGATTATTAGTCATGTGGTAAAGTCAGTCAGTCAATGAAATTATGTTCTGGTGAAGGTTTCTTCATCTTGTGTTGGTCTTTCTTCCTCCATTCTTCATCTTGTGTCCTTAAATCTCCTCCATGTGTCAGTGTGTGAGCGAGCTTGGTGTGTGTGATATGCTCAATGTGCCCATCACCCTTGGACAGAGTCACTTATAAAGAGTACACTCCTATAGAGTTAGACTGTGAGCCAAACTCCTCCATTGGCCCTGTCCACAACCATACATGGCAACACTCCTCCATGACCAGCCAACACAGAGACCATCATATAGTAAAGCCATATGGATGTGATTGGGGGTTGTTTCCTTCCATTGTATTTTACGTATACATCAAGAATGTCCATACAACTCAAGTACTGGCCATATATGGTCCAGATCTTACACCCATGATCACTACACACCTACTCACCATCTGTATTTTAATCCTCACATTTGTATCTCATTGACCTTGTTGTGCTTGATCAACTCTTGAGTACATTTTCACACCCAAATTAGAATATTGTTCATCAATAATATTTAACATTGTTTTTTGAAAATGCATCTGTTTTTGACCGGTTTTATCTATTATCTTAATTAAAAAACAGATGCATTTTTTAACGGACTTCTTAAAAACGGCCCAAAAACGGGTTCAAAACGCCACGTGTGCTGCCGGCCTTATGTGTGAGGTAAGATGTGAGGTAACCCATTCTATTTTATTGTAGCTAAGAGCGGTTATTTACTATCCTGGGCAGCACAGGAAGCTATGGCTAGTGTATATATATACAGAGACCCTGCTGTATACTCCAGTATTATTCTTGGTGACTGCAGGTTGAAACAGTAGAATAGATTTTTTTTCCCTTTTCCATGTTCTGCTTCCTGTAGATTGTATCTGACTCTGCACAGTGGGGACCCCCGACCCTCTGCACAGTGGGGACCCCCGACCCTCTGCACCACCCGCCCCTCATTGATACAATATTGAGATCACAGGAAGCAGAGGTCTTCTATTTCTTCCTATTGACAGACGAAGCCCTTCTTCCCTTTATGGCGCTGTAAATAATGTGTGGTGGCGGCGGTGCCGGTATTGTGTGGAGCTGGCAGAGGGTCGGTGCTCGCTGCGGCGGCGCTGTCACCGTGATCTATGGCTCTGGTTGTTATTCTACTCAGACCAGCCCTTCTGGCACCAACAACCATGCCTCGTTCAAAGGCACTCAAATCACCTTTCTTCCCCATACTGATGCTCGGTTTGAACTGCAGGAGATTGTCTTGACTATGTCTACATGCCTAAATGCACTGAGTTGCCGCCATGTGCTTGGCTGATTAGAAATTAAGTGTTAACGAGCAGTTGGACAGGTGTACCTAATAAAGTGGCCGGTGAGTGTATATTATATATATATACATATACATATACCTCATCTTCTCTAAAGACAGGTTGCAGAAGCCCATGACACCTGCAGTGCAAAAATGCCTCTCTGCCTTTTCTTAGCATTTGCATTACAATATAATTGTGTGTTGTAACTTACTCTTGCATACTGACAAAATCGTGGGGTAGTCACAGCGGCTGGCCAGGCTGTGACCTCTGAGAAGGAGCAGGAGGGGGAGCTGTACAGGAGCACAAAGGTGGGGACTAAGATCTGAGGAGTGAATAATACAGACAAGCCACATGTTGTTTTTTGAAATGCATCCAAACCAAAGCCCAGCCTCTGTGACTACCCCAGGATTTTGTCAGGATGCATGGCAAGTTATAACACACAATTATATTGTAATGCAAATGCTTCGGAAAGGCAGATTTGCTCTGCAGGTGTGATAGGCTTCTGCAACCTGTCTTTAGTGAAAATGAGGTCCCTGGTGACAATTTCTCTTTAACCCCTTAAGGACGCAGGGTTTTTCGGCCGATTTCTCGCTCTCCAACTTCAAAAATCCATAACTTTTTCATTTTTACGTGTACAGACCTGTGTGAGGGCTTATTTTGTGCGTAACAAATTTTTCTTTCCCGTGATGTTATTTATTTTAACATGCCGTGTACTGCGAAGCTGAAAAAAAATTAGAAATACAGTATATACACACACCATATTTAAACATTCATACAGTATAACCACCACTGTATATATATATTATACTATGCTATGGCTGCAACCCCTGTAGTTACTCACACCTCTCACAGTCCGTATTGCATCCGCATCCTTTTTTTTCACATCTGCATGTTTTCCGTTTTTATTCATGTCCGCAACAAAAAAAAAAACATATGGGTTTCTAATCTATTTTCTGCCCTGCCCAATTTCTGCCCTGCCCAATTGGTTACCTAGCAACATTTAGGGAAAAATGGAGCACATATGGACGTGTGCCATTTTTTGCAGATCCATTATCTTCTATGGTACAGAAGTACATGCTGCATTTTTTTTTCTTATGGTCTGCACATCTGTGACAAAAATAGACATGTGAAAAGACCCACTGAAATCAATGGGTCAGTATACTATCTGCAAAAAAACGTATATCATACTAATGTAAAAAATACCTGTCTGAATGAACCCTTAGGCTATTCTCACAGTTGTACTAAAGGTTCAGGAGCCTCCATCAAAGGTTTTGATTAAAATGCTTGAGAAAAAAAACTTTTTTTCTCCAGCAAATTAAAGGGATTGTCTGGGGGCTGAAAAACATGGCTACCTTCTGCCAAAAACAGTGCTACACCTGTTTACCTGTTTATGGGTAGTGCAACAAAACGTAATTAATCTCTAAACAGCTGAGCTTCAATACTAGCATCAAAACTGTGGTCTGGTGTGGCGTTGTTTTTGGAAGAAAGCAGGAATATTTTTCAACATCTGGACAACCCCTCAAACGGATGCCCAACAGTATTGTCTGTGTGGTCTTTTGGGCAGTACAAATTAAGGTACAAGTGTGAATTTAGACAAACATGTGTAAACACACAAGAATTTCTTAGAACAGATGGGCAATAACAACGTACACATTCTCTGGTTAGATGACCCCAGATTACCCATTGGTGATGGAAGGGTCAGAATTAGACAGAAGGCACGGATGAGTCTTTATTGTCACACGTCAACAACTTGGTGCTTGGTGGACCGTTTTTTATCATATACAAAAATACTTGTGTATTTTATCCTTGTGTGTAAGATGAATTTTCTCTGAATAACGGAGGTGTCCAATGTGCTTCTGTATAAGGTCCCTAACCCACAAGCAAATGTAATGTGTCCAACTTGCTGAGCTGACATGCCTAGTTCAGTAGTTCCAGTTGCTCAGTCTTTTGGCCAGAGGTTGCAGCCAGCACACACTGAGTGTGATGCGAGTTGAATGCACTTGTGTTTTAGGGGCCTTAGTGTCCAAAATAAAGTGTCAATTAAATATTAAGCAAAATACACAGTCAATAACGGAAATGTACCATCATAATCAAGCATGATAAACCACTTCAACTCTGCCTTACCAGCCTCTGTGACTCCCTCAGTAACTCCCCTAGAGCCCCTTAATTAACATAATTTTAAAGGACGAATTTAGAAAGAAGGAGACCATGGATAACAACTATTAGAAGAGTACCACATTCACATTGCCTGGATCTATGAGTAAGTATCCTGTGTTTATCATGATGGATTTTGATAATAAATTTTCCTTAACAGGCTGAAAGGGTTGAAAGGGTTGAAAGGGTTTACACTGAAACATATAACGTGGAAATGAAAAAAAAAAATGAGGCATTTTTTAAAAGCAGCCAAAAGCCACAATAGGAAAACATACAACAGTGGATTTCTTATTAAATTCTTATTTATCTCATGCTTGTCAGGATGAAAAACATTTACAACGGCAATACCTGTGTCTACAGTAATAGTGGTATAAATATAATGACAGTAGTGCTATAGGCAAAAGCAAATTTACTTTAACTGTTCAAGAGGCAGCTTAATCTAAACATGTAAATTATAACACTGAGACCAGAGACTAACGACCATGGTCGTTCCGTGAATCGCGGACCATGCTGGCCGGACTTTACCTTCTGATCTGGGATGGGGCTCATGAACACAACTGAGTGTTTTAGCCCTAAATCAGAAAATATTTGCCTGCCAATTAGGGAAGGCATCAGGTTACGGTCATGCTGTGACTAATACAATCATATTAATTGTATATGTATATTTTGCTACACTTGTAATAAAATGTGTACTGTTACTCACCTGTTTTGGATCATATACCATTAGTCTGTTCTGGTATTGTGCCGTGTTAGTTACTCCACCTAAAATAAAAATTGATTTTAAAAAATTTAGAATTTAGGGTTACGATCTATACTCTAATATCATGCAGATAAATATACTAGTACTTGACCACTATCCAGCAAAAGCAGATACTCAGGGAATATCACAGGCTGACTAGGTGTGCCAGTGTATGCTGTAATCCTTGCTTTGACCTGTGCTTTAATCTGTGCCATCATTTACAATGATGTTTATCATCATTTACAGAAGACATGCAGACAAACACAATGAAAAGGTAACTGTTCATGTTAGCAAGTCTATTGTAAATGGGCCCGAGCCCAGGCGACTCTAGTTACACCACTGAGCATCAGTATTTGTTTACAAGGGATCGGTCCTGTCAGATTATTCAGAGAAACTTCTATCATGAGGTAGTTTCTAGACCTGGGGGAAGCTGTGGATCTAGCCTTTCCCAAGGCATTTGATACTATACCGGATAAAAGGTTGGTACATAGAATAACGCTGCTGTGAAAAGGGGAACATATGTGTAACTGGGTAAACAACTGGCTCAGCCATAGTAAACAATGGGTTGTTGTTAATGGTTTATCCTCAGACTAGAGTAAAACTGCAGCGTAAAAATAATGGGGTAATAGTGGATAATTCTCTCAACTTTCTCAAGCAGTACCAGACAACTACTGCTAAGGCTTAAAACAATATTGGATGCATCAAGAGCTGCGTGCAGGCTTATGCAAATGGCATAGCTTTGCACAAGTCAGTGGGGGTCATTTTTCTTATCTATGTTTGTTTTGGCTTGTTTTTGTCTTTTTTCCGTCTGCTAATTTTTCCTTGTGTTAAATGTTTTTTTCCCAGATCTCTTTTTGCGACACTTGTTGCAAAGGTCGCAAAAAATGTCGCACAAATGTCTCAAGTCACTTCTTTTTCTTTTCTAAGTTTTCCTTAAGTATGGTTTTGCCTGGAGCACATTTTATACAATTTGAAAATATAAATGTAATTTGCGACATTTAGCACATCTGGGTTTAGAAGCTAAAAAAAAAAGGCCCCAAAAAGGTGCAAAAATTGCAATGAGCTAAAAAAAAGTCTCCAAAAGACAGAAGAAAAATGTAACAGAGACACAATATAAGTGAACCAGGTATAAACACATCAAACTGAAATGTCTCAATCATTGTGTAATACAGATACACTAAGACCAATAAGATAAAGTGCATAGTGCAAGAAATCACAATGCTAATAGGATTGTACATTAGAATAACAAAATCATATATACCGTATATATATTACCTTTTACAGTAGAGTAGGTAGTGTTCTTTGTTGTATTAAAGTATTTTAAGACTTTAGTCAAGGTGTTTGTAGGTTCTATAATTTAAGAAAATCTAGTAATACTTTGCATAACTTTTTAGTTAGGTTAGTTTATGCCAGAAAATAGTGCTAACATTTTCCACACTGGAATAATTTATGGCACCCTGACTTTTTCATGCAGGGTGCCACCTTTTTAGGTGGACACATCTCTTTTGTCATACTAGACTTACAAGTGTCTGAAATCTGTCTAAGACCCTTGACAGAATAGAGGCCTCTGTCTTAAATGTTAATACAAATATTTATTTTTGGATAGCAGTGCACATCATCCACAGTACACAGATGAGCCAGCAATTCAGATGTGTATGTGTATAAAAAAAAAGTATAAATGTTTGTAGAACTTTATGTGTGTGTATAAGAATATAAATGAGTGTATGTGTGATTGAGTAAACGTGTGAGTGTACAAATATGTTTATATTTTTAAAGGAAACCTACCAGTTTGAATAAGGCATTATTAACTAAACAGGTGTAAGACAGCTGAGGCAGGTTCAGGTCTTGTATAGTCCAGGGACCAAGTGGTTTGTGCGAAAAAACTATTTTAAAACTATGCTAACTAGCCTCTGGTGCTTGGGTATTATCCTAATTATGAATGCCCACAGCATGCTAGAGCTAGCACTGCCCACCCTCCTTTCTCCTGCTTTGCAGTTCGGCTGCGCAAACCAATCATCCCGAAGCCTCCAAAGATACATGAGACAATTCAAGTGTATCCAGTTTGCTATGCACACCACACCACCAACAAAGGTGTGCAATATACCTGGTGCTCTCAAGAGATCGGTGACGTCACTGGCTCTCAGGAAGGAAGAAAGGAGTGTGGGCAGTGCTAACTGAAGCACGCTGTAGGTGTGCATAATTAGGATAGTACCCGAGTGACAGACACAGGAGTGCTGGAGGCTCATAAGCATAATTTTAAATTGTTTTTTCGCACAAACTGCTCAGTCCCTAGACTATACAAGACCTGAACCCCCTCAGCTGTCTAAAAGCTGTCAAAATGTATGTTTAGTTAATAATGCCTGATTCAAAGTAGTAGATTTCCTTTAAGGGGAAGGTCAGACTTCAGCCTCTCCTAGTTACGCCACTGTTCCGAACATATTCTAATAGATACGCTGGGTTATTCAGATGACATTTTCTTTTTAATTTCTGAATTTAAAGGTTGTCCAGGGACATTTGATTTTCAATAGTATGGTGGTGTTATCTACAACAGTACAATTGATGATTATTACCTATTACCAAAATAGTGGCAATTGTTGTACAATGCGCAGCATGTTACTCTAAACTCAAGCCATGCATGACAACATTCTAGTTGTTACAAATATGGCAAAAATGATGTTGCACATAATCCCTGTATTGTCTATATATTGCCAACATAGTATCAACACATTGCACAGCTGAGAGTGCAGACACATTGGGGCAGATTTACTTACCCGGTCTGTTCGCGATCCAGCGGCGCGTTCTCTGCGGTTGGATTGGGTCAGGCCGGGATTCACTAAGGTAGTTCCTCCGCCGTCCACCAGGTGGGTTGCTTGCTGCGCTGAAGTTCCCCGGAGGGCGCGCTGGAATGTCCTGAATTCACCAGCCTATACCTGGTGAAGGTAAGTGGAATTTTCGTGACACATTTTTTTTCTTAAATGCGGCGGTTTTTTTCGAATCCGTCGGGTTTTCGTGGCGGCACGCCCCTCCCATTCCGTCGGGCATGACAAGCCGCGATGCGCCACAATCCGATCGCGGCGCCAAAATCCCAGGGCAATTAGGTACAATCGGCGCAAATCGGAAATAGTTGGGTAAACGTCGGGAAAACGCGAATCGGGCCTTAGTAAATGACCCCATTAAGTACATTTCTTTACTAATTCAACATTGTAAGTTGGACTTGATGAACAGAGTCATAGTAAACCATTACTATGAACTAATCCCGGGTTACCCTAGGGTACCTCTGTAAGCACATTGTGCCCTTATTATGCAAGCATAGGATCCTGCTAAGTTATTATAGCAACTGGGTCTCATAAATGCCCCCAGGCTGTTCTCCTATACGGTCAGATAAGTAGTGAAGAAAATTTATCGTCATATTTTCCATAAAATAATAAAATTTATAATTTATTCTACTAAGTAAAAGCCCAAAAAGAGATTAAAAGGACAGTATTAAAAGGGGGGTCTCTATATACCCCCTACCTATTCTGCTCGTCTCCCTCTATATACCCCCTCTCTATTCTGCTTGTCTCCTTCTATATACCCCCTTTCTAGTCTGCTCTTCTCCCTCTATATACCCCCTACCTATTCTGCTTGTCTCCTTCTATATACCCCCTCTCTAGTCTGCCTCTTCTCCCTCTATATACCCCCTCTCTAGTCTGCTCTACTCCCTCTATATACCCCCTCTCTATTCTGCTTGTCTCCTTCTATATACCCCCTCTCTATTCTGCTCTTTTCTCTCTATATACCCCCTCTCTATTCTGTTATATCTCCCCCTCCCCGGTGTGACCAGTGTGCGCAGTGTTTGGTGCCTGTGCACACTACATGTACAGCTCTGCTTCCAGTAGCATCTTGCTATTTTCATGCTGTGTACCCTTGAGATGCAGGGAAGCGATCTGACAAAGACTAGGAGCGCTTGTGTGATGTGAGCATCTGCGTAAGGACAGGATACGGAGCATGCTCAGTGATGCCAGACTCCGTCCCCCAACCAGATCCCTAAAGAGATTGATTGAACTTTGCACTTGCAAATGTCACGGAATACATTTTGCCGGTGATTTTCCTTCTATGAGGCAGGAGCGATGTAGACTCCTCTCTCAGTAGTCACCGGGCACGGCCAGCACCGATGCCTTGTGCTCAGCATCTTCTCATCCATGATGACAAGGAGACATATTTGCACTTCTTCTCCTTCTTCTTCTTCTCGTAAGTGACCTCTGGCTTCCTTAATGAGTGGACACTTGTGACTCGACCTCTGGCCCTTTACTTCTCCTGAAGTTGCCCTCTCTGGTCGCTCCAAGAGCTGGCGAGAAAAGATGGACAGGGAAGGCGATGCTGTTCTTCAGGATAATCCGTGCACTTGTTTGGGAAGGATCTGCACAGGGTGCCTCCACCGGGCGCAATAACTAACCGGTGTGGCTCATGAAGGCCTCCTGGATCAGACTCCTAAAAAGAACCAAAGGAGGACGACTGAAGAATCCTGATGTTTGTGTAAGCTCCCGTCTATTTACCTACCTGATGGCCGGCCGCTATATATAGCACCTGAGGATATACTAGATTACCAGCAGGGTGCCCCCATCTGTAAATATAACACTAGGGACCCGCTATAGACTACTTATGTTTACACTGAAATAGTTAATGATCTACCTTTCGAGTGTAAGCTCTTCTGCCTCCTTGTTGTGTATTGTTTATATGATATTTACACTGTATATGATCTGATATCTGCATTATCCGAATGCAAGCTCAAATATCTAGGATGTCTGTATACATCTTTATCTATCGGACTTGTATTGGTAGATATGAGATAGATAGATAAATATGAGATAGATATAGATATAAGGTAGATAGAACGATTGATCGATACTGTAGATAGAGAAATATAAGATGGAAAGATATAGATATAAGGTAAATAGATAGATAAATAGATAGAAATGTAGATAGAGAATAAGTACTGTAGATACTGTAAAAAGATACAATATATAGACAATTACAGTAGATGGATAAATAAATAGATACATAGATGATAGATGGATATCACAGAGATATGAATATGAAATAGATACATATATATGAGCATGTAATGTATATGAAATGGGAAACAATCGGCTAATGTTTATTTATATATAGTCAATCATTGGTGAGATGGAAATAGCTATAGACAATCCCTTTATTTTGCTGTATTGACCCAATATAGAGATTTTGGAAGATGTCCATGATCACTGTAAGGAGTAAAGAACCTCCGATGTAGAAGTCAATGGATGACCATCTAACGTGTATGAAATCATCGGCCCACGTCCATTTATCTATAGTCAATCATTGAGGAAATGGAAATATCTATAGACTATCCCTTTATATTGCTGTGTTTGGGCATACTGACCCTATACTGACCCTATGCAGAGAATATGGAACTTGTCCAAGATCTGGACTAAAGAACCACAGCTATAGAAGGTAATGGATGACCACTGACATCTATGTGATTATTTTATGTCATCGATGACCTAAATAGACATCCCCTTTAAGTCTAGTAATATTTCCACTATAATCAGTGACAGTGATTGGCGTAGACACCGCGGCGCATTTGTTGTACGTTTAACTGTTTGTTAATAGCAGGTGTCGGTAGTCTGTTGTGATCTGGAGTCAGATTGGAGATGCACAGTTGATCAGAGAGACGGGCAGAATAGAGACCTCTCCTCGGTGAGATTACACGCCTCGTGATTAATAGTCACAACACATCGTATAATGAGAAAAGCCGTGGAGCGGCTCCCGTCAATGTGTTTATTCCGTATACTTATTCTTAAGACTCTGAGTCCTCATCGGGCGTTACAATATAGTCTTCTCTTCTTCTCCCCAGGGTTCGGCGGACTCCTATACCAGCCGTCCATCTGACTCTGATGTCTCTTTGGAAGAAGACAGGGAGGCCGTGCGGAGAGAGGCAGAGCGTCAGGCCCAGGCACAGCTGGACAAAGCCAAGGTACAACATCTGACATATTGTTATCAGCGGGTCTGCCGCTGCATTACAGGACTCATCGTGGATGGTATAGCCGGGTTACACATTGGCGGAATAAAGCCAACCTATCACAAATTACTTCCAAACTCGACAAATTTGGTGGGATTTGTGGACTATCTTGTGTAACGACTCTCTCCCAACTGATGATGTGGGGGAAAGCAAAAAATGTTATTAGTTAAAGTGCAATGTTAAACCACCGTGGCCTGACCTCAGTGTGGGGGCAGCTAGTTTCTCAGAGACCAGAGTGGCTGTAGTTGGGGCCTAGCACCAGAATATGTTACTGTTGGCTTGGTCCACAGGAACAGGCCTCGTCCACACTTATCAGGGCCAGTGGGGAGAAGCAAGGAGAGGGGAATGATGCCATGTAGATAAGGGATCCCCTGAGGCCCTCCCAGTGTATGTGTGTGGTAACGGATCCCCAGGCAGAGGGTGAAGGGAAGGCCCATGATGTTAGTGGCAGCCAGGGATCACACAATGAGAATCTTTACAAACTCGCAGTTCTTTAACGGCAGACACAGTCCACACTGCAAAAAGTAACAGTCTGATGGCGGTGAATTGATTGGCTGTGTCAATGACTCCGTGGAGTAGCTCAGCCTAGAACCTGTGGTAAGAAGGCTGGCTAGTTGACCATTGTAGCAGTAGCAGAGATGAACTCTCAGAAGGAAGCTCAAGAGTGAGACACTGATGTCAAGGAAGAGACTCGCCACTTTAAAATGAGCCCCTATTGATAGATTCTTGCATAGCTCATTCCATAGCATGCTGAGCTACCAACCAATCAATCCCAGCCTGGCATTCTGCAGGAAAGATAACAATTGTTTCAATATTGATGACTTGTTAGTTCTGATCAATAACTGTTTGAGACCCAGGAACTCCCTCCTGACTCCATTCTTAGTATAGTGGTTGAGCTGTGTTACTGCAGCTAGAACTGATTGCTTGGGGTTCCGATTGTGGGTCTAAGAAGGACACATGCACATTTTGCCAAGCTCACAGTGTATATGGATGGAGGAAGGGGAATAGTAGCTGAGGTACAGCATGAATATTCCGGGAACCTATAGCAAAATCTGTACAGGGCCTTGTCCTCCCCAGTTTATAATGTTTTGTTTAAGATAAAGTCAGCGCAGATGTTGTGTGAGCATCTATGAGATTGAGGGGATCCACTAAGCCTTCCCTATAGAATCTTGATCTTCTTTACGGCTGGTATATTTTTGTGTCCGCTCTCTATGATGGCCATTATTACTGGATTTTTGGATCTTGTCCCTACAGTAGCCAGGATTTTTGGTTCTCACATGTAGTATTTTTAGGTCTCATCCCCTATTATGACCTGTATTGTTGTGTTTTGTCTCCTGTTATAGCCATTTTGTTTTTGTCTTGTCCCCCTATAATGTAGAGTATCTTGTGTCTCAACGCCAATTATGTTCAATCTTTTTGGGTCTGGTCTCTAATTTATAGCAATTATTTTTGGGTCTAATCCTCTATTATTGCTGGTGTTTTTGCATTTCATCCCCTATTAAGGCCAGTATATTTGGATCTCTCCCACTATTATGGTCCCCTCTTTATAGCCAGTATTTTTGGGTTTCAAACCCTATCAAAGCCAGTGTTTTTGGGTCTCGTTCCCTATTTATAGCCATTATTTTTGGGTCTTCCCTCTGTTGGGGCCATTATCTTTATTTATTCCCCTATTATGGCCAGTATTTTTTGGTGCCACCCTCTCCTTATACCCATTATTTTTGGGGCTCCCCCCTGTTGTGGCCAGTAGTATTTGGTCTTTTCCCTTATTATAATTGGTATTTTTTTGTTCTTGTCTATTTATAGCCATTGTTTTTGGTTCTTGTCCACTATTACAGGCAGTAGTTTCAGGTCTCATCCCTTACGTATAGCCATTACTTTTGAGTCTTGTCTCTTATTATAGTAGTTTGGGGTCTCATTCCCTATTTATATCCATTATCTATGGGTCTCACCCCTACTATGGCCGGTATTTTTTGGTCTCATCCCTAGTTATAGCAATTACTTTTTGGCTTTACCACCTATTACGGCCAGCATATTTGGATATCATCCCGTGTTTTGGCCAGGGTTATTGGGCTGCCATGTAAATGTGTACTAAGGAATATTTGGAAAAAGTCACTAATAAATGGTACAGAGGATGGCCTAGAGGGGCTTCCACCACAGTAGTAGTTGGGCCGGTCAGGGGTATCTGGATCTGTGAAATGAGAAGACATTGCAGTCAGTGGTATATTTCTTCCTATAGCGGTAAATCTAGCACAGTGTTGCTATGGGAATGGAGCGTGGAGATGCCGGCTGCAGCACACGGACAGACTTTATACAATATTTATTACCTCTGGCATCGCTGTCACAGTAGAAGCTCAAGAAATCACATCAAAGCCAAGGCCTTTTTTATTCTTCACGTCTGCGCCTGAAATGTTTTCACTTTAGGTATTAGAGGCGTTCTGAAAAACTAACACGGATTCTGACTGGGAGACAACTGGTGCTCAGCGGGGCCTACGGTCATGTGGTGGCATCTGCCGCCGTCCATAGCCCCTACCTGTAGATCATCTCCCACCATAGCCATCTACATTGCTGACTCTAATGATTCCACACTAAAGTTTTGGTATAACATTTTTGTAATCTAATTTTTGTGTCCACATTGCCCCCAACCGAAAACCTGACTCGGAGGGACCGAGACCAAGATGCCTTGCAGTATAAACTGTCCCAAAGGGAGCCCCAAAAATCATCCAAACCACATTACCTCCAGTATAATTACTAGGCACGATGCCCCAACCCCCCAGCTTATACTTTACACCAACTTTAAAGGAAATCTACTATCAAAATCTTCGATAAACCAGGGACATTACTCATAGATCCAGGAACCGTGACAATCTGTGGTAATCTTCTTATATTTGTTATCCACGGCCTCCCAGAGCCCTATGGAAGGGCTTTGGTAATGCCTCCCAGAGCCCTTCTGGCTCATCAACATTATTTTAACAGTTGATTTTATTAGGAAGGTGGCAATGGATAACAAATATAAGAAGATTACCACAGTCCCGGTGCCTGGATCTATGAGTAATGTCCCTGGTTTATAAGGATGGATTTTGATGGTAGATTTACTTTAAGAATTTGCCAGCTGCCATGATAACTTCTCAGCTGGGAAACTTTAAAGTATATTTAGGGACGGGCAGGTATGTTGCTCACTGCAGGTCCAGACAAAAAATTAAGAGTGCGCCCTGGAAGCCGCTTCACCTCCGTCTTGTGCCAGCTCTAATTTGACGTTACCTCCCTTAATCCCACCACTGCTCATAGCCCCCTTTTGCCTTCTAATCCTATCACTCCAACCTCCTTGCCCAGTAGATCACCCTCCGAGCTGCCTCTAATTTCACTTCAGAGTCACAGACCAGTAGACACTGGTAGGTGAGGTCACCATTAATTGATAACGCCCAATTGTCAAATATTCATAATTTTTACAGAAGGAATAATAGCGGACAGGCACAAGTTGTTATATCAATAGAAATTCTAACTTTTACTTAAAAGGGTTGTCCACTTTTAGCAAATAATTGATATGGTTTGTGTAAAGAAAAGTTATACAATTTTCCAATATTCCTGTATCAATTACTCCCTGTTTTCAAGATCTCTGCTTGCTGTCTTGGTCACACAGTGGGCTCGGCTCGTTGTATATCACATGGCTCTGATAACTCTCTGTGATACTAACGAGCCGTGGCCATGATTCGATTTCTGTCCACTGGAAGGAAACATAGAAGCTTTCTATAGGATGACAGCAAGCAGAGATCTAAAAAACAGTAAGTAATAAAGTAAGTGATACAGAAAGTACATTGAAAAATTGTATGACTTACACAATCCATATTAATTATTTGCTGAAAGTGGACAACCCCTTTAAACAGATATGTTAGGAAAGGTAGCTCATTCCCTTTAAGGCCCTCTTTGTAGGTATTATATTGCACGTCTTGCATCCACCAGCGTCCTGTATGTAAAGTACTGGTATATTATTGCCGTCTTATACATATTACAGCCCTGTAAATGATAACTTGTATTGACAGATCACTTTCTGCGGTGATAATTGATCCTGTGATCACTGATCGCTATGTACATTACACCGCTAATTATCTATACAAGCGCTGAGGCCGATGAATCTAATGCTAATTACTGCATGTAAATGGGTCTGCACGTGATACGGGTTTCATCCGTCTGAGATAATCCATTAGACCGTCTATGTAATTGCTGTATTTTATCAGATCGGCTGCAGGTTGTTCTTAAGGTGGTCCTCCATCTTCCATTAGTTGTTGCCTCAAAGCCTCCCCCTATATCTTGACACGTGCACCCCCAATATTAGTTACTGCCTTAGTGCTCTTGTCCTGAAATACTCCTACTTCTTCTTCTATTGGTCTTTGATATTGGTATCCCTCTGTCCTTTAAAGAGGTTTTCTGAACTACTGATGACCTATACATAGGATTGGTTATTGATAAGTGATTGATGGGTGGGGGGGAGACCTGCCGTGCATAGAAGTGATGCCAGAAGTGAGCCGATACACTATGGGCTAGAGTTGTCTCATTCCGGCTCAGGCCCAAGTATGAATCATTTGACCGATTGTGATCTTCTATGGACCATGGAATTAAAGGGGTTGGCCACTGTTCAATAAATGTCTTCCATTAGACATGTCTCTGCATGTATATGTACTATGACTTTGCCTCCTTTGAGAGTCTCAGCCTTTCCCTGATCTCACCTTGCTGCCCTCTGCATATATACACATCTTCCTATTTCTCACTGCTCTAGGCCGTCCTCATGGCGTCACCCACTGTGTCTTTGTCAGTGAAGATGCACAGTGATAGAGACAGGAAGAATGGGTCGGGGCAGAATGAGTCATAACTCTGCTGCTACAGCTCCTCCTATTCAGCAGAGCTCAGATATGTAAACAGAGAATTGCGGAGAGCTTGCACACTGCACAAAAGTCAGCAGCTGGACTTCTGAATCACTTGCTGAACATTCAGAGATTGTTCATAAGGCAGTAAAGTCACATGGGCATCTTGTGTAAAAGAGTGGCCAACCACTTTAATAGTTTAGAGACAGAAATTCCCTTTTAGGGCCAGTTCATACGGTCGATTTCACCATGGATTTTCCATTTAGAAAATTTGTGTCAAAATCCCTCTCTAGAAGAGCATAGTTATCTTGCTGGTTCCTGCTTCTCGGCCGGAAGCGTTTGGGAGTCATGGGTCCTGCTTCAAGGGATGAGTGGTCTCCTCGGTTCATGGAACGTCATTACTGTTGACCATGGTAGGCCACTTCCTTTGCTGTCCCTGTAGTCATTCGTTGGCTGGAGCAGGCCCCGTGAAACACCCCCCCAAAAAAAACCCTACCAAGTGCAGTAGAGAGACAGTGTTGGAGGCAATGCATAAACCGGGAACTGGAGCAGCATAACTATGTTTTCTTGTTGCCCTTGCTCTGTAGGGGGGTCCAGATTCCTAGGAACCCATTTTAAAGTAATGGGAGGTCAAAGATACACCACAAAATGTGGTGAGTAAAATCCATGATGGAAAACCTGACCACCCAGATATGGACACGCTATTTGACCAGCTATTTTTCCTAGCAGAAAATCTGTATCATAGACCAAAGTGATATAGAAGTGACGCTGCCCCTCTGACCCCCAGTGATCGGCTGTTATCTGTGAGGAAACCAAAAATTAAGTGATGGACTTTCCCATAACGTCATCACAGGGACCAAAACCAGTATTTTGTACAATATTTGTAGGGAAGGACATTACATGTCCTCCACAGCAACTCCTCGGGGGCGTGTCTCTATGTGCTGTATAAAAATAAGTGTACCGCCCCCTTGGCTAATATGAGCTAAATCACATATAAACTTTTGGGGCTCATATCTTTAGAAGGGGTGGATGGATTTTAATAAAACAAACACCAAAATAATCAGGGGCACTGCCATTCTGTATTTTGTAAGTTGGGACACATCCCGACTTCTTCTAAATGACGAAATTGAGGATTACGTTCTTCCCGGACCGTCGTGTGACATGACTAAGAGCGATTACTCAGCGCTATACATGCCGCAGGCTCGTGTAAACACTGCGATAATACACGGGTGAGCTGATGTAACGCGTCGCCTTGTTAAGATTTGTTTCTTTGTGTTAAACAGCGAAGCGCTCCTCGTTGCTATGGGAATTTGGCTTGGGCCCTGTGTATTTTCGGTGGCCTGGATACATGGCAGGCCTGATCTAGTGGTTAGATCTATTTGTGGAAACAATATCACCATTGCTAGAGAGCCGGTCACTAATTAGCGGGTAATTGCGGATGAAGGTGGTGATTGTCACAGAACGTTTTCCTGTCCCCGTCGGGCAGCTGCGTGAGCTTGGCACAGAGATGTCTCGCTCGGGCTGTGTGAATGGCAGCCTATACAGGGGAGAGGGCACTTTCCCGGTTCATGCGCTGTGCCGCTCATGGACTGCAGATGTATTACTCTCCGTGTTAAGCGTCAGCGGAGCAGAAGTTATTTTTACTAACCGGTTATTTCTATCAGGATTACTGTATTTTACTGTCAGATGGGTAAAGGGGGGTAATTTCTCACGCATTGTACTATTAATAGCCCCAGAGATCAGATAGAAATTACACTGTGGAGGCAGAGGTTGGATTTTAAAGCAAATATTCATCTTTTTTCACCCCAAATTTAGAAGCAAAGAAATTGAGAATTTCCTGACCCCCTCTCACACTATTAAAGGGGTTATCCTGAACAGAGGTGTATAGGTTTTATTACTTATTCTGCTCCAGAATGTAAAAAGCTTTTACCCTTTTGTGGGATCATTTTCACTTAATTGGAATGGTCAAGTGGTCAGTATATCTGTATATCATGTGTCAAGCTTGTGTACTGAGGAGATCAAGTCCCCTCAGTCACTGTAGTTGTCAAAAGTCACATGCAGGTACAGATATGCACATGTGCAGTGACTCCGGGGCTGGATCTCTTTAGTACAGAAACTTTAATCCAGCCCCCAATCACATGATGTAACAGATGTGCTCAAGAGGGGGAAACATAGGACCCAGAGTTAGGGCATCTTTAAAAATAAGGGGAAGTGCAGCCCTTCCAGGTTCTAAGAAGGGACTAATTTTTATAATGGTTCCCGACTGATAATACAGGTGAGACCCGTGATGATTGGCAGGTACTGACACGTGAAACGGAGATGATACAAAAATGTACAGATCCTTTATTATAGAACTTGCAAACCTGTCAGCAGGAGTAACCGGCCGTGCAACTTTCCACACGTGCAATGGATGTTCAATGACTGGTTCAAGTGCAAATATTCATCCCTTTTGGCTCATCAGCTCTGCAGATCTGGTCTCTTTGGAGCTGTATCGGCACTGTTTCATCAGCAGCACAAATCTGTGTGTCTTCTCCTCCGCCCCTTTAACTAGAAAGACACCATATAAAGACGCAGAACTTAGGGCAAAACTTGTCAATTTATTCTTATATTTCCAGGAGGAATAACAGGACACTGTAAATAATAGTATTCTGTAGAACAATTGTGTAACATCTTTCCTTATAATTCTGTACGGACACAGAGGTATTTTTTTGTGATCATGGGTCCCATCTGATTTTTAGTATATCCTAGTGATATGTCGTAGACGTACGAGCAACGTTATCCGCAGGTGTTGGACCTGACCGGCAAATACAACGCAACATGATGATCGCACCTTTATGTCATTTTCAATGGAAATACAATTTCCTGATTGTATAGAGACCAATTTTAATAAGGGAGGTTTTTTTTTATTGTGCTTGTGCTTCAATAGGAAACTTTTAGTAAAATCAGTGAAATCCTTGTATCTGCGAGTCACCTAATGAGATGGGATAAAATGGTCGCCCACGACAGGAGAGGTGATGCTGAATGATACACGGAGATTAATGGTGTCATCAGAGGCGGCATGTGACAGGCTGCCAGTGTTGTCATGCAGTCTGGGGGAAGAGGACTGCGTACGCACAGACCTGGGGGAGGGGGCTCATATGTGTGCAAGACGACTCTCCTCCTGTTCCAAATTCATTTCTTATTGTGAATGTTCTGCTGTGATGGATTATCCGTCCTGCCGCGCCGAGGAGACGTTCCAGACATTACTGTGCCATCGCTGTGCCCGCATTATATGTACATGGCACCTATGTCTGCATTTCATGGGCCCCGGTGCAAAATCTGCAACAGGGTCCCTCACTGAAAATTTGGTATTTGTAAAGCGGGGGTCTTCTATTTCATATCTCTCAAATCTATCTCTCAAATTATATCTCTTTCACAGCAGGGTGAAAGCTACAAAAGCTGGACAACTCCCCCTCACACAGTATAATTTCCTTCTTTGTGTCCTCCTCATATTGTTTCCCCCCAGCTCCCCCTCATATTAAAGCCCCCTATTATTGTGCCACCCCATGTTCCCCCCTAGTAGTTCTCTTATTTTTCTCCCTCCAGCAGCCCCCCCTCTTATTTTAATCCCCAGCAGCTCCCCCTCTTATTTTACCCCCAAGCAGCTCCCCCTCTTATTTTACCCCCAAGCAGCTCCCCCTCTTATTTTACCCCCAAGCAGCTCCCCCTCTTATTTTAAACCCCCGCCGGCTTCCCCTCAAATTGTGCACCTCATCAGCTCCCCCTCATATTGTGCCCCAGTTATTCTCTTATTCTTCTCCCTCAGAAGCTCCCCCTCTTATTTTACTCCCCAGGAGCTCCCCCGCTTATTGTGCCCCCTCTGCAGCTCCCCCTCTTATTTTACCCCCCAGCAGCTCCCCCTCTTATTTTACTCCCCAGCAGCCCCCACCCTCTTATTTTACTCTCCCGCTGCCTGCCCTCTTATTTTAAACCCCCGGCCGGGTTCCCCTCAAATTGTGCCCCTCATCAGCTCCCCTCATATTGTGCCCCCTTACGAGCAGTTATTCTCTTATTTTTCTCCCTTAGAAGCTCCCCCTCTTATTTTACTCCCCAGGAGCTTCCCCGCTTATTGTGCCCCCACAGCAGCCCCCCTCTTACTTTGCCTCCACAGAATTTCCCCCTTTTATAATGCCCCCACAGTAAAATAATAAACACCTATACTCACCTTTCCCCTTTCCTCTGCAGCAGCTTCTCTCTCCTCTCCTCGTGCTGTATCTAGCTCTGAAGCCAACAGGCAGGATGACATCATCACATTGCGCCACTCGGCTCAGCTACACACAGCAGTAGGAGAGGAGACACAGGGGTAGTGCAGGGGGCTGCTGGCTCTCTGCATTATTACTGTTATAAACTCTGTCAGGTCTAGATAATGCAGGTTGGTTGGGATATATGTATCTATTACCTCTCCCCCTCCCTAAACTTTTATTACCTGTAAAAGTTCTAGAACAGTGATGGTGAACAGAGAACCAAAACCCACTTATAAACTGCAAAGTGCACCAGTGTCCCGATGGCACCAGTGCAGTAGAAAGAAAGTAGAGAAATTTGGTGGAACCTTGGAGAGAAGCTGCAATGATACCTCAGACTGATGGAGCAGGCCATGTCTGGAAAATTATGGTGACAGCATGGATGAGGAAGAGATTTAGTGGAAACAATTCTATATAACATAACCATCAATGTTATTTAGGTGTAAAAAGGCATCTAGACCCTTCTTGAAGCTCTCTGCTGCCCCTGCTGTGACCAGCGCCTGAGCTCGGCTATTCCACAGATTAGTAAAAAAGCCCTGTCGCCTCTAGTGATTAAACCTTGATTTCTCCAGACGGAGACAGAGCCCCCTCGTCTTTTGATTTGAATTCAATTTACTTTAAGATGGACTATCCCTTTAAGTCTACACCTACCGTATATACTCGAGTATAAGCCGACCCAAGTATAAGCCGAAGCCCCTAATTTTACCACAAAAACCTGGTAAAACCTATATATTTTTTTACTTGTGTATAAGCCGAGTTTGGGTTTTCAGCACATTCTTTTGTGCTGAAAAACTAGGCTTATACTCGAGTATATATGGTATCTCCTGTATATTCGGTGACTGCTTCTATATTGTAGAGTTGTGTTGTGCTAATGTACTCATTATTCTTTAGGTATATGGTATTGGGGCAGTCAGAGACCATAGACAAGGCACAACGTGCCAGCATTGCTTGCATTTAGACTACAAAGAACAGCGGCTCCTGATCTACAGTAATGGGGTCATATATCATTCCCGAATTACGGTACTGCTGTGAAGTTCACCTTCTGCTCTCACTTATAACCCTGAACTTATGAGCTGTAGGAGGACATTACTTCACATAATGGACACGGTTATACAAGAGTGGGAGGCAGTCATCTTCGTGATTAGTATTACAGGCAGTCCCCTACTTAAGGACACCTAGTTAAAGACAGACCCCTCTGTCCCCTATGACCTCTGGTGAACCTCTCTGGATGCTTTACTATAGTCTTAGATTCCAATAATCAGCTGTAAAGTGTCTGTAATGAAGGTTTATTCATTGGTCCCATTATATATATATATAAACGTGTTTTCAGCATTTTATCTCCTTTCTGGAGGGGTTTGTTTTGAACGGGATGACTTGTAGTTTTCATTAGTACAAATGCTAAACCAAATTTTATCAAACCATATCTCTCCATTCACCATGTTCTCTTATTTCCAATGTTGATCAGCTTTTCTTTCCGAAACCCATAATATTTTTTGCATTTTTGGATAACAAGGCTGTCCTAGGGCTTGTTTATTATGGGGTGATTTCTAGTTTTTATTTGTATTTGCTAAATAAAATATTAGATATCCCATACTGTATCCCTCCATTACCTACACTCACCAGCCACTTTATTAGGAACACCTGTCCAACTGCTCGTTAACACTTAATTTCTAATCAGCCAATCACATGGCGGCAACTCAGTGCATTTAGACATGTAGACATGGTCAAGACAATCTCCTGCACTTCAAACCGAGCATCAGTATGGGGAAGAAAGGTGATTTGTGGCCTGTGAACGTGGCATGGTTGTTGGTGCCAGAAGGGCTGGTCTGAGTATTTCAGAAACTGCTGATCTACTGGGATTTTCACGCACAACAATCTCTAGGGTTTACAGAGAATGGTCCAAAAAAGAAAAAACATCCAGTGAGCGGCAGTTCTGTGGGCGGAAATGCCATGAAAGCATGGATCCATCCTGCCTTGTATCAACGGTTCAGGCTGGGGGTGGTGGTGTCATGGTGTGGGGAATATTTTCTTGGCACTCTTTGGGGTTCTGAAGGCAAAAGGGGGTCCAACCCGTTACTAGCATGGTGTACCCAATAAAGTGGCCGGTGAGTGTATGTTACCTATATTCATCATCTTTACATTCCAAGACTAATAAAGTTTTTATTTTTTTGCATGACAGTGCTTGTTTTTTTAAGGGATGACTTGCAGTTTTCAGTAATGTGAATGGTAAATCAAATACTATCAAATCATATCTCTCCAGTCAGCATGTCCTCTTCTTTCCTATGTTAATCAGTTTTTCATTCAAAACCCTGTGTATTTTTTTTTTTTTGGCAGGGCTGTCCTGTGGTTTGTTTAATGGAATGTCCGTTAGTTTTCATTAGTACAAATGCTAAATTAAAATTTTAGAAAGCTATATCTCTCGCCTGTCAGCATAATTTTGGTGGATGAAAATGAGGTTCCTGGTGACAGGTTCCCTTTAAAAAATTCACATTTGTTTCTATGCTTGAACGTGTCTGTTTGCAGAAACTAATAGACCGTATTAATCTTTTATAGGCCAAAAAATAAAAAAAATAGAAAAAATGGAAACAACTTTTTGTGTAGTCTTTATGGATTGCCATCTTTTCATTATACATTCTGAACTTGTTACTTGCATACTATTGCTTATGCCTTTTTTTATGTTGGTGTTAAAAACTAGCCCAAATCCATGTTCACATGTTCAGGATTTTGGCAGGATTTCAGGTGTGGCAGAATACACTTACATTCCTGTATATGAATGGGGTGTACACAAAGCTTCATTGAAGTACCATAGGGCTAACCCTTGTGTCGATCCACCTGCCATATTAGTTTCAGTTTTGTCTTGTTTGTCTATCATGCATTCTTAAAAATCCACCCAGAGCAAATCTGTAGCACTTTAACAGAAAGTAACATAGTTTTCTCTGCTGTAACCATAAAGATAGGTGCAAGAATAATGAATAAAAGAATTCTGCTGTGACTTCCTGCTGAGCTAGAGGCAAAGTAAGCTCCTCTCTTCATTGTTTGATCATTGGCTTCTACATTTGAAACAATGCGGCACCATTAATGAGGCCTTTGCGCCAGCTTTCTGGGGCACTAGGCACCATTCAACACAAATTACGGGGCATTCCGAAGCTTAGTCGGACCGTGCACCAGATTTACAATGCAATGTCCGACAGAATTGTGTCGCACAACCCATGTTAAAGATAGACCAGAAAAAAAAGTGGTGTACTTTGTCGGGCCAGTTCAGGGAGTGCTAAACTCATGAAGAATATGATGCACCCTGCATGATACACAGGGAAGCCACACCTAGTGCAGTTTGTACCATTCTTAGTAAATGACAACGGAATTGGTGCAAACGAGTCCTCTTTATTTGGCTTTAGCCGTGCATAAATACATGGATAAAAAGAACGCGCGAGATCTCATAAAAAGGAAAAAATCGGATCGCTCACCCAATCACCTAGATGTCCTCCTACACCCGATGCCTGTGATGGTGCACGCCGCCAGATCCTTGACTGTTGAGATCCCAAAGCGTAGAGCAAATTCACGGTCAGCGGCACTCATGAAAACCACAACGGAATTGGTGCAAACGAGTCCTCTTTATTTGGCTTTAGCCGTGCATAAATACATGGATCTCACGCGTTCTTTTTATCCATGTATTTTTTCCTTTTTTTGATTCTTAGTAAATGTACCCCAAAGGGGCACATTTACTGACCTGTCTGATGAAGTTCCCCAAAAGTGCATTGTCCGGCGATCATGCACTGTGCCGCGATTCGCTAAGATCGTGCGCCCGATATCCTGCATGTGACGCTCCCCCGCTCAGGTCCATAGGAGTTCACCATCTTCTTCCCGGTGCATGTAAGTGCATTGTCTTGTGACACAATTTGAAACCTAAATCCTGCGCTCAGTTTAAATCAGTCGGATCGCCTGACGGCCCACCCCCTGATTTCTGTTGCATGGAAGCAGTGCAGCTGCGCCAAAAAAACGTTTGCGTGCAACACAATCCCAGCGCAGACACCTGTTAAATACCTGTCAAAGCCGCGCAATCCCCGAAAACCATGAACCGTCCGACGAAAGCGCGATCCGCGACCCTTAGTAAATAAGCTCCAATGTCTACTAAACACATTATATATTAAATTCTCTGGAAAGTTTTTGTATCTACAACCATTTAAACCAACAGTTTAACTTTTTAGACAGCTAGACATAATAGTCTAATGGTTATGGACTAACCTCTGGGACAATTATTTATTCCTTAAATGGGTCTATGCCAAGTGACATTTTCCATGAATGATTGAGAGCTGTATTCTAATTTGTGTGTTACCTATAACTTTATGATCTCTTTGAAGGACATCTACCACCAGGATGAAAGATTGTAAACCAAGCACGCTTACATGCTGGTGTGTGCCCCCTCTGGTGGGATCTGTTCTTCTTTTAGACTCTTATGCCCTTGTATTTACAAAAAATGCTTATGCAAATTAGCCAGAATGGCTTTGGGCTCCATAGCTCATTTACATAATTTGTAAAGCCTTCTTTAAATAAGAACTAGGGCATTAATAGCTAAATGGATCCACACCAGATCCACACCAGAATGTAAGTGTGCTTGGTTTACAATCCTTGATTTTCTTTCCATAGCTTTAGAAATAAATTGCTTCCGAGACATCAGGCTTACTTTAGGAGATGACTACCAAAGACTAGATTGGTGGCAGTCTGTCTATTGGAACCCCACAACAATCACAGTATCATAGACCCTTGTCTTAGGATACCCCATGGAGAAAGCCTTTGTGTGAGACCTGTATGACCCGCCCCCCTAGTAGCTTATCGAAGTACACCCGTTTTTCATCATACAATACTTGAGCCCCAACTCTTCAACAATGCATTTTGATCATCGATTGGCCATCAGTGTAACCATAGCAAGCATTGTGTTGGCGACCTGTAGAGATGGACAGCCAGGGGCACTTACATGAGCCCCATTGTCTCTAAACCTTATCTGTTCTTCTTTGGTTTCAGTTGTATCCATTTCCCTAATAACCCAAATAACAGTTGCCAACACTACTAGGAGCAAGAAGTCATGACTCTACTTGTGTGTCCCTCTAAAGACCGTCCAGAAGTAGCTGGATGATGAGGGAAAGTAAATGTTATCCGTGGTGTGGATTTGTACCGTGTTAACCATAGAGAGCAGAAGAAGATGGAAGAAACCAGACGATACCTTTTTGAGGCTAACTGAGAACTAGTATTCTCGAAAGCTCCACCATCAAATATACTCAGTTAACCTCAAAAAGGTATTGTCTGATTTCTTCACTTGCCCGTGGCCCGTGGACCAATTTGTAATTGGGAGATTAGGAAAGACCCCAATGAGCATGAACATGGTATTAGCCCACTATTTTGGATCAATAGGGTCCCCAGTATCGGACCTCTACTGAGCATCTAAACAAAGTGACTACCTGTCATTCATAAAAAGCATGGTGACATGTCTTCCCTTCCAGGGGCACTTACATGAGACTCATTGAGGCACATTTACTAAGGGTCAGTTCAACGCATTTCCGTCCGGTTACCCGACTATTTCTGATTTGCCCTGAATTGCACAGGAGTTTTTGGCGCATGTGACCATATTTTGGCGCGTGGTATTAGCCCACTATTTTGGATCAATAGGGTCCCCTGTATCAGACCTCTACTGAGCATCTAAACAAAGTGACTGCCTCTCAGTCATAGAAAGCATGGAGACATGTCATCCCTTCAGCTCCGCGAAGAGTATGAAAGACGTGTGTTCCTCAAGTATCCCTGATATTTTTGATGTCACACCTTCTATTCTCTCACGTAAAAAGAAACGGATGACTATTAATATATAAAAGCAGACGCGGATGAAAGGAAAGGCCTGTTGGTTTTTTTTTTTAAGTGAACGCGTTGCGTGCGTCACCGAGGCTATTTCTGGCTCTGCCGTCTACTATCTCTTGATCTGTATCTATACTGACACTGGCAGCTTGGTGTCAGATACTTCTATGAATAAGTGAATGTTTACTAGTGATAGGGGCCATTTACCAACCTTTGTGGTCATAGGAGTCTAAATTAGGGCAACTTCTAGGTTATTAAAGTCAACTGTGTCCAAAAAAATCTAATTACGGCACGAAAAATTTAGGTTTAGGAGGTTTTTCGTAACCTAGATGCCAAGGGTGTAGCTTGAAAGGGTGAAGAGGATGTCATTGCTCCTGGCCTGGGAGCCTTAGGGGGGCCCTAAGGTGTCTATTCACTATACACTATATACAGAGACCATTACTTATAGTGGCTATGGGGGCACATCTGCTTCCCGTTAAACTTATGGTTGAGAATGAAGTAATTTCATGAAGAGTGGGGCAGATGTTGGTGAATGACGTCATCATCTGCTCAAATATGAGACTAAACAGCGGACATGTAAATCCTTGTAGTATACGGATGCAGAGTATTTCACAAGGTCGCAGACTGTTTACTATCCAGTGACGTCAGTCCACAACCATATATCTGCCATACTTTACACCACTGACCTCATCCACACATGAATGTCTGCTGAGGATCATCTGGTGAGGTATTAGGATACATAGAGGACATCTTGTAATAGCTCCAGATCATGATAAGTACATAAAATTATATTTACATGGAGCCCATACAGTATAGTCAATGTAAAGTGACTGAGAAATGCTCTATATACTGTACTGTAGATTGATCTGACTAATGATTTTGGTACGACAAGCCAAACACATGAGAAAACCCAAGACCTAATGCTCTTTCAGTACTCAGCTATAGCTTTCAAACTCCCCATATACATTCACACTAGGCTCAGCAGATAGCTACCCCCGTGACTCCTAATACACATGCATGCTTGGAACCCTAAGGGACCCATTGGTTGGACCAACATCTATCATACAATTATGTTGCATCCTGTGTGCCCAAGACTGACACCAGTACTGGGCATAAGTGGACAAGTCTCGTGGGCCCAGAGCTGCTTGGACGAGGCCCACAAAAGGCTGTACATAAGGAAGCCATGGGGGTGAGGGGCTGTTTCTAATGAATCCATAGGGTGTGAGTGGGGCTTTATATAAGATAACCATGAGGAGGCTGTTTGGGTTGATATACTTGGGAATATTTTAGGGAACAGGAGACTGTTTCAGTTGCAGAATTTTCAATCCTGCCACGTGAGTTCACCGCAAAGGGGCCCACTGAGTCTCTGTCACCCAGGGGCCTACTGAGTCTCTGTCACCCAGGGGCCTACTGAGTCTCTGTCACCCAGGGGCCCACTGAAGCTCTTTTACCCAGGGGCCTACTGAGGCTCTGTCACCCAGGGGCCTACTGAGGCTCTGTCACCCAGGGGCCCACTGAAGCTCTTTTACCCAGGGGCCTACTGAGGCTCTGTCACCCAGGGGCCCACTGAGTCTCTGTCACCCAGGGGCCCACTGAGTCTCTGTCACCCAGGGGCCCACTGAGTCTCTGTCACTCAGGGGCCTACTGAAGCTCTGTCACCCAGGGCCCACTGACGGCTCGTCTCCAAGGGGCCTACTGAGCTCTGTCACCCAGGGCCTACTGAAGCTCTGTCACCCAGGGGTCCACTGAAGCTCTTTTACCCAGGGGCCTACTGAGGCTCTGCCACCAGGGGCCTACTGAGCTCTGTCACCCAGGGGCCCACTGAAGCTCTTTTTACCCAGGGCCTACTGAGGCTCTGTCACCCAGGGCCCACTGAGTCCTGTCACCCAGGGGGCCCACTGAGTCTCTGTCACCCAGGGCCCACTGAGTCTTCTTCACCCAGGGGCCCACTGAGTCTCTGTCACCCAGGGGCCACTGAGTCTCTGTCACTCAGGGCCTACTGAAGCTCTGTCACCAGGGGCCTACTGACGCTCTGTCTCCCAGGGGCCTACTGAGGCTCTGTCACCCGGGGCCCACTTGAGTCTCGTGTCACCCAGGGCCTACGGAGGAGTTCTCTGGAGTCACCCAGGGGCCTACTGAGTCTCTGTCACCCAGGGGCCCACTGAGGCTCTGTCACCCAGGGGTCCACTGAAGCTCTTTTACCCAGGGGCCTACTGAGGCTCTGTCACCCAGGGGCCTACTGAGGCTCTGTCACCCAGGGGCCCACTGAAGCTCTTTTACCCAGGGGCCTACTGAGGCTCTGTCACCCAGGGGCCCACTGAGTCTCTGTCACCCAGGGGCCCACTGAGTCTCTGTCACCCAGGGGCCCACTGAGTCTCTGTCACTCAGGGGCCTACTGAAGCTCTGTCACCCAGGGGCCTACTGACGCTCTGTCTCCCAGGGGCCTACTGAGGCTCTGTCACCCAGGGGCCCACTGAGGCTCTGTCACCCAGGGGCCCACTGAGTCTCTGTCACCCAGGGGCCCACTGAGTCTCTGTCACCCAGGGGCCTACTGAAGCTCTGTCACCCAGGGGCCTACTGAAGCTCTGTCACCCAGGGGCCTACTGAGCCTCTGTCACCCAGGGGCCCACTGAGCCTCTGTCACCCAGGGGCCTACTGACGCTCTGTCACCCAGGGGTCTACTGAGGCTCTGTCACCCAGGGTCCTACTGAGGCTCTGTCACCCAGGGGGTATACTTAGGCTCTGTCACCCAGGGGCCCACTGAGGCTCTGTCATCCAGGGGCCTACTGAGACTCTGCCACCCAGGGGCCCACTGAAACCTCAAGCAAACCCTGTGTGTACCACAGGGTATAAATATATGATCACAAAGTGTCCTCAAGTCTAAGATTGGCACTGGTAATTAGAATAGGGGTGCAACTCCCCTTCTAAGGAGCATTGGTTATTCATGGTTACTTCATTCAAAGTCTTTTTAATTTAAGAGAGTCTGGCACTTGGCTATCTTCAACAATCCTATAGACATTTAATGGAGCTATAGGGAATGTGCATGTCTTCTACAGCACTGGGTGAGGTTGGGGGGCTGAAGGACCTCTTTTAGTGAAGGAAAAAATTACCTAAAGCAGGACCTCCATTAATCGCACAGCAAGTAATGAGTTTTGAGGGACAATGCATACTAGATTCCAGAGCGGATGACCTGTCCTCCCCACTAGGACTTTTTTTGGACCAGAATTTAGCCAAACTTTGTAGGTTCTCTTTTAGGCCATTCCAACTCTTGGTTGTCTTCAAGAGCAATGGTGCCAGTGAGTAACCTGGTCCCCAACTAACACTATATATTATTAAATATGTCCTTTTTTAATTCTTAATTTTTGTTTCTATAACCTACAGCTGTTACCAAAGATGGGAAAAATGTGATCCTGTCCCTAGTAGATTTATGGAGATGGATCTTTGGGCTTGTATCTAGTTTTTGTCCACGCTGAGAATGATTGATCCCACACTTACATGTTCTTAAGCTTTGAATAGCCAAGGGCTGGATTCCTCCGACGAGGTTATAGAGGTTCTTAAAGGTGCGCAGCCTTTACCTTCCTGCCAAACGCAGAGATGAGTGGACGGCTTAGGTGATTTATAGGGATTAGACAAGGGAACATCTGAAGTTAATATGAAGCCTTCACTATATCCGACATACTGGAATTATAGATCTTATAGAACAACGTCCGGCATGTACAGAAAAGAGGCGTGTATGCGCCGGAGGTCTAAAATGTCTATCTTGGAATCTTGGGAACATAGCAAATTTTGTAAGGCAAAAAAAATACATTATTTTGGCATTCCGGGGGTCCTCAAACCTACTGACAGATTCCCTTTAAGGATAGAAATTGCCTGGATTAGAAACACTTGGATACTTTCTTGTGGAAAAGGCACCACAATTCTATAGAGGCTGTGTGTGGTATTACACCTCAACAGTTTTAATGAATAGTTTAAAAGTGCAGTACCAGACAAAACCTTTGGCTAGGGTGGCACTGTTGCTGGAAAAAAAATAGGACAATTTTTTTTAATATTATCTGATATAGTCCCTTTAACAGAAGGTGGGAATTCAAGGTCTCATATTTATAGACGATGGGGCATATTTACTTACCCGGCCCATTCGCGATCCAGCGGCGCGTTCTCTGCACTGGATTCAGGTCCGGCCGGGATTTATGAAGGTAGTTCCTCTGCCGTCCACCAGGTTGCGCTGCTGCGCTGAAGTTCCCGGAGGCGCGCCGAAATGCCCTGAAATTCACCGGCCTATCCTGGATGAAGGTAAGCGCAATTTTCGCGACACATTTTTTTTTAAAAATGCGGCGGTTTTTCCGAATCCGTCGGGTTTTCGTTCGGCCACGCCCCCCGATTTCCGTCGCGTGCATGCCGGCGCCGATGCGCCACAATCCGATCGCGTGCGCCAAAATCCCGGGGCAATTCAGGTACAATTGGCGCAAATCGGAAATATTCGGGTAACATGTCGGGAAAACGCGAATCGGGTCCTTAGTAAATGACCCCCATTGTTTTCTGAAAGCAGTTTTTACCTAAGTTCTCTCGAGGCCCTCTCCGCACTTCTATGGACCGAGGCAGTAAAAGACGGTATTACATTATCAGCTGCCTGGAGAGGTGTCGGGTTAGTAGTACAGAAATAATAACCTTCTTTTTTTTTTCCTCACATACGAGCACAATGCATCATCAATGCCCCTGAGAAATTTTTCTGGGTCTATTTTTGCTTTGGAGTTTTTTTTTTTATAAGATTATTGTATTATGGAGAAGTTTTTGAACTGTTTGGTTTAATAAGAGCCATAAAAAAAAAACCCTTTGCAAACCGTGCGCTCTCACAAGTCTCAGTCCAAAGGTTCCTTCCTTTGAAATATGTGAGATGAATAATCTTTCCACAGTCAATGACGTAGATGCTATTTTCGGAGCTGGAGCCTACTATGTACCTAGAAAACAAAGGATTATCAACTCACTAAGAAGGGCAACTTTCCCAAAAATCCGTATTACAGGTACTGGATTCTTACATAAGGCTTAATAGAGTCATCAGTAGAGTCATCAGGAGCTGATACAAATAGACAATTCTAAGAAATCTCACTATGTGCATGTAATCTACTTAAAGGGGTTGTCCAAAATTTAACAAACATCCCAAAAACACGATTCTTCAAAAGGTTTATCATATGAAAGACATTGGGGCTCATTTACTAAGGTTCCGTTGGATGCATTTTCACCGGATTTCTGTTTTGTGCCGAATTGCCCTGGGATTTTGGTGCATGCGATCGGATTTTGGCACATCGGCGCCGAATTGCACGCAACAGATATCGGGGTGCGGGCCATTTGACAACCCGACAGATTAGGACAACGTTCAGGATTTAACATTTAGAATTGTGTCGCAAGACACCCACTTACAAGCACCGGGAAGAAGAAGGTGAACTCCGGCGGACCTGGGCGCAGAAGCGACGGATGCAGGAACTCGGGCGCACAATCTTAGTGAATCGCGGCAGACCTGAATCCTCGCCGGGATCGCGACAGGACCGGGTAAGGAAATCCGCCCCAATGGCTTTAATGTTAACAGCTACCATTACAGGTCAGATCCGTAAAAATAAGGTTGATTTTGCTAGAATAAGTTTCTAATGGTTAGTTATTCCCCCTAGAGAGTAAAAATGGTATTACACCAGCCATTAAAATAAAATCTGAAAAATCTCATCTCTAACTGTTGCGTAGGCAGCTCAGCTAAATGAAGAGATGTGGCGCATGCGCGGCCTATCTCCACTCAAATCTATGGGAGAGTCAAAATTAGCCAAGTCTATTTTCTTGGCTGTTTTTAAAAACTTGAATGGAGAACTGCTGCGCATGCGCAATCAACTCCCCCTTCAGTCCATGCAAAGGAATGTGGTTGAATCCATTCGGACCCGTATCTATCATGACACATCCTGTGGACTGTACATGATGAGGCCAATTTAGGGTGGAAAATCTAATTTGAGAATCAAATTGTCGGGCATCCGAGAATCACATTTCTGAAATGTTGGGGTGTGTTCACTCAGTGGCGCGTCTCAGAGATGGTCGCACATGCACAGTGACTCTTACTTTCAAGTCTATGGTAAAGTCAGAAATAGCTGAGTCTGTTTGGCAATTTTCAAAGCTCCCGTGGACTTGAATGAAGAGCGGCTGCGCATCCAGTTGGTTTGAGAATCCAATTTTGACAATCCAAGAATCGCATTTCTGAAATGTTGGGAACTGTTAATTTAGTGGCACACTGATAAGACTCTATGGTAGAGTCATAAATAGCTGAGTCAGTTTGGCAATTTTCAGAGCTCCGAACTGCGCATGCACCATCAACTGCCTATTCAGCCCAGATGCAGGAATTTGTTTGGATCCAGTGGAACCCGCATCTGTCATGTATTTGTGATACATCCTGTGGACTGCACATGATGGGGCCAGTTGAGGGTGAAAAAACTAGTTTTGAGAATTCCATTTTTTAAATATTTGAAACTATTCATGCAGTGTAATTTCAGTGTGAAATAAGTATTATGAGAATTTAATTTCAAGAGTCCAAGAATCCCATTTCTGAAATGTTGGGAACTGTTCATGTAGTGGCACACTGATGCGGCTCAGATAAATGAAAAGATAGTGGCGCATGTGCAACCTCGCTCCATTCAAGCGTATGGGTCAGTCAAAAATAGCCGAGTCCAGTTTTAGTGGCCAGAGTGAAAAAAATATTTTGAGAATTCCATTTCAAAATTTGGGGAATTCCATATTGCACAATGTATTTTTTTTTTGGGGGGGGACTATTTGAAGAATCCCATTTCAAGAAATGTTCAAACAGTGGCCTGGATAGGAGGAATGGAGAGCTGGTTGCACATGCATGGCTACTCTTCATTCAGGTCTATTTAAGCGCAGCACACCCATACATTTGAACGGAGACTGACTGCGCATGCGCAACCAACTCCCCATTCAGCCTGGCTGCAGGAAGAGGGTTGGATCTAGTTGGACCTGCATCAATCATGTATTTATGGCATATCCTGTAGATTACATTTGCTTGCGCCAGTTTATAGTATAAAAAATTATTTTGTAAAAAGCATGCGTCAACAGTTATTGTTTTAAGAGTTGCCCAACATACATATTCCTGTGTGTGGCTGTTACTCTTGTACTGTCCCTTTGCATTACTGACTTGTGGAACTGGAACCTTTGGGCTGACCAGTTATGTTTGCGCATGCGCGGCAACTCTCCATTGAGGTCTACGGGAGCCCCAAAAGTAGCAAAGTCTATTTGCTCAGCTATTTCCATAGCACTTCCATAAATTTGAATGGATACTGACCGCTCATGCGCAACCAACTCCTCATTCATCCTGGCTCTAGGAAGAGGGTCGGATCCACTTGGACCCAATCATGTATTTAAGACATATCCTGTGGATTGCACTCAGTTGGGGTCAGTTTAGGGAAGAAAACTATTTGTTGTGCACAAAGCATGCACTGGCTGCTCCCCTTGCACTGTGCCTTTACATTACTGACTTGTGGCACCGGAACCTTTGGGTCGCATGGTTATAGATAATATCTCAGTGGTGCAGTATTAGAGCTGTGCCCCATTATTATTCATAAGGTTGGATTTCCATGAGGCCACTGCCAGGAATTAGTGGATGTTTGACCTTGTATTAGCGTGTTGTCTGCCAGCCATAACGAGTGCCTAATGTCTAATGGTAATAACAATTAAGCGTTGCCACTGGAAGGAACAGTCAGTCCTATGAAGAACTCAGCGAGACAATGAATCAATGACTATTTCATTTGCTGAGTGTATTAGGAGATGATTGGTTTCTGCTTTGTTGTTCGGTAGGATCTGTAAATTCTTCATTACGACGATTGTACAAATCCTAATAGTCCACTAGTGGGCGCTGACCTGAATTCTGCTTGTAATGCAACAGCGCAATATGTGTTACCCTGCCCTAATGAATACTTCAGAGACAATGGGGCACATTTACTTACCCGGTCCAGTCGCGATCCCGCGGTGCGTTGTCCGACGAGGATTCGGGTCTGCCGGGATTCACTAAGGTCGTGCGCCCGATATCCAGCAGGTGTCGCTGCTGTGCCGAGGTCCGCCGGAGTTCACCTGCTTCTTCCTGGTGCATCTGAGTGCTGATCTTGCGACACAATTCCGTATTTAAATTCCACGGTTTGTCCGAATCCGTCGGGTTGTCCGACGGCCACGCCCCCGATTTCTGTCGCATGCAAAGCTGATGCCGATGCACCAAAACCCGATCGCGTGCGCCAAAAACCCGGGGCAATTCAGCGCAAAATGGAAATAATTGCGAAACCCTGACGAAAGTGCGGCGTTCGGACCTTTAGTAAATGTGCCCCATGGCCCTAGTATAGTGGTATAGTATCCTTAGAGTATTGGTCTTAAAGGAAATCTACCATCAAAATCCATCCTGATAAACCAGGGACATAACACATAGATCCAGGCACCGGGACTGTGGTCATCTTCTTATATTTGTTATCCATGGCCTCCTTCCTTCTAAAATCAGCTTTTACAATTATGCGTCAGAGCATGAATAAATCTGGGGGTGTTACCAGAGCCACTTTGTGTTGCAGCTTCATAGGCTTACACTGTCTCACACATCCCCAGCATTTCTCCATCCCTCTGCCTTATATAATCTCACACAGTGGGAGGGGAAGTGCTCATGTAAAGTGTAACAACCTGTGAAGCTGCGGCATGGAGAGGCTCTGGTAATGCCCCCCAGATTCAGATTCAAAGGCTGTTACATTCTGAAGGAGCACTTATCTCCTTCTATTGTGTGCTCACTGTTGCCGAGAAGTGCAAGGGGGAGGGGGAGAGTGCGATATTCTGCTGATGCATGACAACATCTTGTGAAAGTAGGGCACACCCATAGCCCTTAAGACTCATTAGAATAATTGAAAAGTTCATTTTAGAAGAAGGAGGCCATGGATAATAGATATAAGAAGATTACCACAGTCCCGGTGCCTGGATCTATGAGTAATGTCCCTGGTTTATCAGGATGGATTTTTATGGTAAACTTTCTTTTATGAAGCCTATAGCAAATTTTAGGTTTGGCTGCTGTGTCCCTTTAAGTAAGGTGTCACCTTTACCAGACAATGAGCCTTCCACACTGGCTGGTCACACCATTTCACGTATATATCCCCTACCTCTTGTGAACAAACTTTTGGGCAAAATAGGTGACAGAATAGACGCTGACTACAAAATCAGGGTTTGTAGTCTGTTGTCATGGAGATCTGCATAGGAGGTGTAGACACGGTTGTAGATCCTTTTTAACGTACACTTTGTTGGAGCCATAAAAACTTTGACACAAGACCCCTTTGAATTTATGAGGCCTTCAGTAATATGTCATCTGAATATGTAAACCCAGGTGTAAAGAGTTTGTAGGTTCTCTCTGTGTTTGCGTGGGTTTCCTCCGGGTCCTCCGGTTTCCTCCCACACTCCAAAACATACTGGTAGGTTGATTAGATTGTGAGCCCCATGGGGACAGGGACCAATTTGTCATGCTTTGTGCAGCGCTGCGTAATCTGTTCTATATCTGCGCTATATAAATAATCATTATTATTATTATTATGTATAGCTTGATAAGTGACCGTTCTTCTCCAGGATAGATAGTTGTGAATAATAATTTTGCCTCTTTTTCCATGTACCATTAGCATTAGTTATGTCACCGTTCGGTCCATGTTTATATGATGTTACACTGGATCCTCTGCCGCTCATATGTCATGCACTCCACTATTGCAGATTCCTCTCTTCTGGCCACTATCTGAGGAGAGGAGCATTGCCTAATTTGGTAGGGCTGATGGTCTATGGAAGCCTCGTGTTACCAATGATCTCCTCTTCAGATGGATCCTGTCTGTGCTCCGTTGTTACTTCACCGCCGTGACCTATCCGCAAAAATCCCAAATATGTTTTACTATATGATTGTTACAGTTGAGAAAAATTTGGGATTTTTGTTTGATGCTAATGTACTGTGCAAATCTTAGCGCTCTGTATCCTCTCTCCAAAAGACTCCCGTCTAAATTTAGCAGAGTTTGGTTTCTATTTTGGGCAGTTTTTTTGCCAGAAAGCTTCACAAAAAATATAAAACGAGTCGACTTTCACGGAGCGAAGACTTATGTCTTTTCGGAAAAAGTGTTTATTGAAAAACCTTCTACGATACTTCAAATAAAGTCGGAGGAAATAAATTAGGAGGATATCTTATGAATCTACCATGACAAGTCAATTTAGAAGATTTAGGATCTGATTGTAAGAACTTCACGTTTTTGTAACAGTAGACTACACCTAGTAGTACAGGCACAGTAGACTACACCTAGTAATACAGGCGACAGTAGACTACACCTAGTAGTACAGGCACAGTAGACTACACCTAGTAATACAGGCGACAGTAGACTACACCTAGTAGTACAGGCACAGTAGACTACACCTAGTAGTACAGGCACAGTAATCCCGCCCAGCCTAGACACGCTACACGACGCTCCCCATTTTTGATCTGTAATTCTACAACAGTCCAGAGTGAGGGACACACATGGCGCAGACGGAACATAGCCCCTGCAGTACCGCTCACAGGTCATAATATAAGACAGAACCTAGAGAGTTAACAAGCTACTAGTTAGACTACAGACATGAAAACAACGCCCACTTAGATAGTACCGTGACACTGTCATCCTACACCTGGAGTACAGGCACAGTAGACTAACCCTAGGTACAGGCACAGTAGACGACACCTAAGGATACAGGCACAGGAGTCTACAAACAACCTAGTAGATACACTGGTGTCTAGCTACATTACTACGCAAGTACGCTACACCTAGTAAATCAGGCACAGTAGACTACTACACCTGTAGTACAAACGGCCAGTAGACCACACCTATAAGGTACAGCGACATAGTATACTACACCTAGTAAGTACAGGCACAGTAGACTACCCTTCAGTGTCATGGCACAGTAGAGCCTACACCTTAGTATCAAGACACAGTAGACTACACCTTATGTAGTACAGGCACATAACCACACCCTAGGATAGACCAGGCACATAGACTACACTGATAGTGTAACAGGCACAGTCGACGACACCTAGTAGACAGCACAGTAACTACACCGTAGTATGACAGGCAACACGTAGACTACAACCCCTAGTAGTACGGCACCGGCGACTACACCTAGATGAATTTGAACTGACGCGACAAAACAAAGCCACCAACCTAGTGTAGTACAGGTCACACATGGAGCACGTACTTAGCCCAGAGGTAGGGAAGTAAACGAGTGAACGCCCTGTAAGTTACTGTAACAACTAGTGGAACAGGGCACACGTTCGTCCAAAACCCGAGGAGTACTGGCACAGGAACTACACCTCGTGGGGTGCTGCACAAGGCACAGTAGACACACCCTAAGTAGGACAGGCGCCACAGGAGACACACCTGAGCGATGTCAAACAAGCACAGTATAGATCACCTAGTAGATAACGGCACCGCAGAGTAAACCTAATAGACAGCACAGTGACTACACTAGTAGTACATGCCCAGGAAGAGATCCTACATGAGTATCACAAGGCACAGTAGACTCCACCTAGGTTACAGGACAACAGTAGTTCCAACCTCTACACAGGCACGAGGCTACAGAACGGACACCTAGTAGTAAGGCACAGTAACTACACCTAGGAGTAACATGGCGCAAGGAGACTACACCTAGTAGTACAGGCATAGGATAATACCCCTATAGTACAGGCACAGTAGACTACACAACCCAAGTAGGTTTACGTTGCAGCGTATGACGAACTACACCTAGATCATTCACAGGGACAACATAGACACAAACAATCGCCTAGTAGTACACGGGCACAGTGAGCTCCGCGTAGCGAGATGGACGACAAAGGCAACAGTAACCTCACACCAGTAGTACGGCAGCAAGAAGAACACAACTAATAGATCGAGAGACATGGCGACACACATACTACAACAACATAATGGACAGGCGACAGTAGACTACAACCTAACAAGACAGGCAACAGTAGACACACCTAGTAGTCAGGCACAGGGAGACTACACTAGTAGGACAGGCACAGAGGAACGAAACACCTGTCGTACAAGACACAGTATACTACCACCAGTATTACAGGCACAGTAGACTACACCTCGTATACAAGCTCAGTAGACTACAACCTAGTTACAGGCACAGTAACTAACACCTAGGATACAGCACGGAACTAACACCTAGTATTTACAGGCACAATAGACTACACCTAGTGTACAGGCACGAGTAGACTACGAACCTAGCGAATATAGACAAACAGTAGAAGACCACACCTAGGAGTACAGGCACAGTATACAACACCTAGTAGTACAGCACAGTAGCACAACCTAGTAGTAAAACCAAAAACTCAAAACCAGGTCCGAACGACTGCAGGGGAGATTCATGTAACCTACAGCACAAGTGAACGACAACACCAGTAGATTTTTTCAATTCACATCATAAACGACACCCTATTGTTGTATCTAAAGCACGTAGAGAGCCACAAACGTGTGTACAGTCAATGTACTGACATCGTCTTTGGAACCCCACAGCAAGGTACCCTAGGAGTACAGGCACAGTAGAACATGGCGACGCACCGCTAGATATTACAGGCACAGTAACTACACCTAGTATTCAGGCACAGTAACACACCTAGTAGGACAGCACAGAGACTACACCGGTAACATAGACACAGGAGACGACCCCTAGTAGACAGGCACAGTAGACTCCCCGAGTGAGTACAGCCCAGTAGACTACCCGAGGAAGGACAGGCACAGTAGACGACTATCACCACACCGAGGATGACAGGCACAGTGAACGACAAACCGAATAGCAGGCACAGTAGAGAGCACCGAGGAGGACAGGCACAGTAGATGACACTAGGAGTACCGGTCACAGGAACTACACCTATTAAGTACAGCGGCACAGTGACTGACACCTGTAGGACAGGCACAGCGGACAAGAGCACCCCCCTTTGTCTGTCACACCTTGAAGACAGGCACAGTAGAGTACCCTAAGTACAGGCCACAGTAGACTCCCTAGATAGGTGTGAACACAAGCTCTCCGCAAAACTCTTATCACTACATTACAGGGTCACACGTGTACCGATGCCTTGAGAACAAAGGGGACACACCGTACACTACACCTGTAGTTCAGATCCACCGCGGCACAGTAGACTACAAAAACCTAATCGAGGTCTTTACGGCACAATAGAGGAACCTAGTAGGACAGGCACAGTAAACTACACCCTAGTAATACAGGCACATAGACGACACCTAGTAGTACCAAAGCACAGTAAAGACCCCCACAACCCACACAAGGACAGGCGCACAGGAACGACCCTAGTAAGTACGAGGCATACAGGCACAGGTAGACGACACCCTAGTAGGACAGGCACCTAGACGACACAAGGAGTATAAGGCACAGAAGCTACACCTAGTAAGACAGGCACAGTGACCACACCTAGTAACAGGCACAGTAAGACTACACCTAATAGTACAGGCACAGTAGACGACACATAGTAGTACAGGCACAGTAAAGCTTCACCTAGTAGTACAGGCACAGTAGACTACACCTAGTACTATATTCACCAGGTTCACTACAAAATCAGTACTGAACAAGTGATGCCGAAGCTTAGGTAAGCACAGTAGAGTATACCTAGAGTAAAGGCAACATGTGCGTAGCAGCATCTATCCGGGAGTAACAGGCCAGGAGACGACTCACCTACATAAATAAGTGTGAAGGCCAGTATACTACACCTGTAATAAAGGCACAGATCGTACACCGAGAAACTAAAGGGCACAGGGAGGTCCGTATAAGAGCAGCCGAGAGAACAAAAGCACTGTAGGTACCGACACGAGAGGACAGGCAGCAGGAGACTACACCGTATACGAGTACACGGCACAGGAAGAGCACCTCAGGTAGACAGGCACAGTAGAGGAAACCGAGTACTAAGCAGGCACAGTAGACGACGAGTACTAAGGATTACCACGCACACGCTAGCTTAGGCAACGCTAGAGTACAGGCAACAGGAAGACCGACACCACCAAAAAAAAAAAAAAAACGAGGAGACAGCAAAAGGAGACTACACGAGCGAATACAGGCACAGTATACGACACACAGCGAAGGACCAGGCACAGTAGACTACACCTACAGGCGAGACACAGGCACAGTAGACGACCCCTAGTAGACAGGCATCAGTAGACTACCCCCAGTAAGAAGACAGCACAGTAGACGCACCTAGGAGTCCAGGCACGCTAGACTACAACCTAGTAGTACAGCACAGTAAGAAACTACACCTATAGTACAGGCACAGGAGATAACACCTAGTAGTACAATACAGGCCATAGACAATAACCAAACCAATACATAATTACTGCGTCACAGTAGACGACCAACACTCGGGAGCAAGGGCACAGGATACTACCCCTAGGAATACAGGCACCGGAGACTAACACCTAGGTAAGTACAGGCACAGTAGACTACACAAGTAGGACAGACACAGTAACTCAACACCTAGTAATCAAGCACAGGAAATAACTACACCTCTAAGACAAACCTTAAAGGTGTCCAACAGTATACCTGACCTCACCCTACTAGTAAGTTACAAGTGACGCAATCTCCGTTATCTCGCACCTCCTAGTATACACAGGCAAGAGACACACCTACCCTAGTCCAGACAGACAACAAGACTACGCCTAGGAATACAGCGTCTCCTTAGTACTACACACTCTACGGGATAAGACACAGTAGACCAACACCGAAGTACAGGCACAGTAGACTACCCTAGTAGTACAGGGCGCAACGGGGTAGACAATCACCCTATAGTATCACAGGGCACACAGTAGACTACAACCGAGAAACACAAAGTGCACACGGATATACGACCCTAGGAATAAAGGCACGTATACTACACCTAGGAATACAGGCACCGGATACGACACCTAGTAGTAACAGGCCAGTAGACGCCCACCACGGTAGTACAGACAGGACTAGCTATTGCGCTCACGTCAGCTAATACTACAAGGCACAGTATACTACACCTAGTAAAAGGACAGTATACTTACACCTAGGAGTACAGGCACCGTATCCTAACACTAATAGTACAGGCACAGGAGCACTACACCGAGTAGATACAGACAACAGTAGACTAAAAGGTAAAAAACACCTTAGGTAATGAAGTGGCGCAGGTATGCTAACGCCTAAGGAGAATAAGGCACAGTATACGAGCACCTATGATCGAGTGTAAATCCCGACACGAACTACGAGTGCCTAGAGGGTGAAACACCAGAGGCAGCACGCATGATCTTACACCACCGTTCACTATCACGAGGCACAGTTCACACCCGCTCAGAAAGGCACAGGTAGACTACCACTCCTAGTAGTGAGCTTGGTTCGACAGGTAAACGACACCTAGTAGTACAGAGCACGAGAAGACTATCCGAGGAATAGGCAGGCCAGGACTACACCTAGTACTTCAACCAGGCACAACTAGACTAACCTCCATATGGAATAGCGAGGCACACGGAGACTGTCACACGCACATCACAGCGCTGACGACCGTCCCAACACTAGTGATACATGCACAGGAAGCTCCGAGCACACACAACGCACGACAACACATGTAATACTTCAACCTAGGTATGAACAGGCACAATAACACCTAAACCTAGGACAGGGCACAGTGGTCGACATGCCCGATTAATAAGGGACTAGAGAAGAACACTAAAAAGAGGGGCCCACTAGACTTCAACTATTGTATAAAAGGCGTTGAGAGTGTGACCCTACCCCTGTAGATGGGCCAACACGGCTCTCGTGGAGCGGCTATTAACTCACAATGTGAACACATACCGCAGTTAAGGGGTGCACATTTTTCCGTCAAGTCATTTAGGACACACTGACAGGGACACAGTAAGACCTCAACACTTCTAGCGTGGGTGGCGAACCTGCATGAGTATATGTTAAGAGGGGCCGCCCATCCGCTTACAACCTCACTAGGGCTCCACAGATTGCCGTCTTGCCTCGGCACCTCCTCTTGAGTCCATTCATTACCGTTGGGGGAAAATGTCGGGCTTTCTCTCTCTGGCCGTCTAAGGGCAGGCAAGCCAGGGCATGTGGCCGGCGGCACTACAGTTTTCTACAAGCGCAGCTCATGATACCGAGGCGTTCCGACGAGTTCAGGAATGGCTGTCATCATTTGTGTGCGGGCTAAAGATGGTTGGGCACGGCCAAAGAAGGACTACCTGTGTAGCCGAACGGAACACTAATGGTATCATCTGGAGATCTGGATGCTCTGATGTCGGTTTCTCGTTTTGGGACCATACGATGAAACTACAATGGCGTGTGAGGGGGGGGGTGTGCGCGGGTGGCGAGTACAAGACAAGGGCGGGTCCCCACGACTTAGATGGTACGTACTGGACCATCGACTTCCGTACTAAACGCCACTACGTGGTCCATACATAGACGGACCACACCCCGCGGCCCCATGGGACCATCTGGGGAAGGCGTCGGGATGGTGACTATAGTCCCAGCGCCGATCATTCAGATGCAAAGCGGCGGTAAGGAGGGTTGAGTGAGTAAGCCTGGGGGCCCATTACAGCAAAAGTGGAAACGCCAAAGAGCACTGGGCCCAACAAGTGGTGTGTGTAGTCGGGATCTACAAGGATAAAGATAACGGGTTGACTGACAGACAAAGTCAACTGACGAACCAGCCTCCTACCTCCGGCACCCTATGCAGGGATTAACCCGGGGAACGGCCGTACGGATGGGCCTGCATAAGCGCCCCCCACTGTAAATACATTGAAGTAATGCATTTAAAAGATGCGGCCCCCCAGGTGGCATCCGGCTGTTTTGAACCCCTTTGGTATTTTGCTGTCTGCGTATAAGGTCTTGGTTTGGGAGGGGGGACAAATGAATATCTCGTGTAGCAATTTATATCGTGTGCAAAATGTAATGGAAGCAGAAAAATGCCAAAAACGGTAAATGTCACAAAATACGGCAAGTGCCATCAATGCGGGTGGCCGTTGGTGGAAAGGGGGGTGATTATGCGGTGTGCAGCCAGTGTAGGGGATTGCAAGCAAGGGGATGCTTCAGGGTGCAATGAATTTAGGCGTCTCTTAATAGCAGGAAAGAGGTGTCCCTGTGACCGGTGGGCTGCGCCTACCGGACCTCAACACTCAAGCCACCGATCCTGGCCAGACACTCGCGGGAATAACAAGCTTAAGGAAATGGTGGCCTGGTTTGCCACTGGCACTGCGTGATTACAAGTAGTCAACACCTGCAAAGTGAGGGTCTTGCCAGCTCACTATCGTAGGAAGGTCACGGCCTAATGGCGCAGCAAGCGAGGAACCAGAAAAAAACCGAACCTAAATAAATCGGCTGGGCAATTCTTGTGCATACTTTTTCACATCGTTCCAATGTTCCATTGTAGAAATAAATAACCGTTTTCACGGCATTTTATCACATTTTTTTATTCACAAAGATTCTATGGAGGACACGGTGATTAAGCATGGCACATCGTGGGTTGTGACTTTTGAGCTCTAACAGGTTATGTCTTTGACTGGCAGAAAAACGAAATGCTAACAAAATTTTAAATGTTGTCATTATTTTGCCTTACTGGTACTTTACACGTAGACGAGACCTCTGGAGTGTTGGAGTCCTGGAGGCCTGATTGCTCCTACCATACTACGTGGGCGCCGGGGGTTAGGACTGCCCTGGGACCTCCCTAGTAAGTTTAGGGGAAGGAGATAGCTATTCTTGCCATGTTGCGTGCTCTGGCAGAGAATCGCCCAATAGTGCTATGTGCTGTTGGATTATCAGATCCGGAGCATTCCAATAAATCGACTGTGGCGGGGGGGGCCGGACTTACATCATACACTGGCTCACTATCATGGCCCAGCAGATGATAAATCTCCCCCTATGGTTGTTCTATGTTGTTCTTTGTCTACTATATTTTATATTTTCTTTAGAATTGTAATTGGTGCGACTAGGTCGTTGGGGTGAAGAAGTGTAAATCAGCGGGGATGCGTCGGGTAAACGGTGATATATTATCGGTCCGGTGAAGCTCGGGAATATGACGGTTTGCACGCTGAACAAAAGGCATACGGCAGGGCGAAAAATTCTACACGGAATCCTAATATATCTAGCAAGGTGATTGAATCTAGAGAGGAGGGAGCCTCATAGAAAAAATAAATCCACCCCCCCCCCCCCAACGCGCGACCTTGGGATTGTCCTACTCCCACGCAGGATCGGCAATGCGGCTCTGTGGGCCTTGTTTGCCAGCTTCCTACCTGTAATTGAGATCAGGACTAAACACAGGAGGGGTTTCGGGCCTGCCGGCTCGTTAGTGCCTAAGTATTGCTTGACTCCAGTGTCTGCACCTACATACATAGATGGACCTATCAGTCTGGGCCGACAGACAAGGTAATGTGCGGCACAAGTAACACGCTCGACCATGCCGTGGAAATGCAAGGCGAGTGATTGTTTGTAAAAGTGGTGGACCTACTAAAGTGAAAAAAAACCCCTAATTTGGTCAAAGAGCAAAAAGACAAAGTGTGTACAAGATAGTGCACGTCACAAAAACCGGGCCCGCACAGACACAACGCAACTAAGGCATTCGGGAGGTGAGGGGAAATAAAAGAAATGATCCCCCAAAGTTTGGGGGGTGTCCCTGGTAGATTATGTGTCCCGGTGGCCCTACCCCCATCACATCTCTGGACTCTGTATAGTAGTGTATGTTCGGATCAAGGTGAAATAATGTTTTTTACAAACAGACTCTGCGGTTTCCTCATGAATCCGTGGCTCGGCATTTTTAGGGAGTTTCAGAGCCCCTATTAGGATGGGGATTATTTTTAGGCTGCGTTGATATCGCTGGTCGTGGAGAGGTTGAGAGAGAAGCAAGCATGATGTCGGAGGAATAATCTCGCTCGCGGGGGCACAGTCCTATAAGAGAGAAGGTTGGCACTGTGTTGGTTTAGTGTTGGGGGAGGGGGAGTCAACATTGGTATTATTTCGGTGAGATGTGATGTTTCGCAGGGAGTGGAATAATACTATCTGTTTCCATGTAATAGTAAAAACGGCGAGGAAATTCTTCTTCTTCCAGTTTGGGTGTGTGGTACCTAGCTATAGAAGATCAACGCCCACCAGGTCGCGGTAAGATTTAGATGCCTCAACATAATCCCAGTGTGTCTAGATTACCAAAATTATGGCATACTTTTAACAAAAGTTACAACATTCTGTGCTGCTCTCACTCCAGTAGGAAGGAATGAAAAGTGAAGAACACATCTCACGGCGAGGATTTTTTGATATTGGTGGTGCTATAGTCCTATCAAAATTGGTGGAAAATTTGTCAATCACACACATAAAGACTCTCCAACATTGACTACAGATTCTTTCTTGACGTTACATTCCCCCTTCTATCGAGTAATAACTACCTACCAGAAACATGACATATGTAACACATTTGATGTCTCGAACTATGGACATATATTTTCACAAGAAGTTTGAACCCTAACAAGTGTGTGCATGATTCCGTTCCCGGGAGGAAGACATCGCAGATCACTGGAGAGGCCCCACAAGACTCCCACAAAACATTTTGGTGATACTCATCAAGAGGTATAGGGTAAATCTCCTATAAAGGGGATTGTTTTAAAGTAGACAACTTGAGCCCACGATCCACGGGACCTACTCATTCACTTCAGGTAGGTTCCAGGATCGGAAGCCCAATGGGGATCTCCTAGGAGGAATGAAATGAAGCTCAGGTCAAGATGGGCAGCGGCTTTCCTTTGAACTATGGGGATATCAGTGAGAACATGCTGAGGGACCCAGTGTTCAGAACACAGAAGCAGAGTGAAATGTTGGGATGGTGTCAGAACAACACCTGGAACTTGGTATGCCCACAAAACAAAAAGGTCTATGCTAAAGATGGAACGGAAGCCATGGGCGCTTAGGTTCCCCCACAAAGCAAAACAGCCTTGGCCACAGATTAAAGCCTTGAAGTTTGACCAGTGGGATACTCAAGGAGGGACCCCCACAGAAATCACAAGAACAGCATCCATGTTACCCTCCGTCGTCACCCCCCGATGACCAGGGCTGCCCGATCTCATCACTAGGAGCTGCGGGAGATGGTGGAGTGTTGGCATCTGGTCAGACTACATCAGCGTCACAATAGATGAACTGGGCTTTGAGATATGACACAGACAACAGCTGCCCCGTTCATCTCGGAGTGCGACAGGGTAATGGGACCCCCGTTCTGTGATCCGTGGGTGTCCCATCACCGACGACCACCCACCAATCAGACAAGTTAGCCCCAGATCGCTGTGGATTATGGACGCCCTCCCAACGTGCTTGCAGAAGCCATTATAAGGCAGAAAGATACCTCTTAGGCCCCACAGTGTTATGAACTCTAACCTTAGGTGGAACAGGACGATTCAACAGTAACCGACTCTCTTCACCTTCCATTTGGAGGTAGTTGATGGCCTTCTATAAGAGAAAATTAAGGTCTGAGGGGGAGCTCTAGCCAACCGAATTACAGGGAACCCATAGGATTTCTCTCAAATATACATTTGGGGTGGGTGCCAGAAAACTACCCGACAGAACAACCAACTCAGCAGAAAGTACACCAAAGACGCGGGGTTTAGTGACTGAATGGATGTGGAAGTGCAAAAAATTTGTAAGCATTGATTGAAAACTACATGTAAGAGTAGGAGGGTAAAACTAAGCTCGGCTATTTAAAGGGGGGGCGGGGGACGCTAACGGGTGTCGGACTTGCTCAAATGCACTCTGGAGAGGAGCTGTCGTTCAAAAGACGGATAATGTCATGCTATGGAATAATATGCACGGGGAATGATTGCGATTAGACCTATTATCGCATCGGACAAAGTAAATGCACCATTCACCCTACGTGCATGGAGGAAACACTTAGAAATCCACCGTAGACAAATACAAAGCCCAATTCGTTAGTGATCAGTTATACTTAGTAGTAAGGTAAAAAACAAAAAGACATCAGTAACATAGAGTTAAAAACAAAGTTGGCTCCGGATTGTACTTCACGCGTGGAAGACAGGAATAAGTAAAACAGACATGTGCCAGGGGTTGGTGGATAGGTGTCCTTTAAAGAAAGCTAATGTAATTCCGACAGTTGGTGGCTGGTTGGTTGATCTCCAGAAGTATTATACTAGGGGGGGACACACTTGATCAGACGCCTGATAATATTAGGATGGTTGCTAAATAAAAGAGATGTGGAGAAAGGAGCCTCAAACAACAATACAAAGAATACCCCAAATGGACTGGTTCGCCGGAGTCCGCCAAACGTCATCAACTTTCAAGCAACAACTTGTGAGGAATCAGTTGTAGACGGGTGAATATACGAGAAACTGTTGGATAAGACTGCGAGGAGGAAAGTGTGCTTCCCGCTTACTTTGGCTTCACGACCGCCCCATTGGTACCTATCGTGGGGACTTAGGAGTTCACTCCGTTTGCCTGCGAACCCGGACCGGACCCGTACGGGCAACGGCCGTGTACGGGGATGGAGGAGAGGTGACGCAGCTCACCCGCCCGCTCTCCATAGCACACCTATGGGCGCACGGCCCCGTATTAAGGAAAGATAGGACAGGTCCTATCTTTTTCCCGGGGTACGGACGGTACGGTGCCACGTTGCGGCACGTACCCGCTCCCTAGGGTGCCGTGCGCCCATAGGAGTGTATGGGGACGTATAGCCGCCGTATATACGTAGCGGCCGTTATAATCTCCCACATAGAATGTTGGTGAATATAGCTTACGTCTGCAGATCCACTCATCCCTCCATCTATCTGCAAAACAAAAGAGCGAGATCACATAAGCGTCGTCTGATAACTTAGACGCTTTATGAGAAGGGGAAGGGAGGACAGGAAGCACAGGTGCCTTTTCGGTACAGACTGCAAATGAGGGAAGACTATAAATAAAGTCACCAGAAACAGGTTATCTGCATTCTGTTAACATACACCTGGAACTACTGATTGCTAAAAAGTTGTGTGAAAAGTGCGTACACCTTTAACGAGGATAAGTGACTAGGGACTCGTGCCTGTTAATCCGGTAAAATGTTGATTGCATCGCAGATTAATCCGCAAGCACAGTGCTACAAATGTCACAGTGTGAACCGTAGTAGAAGCGTGTGGCACGAACAGGGTGCATACTGATGGACAGTGCGAGAACCACTCCCAGGCTGGACTCAGTGCACTAATCACTGACAACGGCATGCTAGTGCTGGAGCAGCCTTCATTCCTGTCACTATGCTGAGGCACCATAATATCAAATAATGAACATACATTGTACTGTTTTAATGTTTTTTGTATCATAATCGATCCTTCCTTTCCAGATGATGTGAGGTGACTCCATTCTCTTCTCCTCTCTGATAACTGTACATGATTTTTCTGTATGTAGCTAGACTAGATGCCCTGGCTTAGAGCAAAAGAGATTGAAATTTCCTGCGAACCATCGCTCCCCTAAACCCAGTGTAACAGTGTAACACCCCACCCACTGAAAGAGAAGCGAATGCCTTTTTTTAAGAAGGTAAGCCGCCAGCTCCGGCCGGACCACCCTTTGTGTAGCCGCCACTTGCCACATTTCAAGTCCTGTTTAACGTCTTGTCTCTTTCCATGTCATAACTGCATGCTTTGTTGTTCTCTGTTTCCTTTCCATGCTGCTTGTGACTAAACAAAGCAAAATCGGTAAGTGCCCATAAGAAAGCCTTAGAAGGTACAAGGCGGCGGGGTCCAGAAGATCAGGGCTACCCGTTACCGATATTCTCGACAGTCTCTAAGGAGTACATCAACCGAGATGTGGTACGATGTGGGCGATATCACTGATCTTTAATGACTTCATAGACACCATAGTTGATAAAGTTTAAAGGGAACCTGTCAGCAAAAGTGACCTAATACACCACTACCAATGTGTCATCCAGCAGGATGAACGCCTTCCAGATCGTGTTTCTCTTGCCGTGACCATAGATGGTGGCTCATCCAAAAAAATCACACTTTAAGTGAGATCTAAAGTGGTTGTATAAAAGTCAAGAGTGGAGAGCACTGAAGGCAAGCTCTTCTAACCTCAGGACATTGTGAGCTTGACTTCAGTGCTAGACTCTCCCCTCCTGACTTTATACAGCCATTTTAGATCTCTCTTTAAAGTTATTTTTTTTGGATGATGCCACCAAACTGGAAATAAAAGAAATCGTATTTGAGGTATTTACTGCATGACACAGATACTTCTAGTGGTTTACTATAAGCAAATTGTGTGTGCTGAGATTAGCACCCTCAAGGAATATGGAAAAGCCCAAGGGGCCGCGCCTGGGTAAGAAAGATAAAAAGGATACTATCTTACCTGCCATGGCTCCTGGTTCTGTCTGCCATGGTTCAGGTTCTTCCTGTTTTGGACCCTGTGTAAACTAAGACATTATGGGTGATTACAGGACATGCTTCATCCAATGATTGGCATCTGACGGGTGGACAACAAGAAAAGTGAAGTCCATTGGAATATGTAGGTGATGTTACGTGTCTGAAGAAAGCCACTCATTGGATGAAGTGGGAACCTGTTTGATAAACAACCAACCCTAATTAAACAATCTGGAAAATTGTTATATATAGAGCGACAACTATCCCTATATTGTTCCTCCCCATGCCTGTAAAGTTCCACAGTCCGTTTGAAAGTGACTCACCATCTAGCAATTCATGTTCTATCAGCTCAACCGCGGCCTCCAGCTTTCTGATGCAAGAGGCGGTTTTGTCTTCAGCTAAGTGGAACTTGGCTCTGCTACAAATCATTCACCCTCCCTGAGCAATGAGAGAGATGCAGGCTGTGTGTGATTGATTCGCTGAGGAGAAATCATGTTCCCTCATTCACCCCTTCCTGAGTGAGTCCCACAGGCCCAGTGTCTCATTCCTGAAGAAAGGGGTAATGAGCTCGAGGCCTGCGAGCTGGGGGGGCAGAAATAGCCAAAACTCAGCTCATAGAAAAAAACAATGATGCAACTCCCAGGGGTCATTATTGGCATACTGGTGAGTCAACTTTATGAATGCTGGTATGGGGAACATATGGGATAGTTGTACTGCCTGTATAATAGAAGTTTAGTGAGTGGGGGTTACTTTAACATGCTGGTTTCCGTAAAAACAACAGGTCTAACAAGTCCAACCTATAATCCACAATGTGATCCAGAGTAAGAAGAAAAATATGTAGGTTGGTCCAGTGGTGAAAAGGGTACTATAATATTCTCTTGAGCCTCAAAGGGGTTGCCCACTTTCCACAAATAACTGATATTGTTATTTGTAATGAATAGTTTATATAAATTTTCCAATGTATTTTTAATTACATTCATCATGGTTTTCTAGATCTCTGCTTGCTGTCATTTTATAGGAAGCTTCATCGTCCACGTCCTGTTATGCAAACATTCCATGGTCTAATAGTCACACAGGGGCCAACGTTTCTTATATTCTTGGTCATGTGATGTCACACAACTTCGCATGGCTACGTTATATCCCTGGTCATGTGATGGTCACAGGTGCACAGCTTTGTTTATATGCCCGTCATGTGCTGTACACAGGCGCACGTTCGCATTATGATGCCAGTCATGTGCCGTAACACAGGGGCATGGCCCATTATATGCCTAGTCATTGTGATGGACACAACAGGTGACGCAATGGACTCGTTAATAACCCGATCACCTGCGATCCACAACAGATGCATGGCTCGTTATAAACGCACTGCTCTGATAGAGAACGCACCATCATCTGACATCACATGACCAGGGATATAATGAGCTGTGCAACCTGTGTGACATCACATGCAATGAATTTAATGAGCCAGCACCTGTGGGATATCACATACCAGGGATATAATAGCATTGCACCTGTGGGACATCACATGCCCAGGAATAACGACTGCTCACCTGTGTGACATCACATGTCAGGGATATAACAGGCCCTGCACCTTTTTAACATCACATGACCAGGATATAATGACCGTGCACCGTGTGACATCACATGACCAGGGATATAATGAGCCGTGCACCTGTGTGACATAACATGACCAAGGGATAACGAGCCATTCACCTGGTGACATCACATGACCCAAGGATAACTAGCCGTTCACCCTGTGTGACAATCAACAATCCAGGATATAACGAGCGCCCTGCACTTTTTAACCCTCACATGACCACATATATAAACGACCGTGCACCCTGTGTGACATCACCTGACCAGGGACCGTTGTTTATTCACAGAAGGTAAATAATCAAGAATTCATATAGAAGGACAGCAAGAAGAATCAGAAAACTTTGTTGAAGAATAGATACAGAAGTATATTGGAGGATTGAATTACTTTCATTACCAAACAATACAATTATTTGCTGGACAACCCCTTTAGGTAGGTTAGGTTAGAAGAGTACAAAAAAAAAAACAGCAAATACAAACTACTGTCCTGGAGCCCTGTATGTAGGGGACTACAAGTGACTCGCTTTTTGTGCTTTATTGTGCTTTATATACATTTTCTGCTAGTGTTTTCTGTTTGTCCGCTCTCACTCTATTTTGCAATGTAAAGCACTAACTAATACGAAAATGTTAAAACACGAATTTTATAATATTGTGTGATGCACAATCGCTCTACCCATGAGCTTCCCTAAATCACTGTATATGTTTTTATTTAAGGCATCAACTCCACCAGGATACAAGGATTGTACACAAGCACCAGACATGCACAGCTTGGTGCGCCCTCTGAGCTGCTGCTCTTCTTTTAGCCTTATGCCTTGTTTTTAAGAAAATGGCTTTAAATATCATATGGCAATCCTGAGAGGGTCCTGGCTCCATTAGTGCTTTGGGAGCTTGGAGCCCCTCAGACCATTTGCAAATTTTAAAGCATTTTTTTTGGTAAAACAGGATAAGAAGCTAAAAGCAGATCCTGCCGCGAGGGGGCACACACCGTATGTACAGTCTGTGCTTGTTTCAATCCTATCCTGGATAGATGTCCTTTAAGATGATAACGAACTAAAACTAAACACACACTAATACGCATCATGCTATATTCACAAATTCTGCTCGCCAGTATTGGAAAACATTAGAAATATTGGTGATATGATTCTGGTCTGCGGTGAGACAGCAAATTGTGAATGCAGCTCTGAATGATACCTCTCTTTAATATGACTCACATTACATATATATATATACTCTATATCACATATACAGGCTCTTTTACTTCTCTTGCATATTTCTAATTGGAGGGAGCAGTGTCCTGGTGCCCGTACACTTCAGTCAAAAGTCACGGAAACTGCACTGCCATAACTCACACCTATTGCTGTAGATAGACCCAAAGTCGTCAGTCACATTCTGTCATTCAAACAACACCGCATGAGAAGAAACCCGCACGCACGAGTCCTCAAAAAGCGGTATACCAGACAACCACGGTCCAACCAAATAAGACAAATGTAACAGCAAAAAACCGAGAGAAGTTGTATATGCCAAAAAAAATTCAAATCTTATTATTCAATATTGACACCACACAACAACAGTCTAAAAGCCACCTAAAAAGTACATGAGTAACACACAACGGGACCATCATGTAATACCATCAGCCAGCGTCCATCTAACAACCATGGGCCGCCCATAGACAGTAACTATTATTGGGGGTCTTTACTAAGGGCCCGATTCGCGTTTTCCCGATGTTACCGACTCAAATATTTCCGATTTGCGCCGATTGTACCTGAATTGCCCCAGGATTGTGCGCACGCGATGGATTGTGGCGCATCGGCGCCGGCATGCCGCGCGAAATCGGGGGGCGTGGCCGAACGAAAACCCGACGATTCTGAAAAACCGCCGCATTTTAAAGAAAAAAGTGTCGCTGGAAAGCGCTTACCTTCACCTGCCGAGTGGTGCATTTCATTCCGGCGCGTTGAGAATTTTCAGCGCAGCACGCCACCTGGTGACGGCAGAGGAACTACCTTCATAAATCCCATCACCGCCGCAGAGAACGCGCCGCTGGATCGCGAATGGGCCGGGTAAGTAAATCTGCCCCATTGTCGTATTTGTCCTGTAAAAAGTGAGTAAATAGGAACTCTAAATCATGCACAAGAATCTTGGAAGTCAATAGATGCACTTCACCTTTAGCAATATATCATACAATGCTGTAGGAACAAATGCACCCTCTGAAGTAGGGAATAGCTGATCAGCGGACATAGTTACCCTCCATAATATTGAGGACAAACAGGGCGTAGGTAGGAGCTGAATGCGACTCCTCAGGGTCCTAGCGCTTTTAATCTTGTTTTGTGGTGTCAATATTGAATAGATTTGTAGATATTTTTGGGCCTATACACACTTCTCTTGGTCTTTTGGTCATGATTACACCGGTCACTCCTAAAGGAGCCTGTCACCATCTATACCCATCAAAGCGCACCCCCTCGAGGTAGGTATGAAATTCTTTTTCCTCGAATCCCCTCTTTTATGTGAAATCTCACCTGCTTCCTATTAAAATTCACTTCCAAAGCCATATGCAAAGACAGAGAAAGCCACTTTTTGCCTGAGATATGTCACATTGGGCTTCTGAAGAGGGAGTGTTACTTCAGAGGCCCCTACATTGGGCCCAGAGATACAGGCAAATGTTGTGGAATGTGAGCTGCTGCTGATCCAATTCGCAACTATGTCTTTAACTGTGCGATTGTGGCAAAGAGGGACTCTTTTCAGCTCATTTTGCATATGACTTTGGAGAGATTTTTTAGAGGTACTGGGATGATTTAACCTTAAAGGGAACCTGTCAGTATAAATATACCTAATAAACCACTGCTAGTAGTGGTCAAGGCAGCAGAACACCTTTCAATCATATTTCTTTCATGGCCTAGTGTGGTGGATCATCCAGAAAATTTGAATGAAATGAAATTTGTTGAATAAAGTCAAGGAGGCGAGAATTTAACACTGAAGTTAAGCTTCAGAAATCCCCCTTCACTGTAATTGATGGTCCTAGCACACAGAAATCAGTAACCAGATCTCCTGATCTCTCCGCCCTCTTGACTTATACTACCGATTTACATTTCACTTCAAAGTTGATTTCTGGGTGATGGAACCATGTTGGGCTATGAAAGAAACTTGATTGTTAGGTAGTATTTTTTTAGGCCAGTTTCTAATGACAGGTTCCCTTTAAAAGAGGGAATTTTTGAAAGATATTTTATACCCCCACTGAGGGGACTAGTAGTTAGTTTGAGTAAAGCTCATGACATTACCCTTTAAGATGTCATACTAGGTATGTTAATTTAAGATGAACCTACTGTCTCCTTAGGATAGGCCAACCATCTATGTGGAATGGAGGCTACCAACAAAAAACATAAAAACCATAGAGGAGCAAAATTTCATGGAATTTTTCTAATATCACAACTCCTTCGTCGTAGTGATTGGGGGTAGACCCCCACTAGATCAGATACCCCTGGCCGCCCAGGACGGTCTATGAACCTTATAATGATGATAGCACATTGCAGACGGGAACGAAGGACAGATTGGGATTTGGTCTGTCCCATTTGCTGTATATCAATATTCTGATCTTGTGTTTCTGTTGTTCCTATTTCCTCCCGCACAGACAGAGCACATCCCTCCTTATGATGTAGTGCCCTTCTATAGAACCCGTAGTCCTAGTGGGCCTTCTTTAAAGGATACGAGGTAAACGATCGGTAGTGGATTATAATATAGGCGGTTTGGCGGGCCGCACGGGGCCATAGCTTCCAGGAAGCCATGACCACCTGAACCATAAAAAAGAGAGGACCTCCAGCCATAAATCCTCAATAGTGTTATTCAAGGGTTTTTTTCAAGGACCTTTGAGGGTCCTCCAAGATCTTCAAACTGCAGAACTACGTGGACATAAGAGACATATTAAGGAAGTAAATTCCATAAATAATACTTGTAATGCCCATAATTTCATAAGTCCGGGAACGTGGCCGTCCATCCGCCACCGATCAGAGATACGGACTATGTAATAAATGTTAAAGCCTCGCACAATATATGACTGTAGCATAGTAATGTATTATATGTGTGTATTTTTTACCCATGGTGCGGATATGAGAGCAAAACATTATTTGACTTTCTAAAACTAGATTTGAAGGACGGTAAGTAATGGATGATAGTTGGGTGCAACGTCACATGGTGATATCGGCAAAGGCTTTGGACATGGAGTCGCTCGTCTCGGAGCGGGTAGTAAAGATTACTCTACACCCCATTAACCGGAGTTGATCCACCACCGAAGCCGGAGATATGAACTGAGCCAATTCATTCTTATGTTGCGCAATGCGCAAATCGCCGAAGCGATAAGGCAGTCAGCTGAGACGCCTGCTAGAAGGGGTCACTCAGGGTCAACTGGGACGCTTACCTACTCCGCTCCACAGGCTAACACCCATACCCCAAGATCTGCTGCCCATCATTTCATATATCAAAGATAAGGTTTTAGGTGACATTACTGAATGGTAGGGTTATAGAAAAACATTATTGAAGTGAATTATTGCAGGAACCTACCATCGAGTCTACCCTATTCGTAATCCATGATGTAGGTTCCTTTCAATAAAGCAGCTTCTCTGTCCTTGTTTCTGTTTCTCTTTCTTCTCGTTAGTGTATAGGACAAACCAGCACTCCGCCCTGATTAGAAGGAGGCTAATGAAAACCTCCACATGAGAAACATACCAAAGATCAACGGGAGGCGAACAATATTGTCGAGAGAAGTGTATAACGTCGTACACTCTCAGGTACTATCTCAGCGCGGGGAGACAGGACAGAAGCATACACAAATGGCAAATAAGGAAGAAAGAGAAGGACACAGGACATGTTCTTAAAAATACAAAGTACTATACCTCTGCACCTGATGATCCAGGTTAAATCATAACGCTTAAAAGTTTTGGATAGGTGGGTAGGGGTTAAAAAAAATTGGAAATCCCTGGTGATCTGGCGATTTAGTATGAAAAGTGTTAAAATAAAATGTAAGGAATTCCTTGCTATATTCTTTCTTCATTCCTCATTACAGCAAAACTGAACAAATGCTTTAATTGGATAAAAGCGGTGTCAATAAATATGCATTGTGCTAAATTAGTGATAATTATTTGCTTTTCTTTTCTAAAAAAAAAAAAGATGTGTGATTTTTGCCTTCAGATGCATCATGAAAAGATAAATGCAGTACCAGAATAGTCTTAGACCACAGAGTGGCGCGGTTCCTATGTTCATGCAGCCCTTAAATGCCTTCCAATTAGGGAAGTTATCCCCTGTCCACAGCATAGGGGATAGCAAAGTGATAGACTGGTCCAACTAATGGGCCCTCGGCAACTGGAGAACAGGGTCCTCTTCTCACAATGGTGGAGCGAGCAGGTCCAGCCATTTAATTCTATGGGATGTGGTCAGAGATTGCCGAGCATGGTGCTCAGGTCTCTCTTACCCATTCTCTATCACGAGAGTGTCAGAGATACCAGAGTGCACTTCCATACTATTAAGGGGTTTTCCGACGAACTAAAGTCAGGCCCTATCCATGAGGGACCTAACTTGCTGATATGGGGGTCTCAGCGCAATTTCCATCAGCTCCAAGAGATTAATGGAGGAGAAACGTCACGTGCGGCTGTCTGCGCAGAGCGACGACCCCCGCTCTCACGATCTGTGGGGGTCTCAGCACTGAGAACCGCACGGATAGCAAGTTAGGCCTATCCGTGGATGGGCTAACTCTAGAGGGAAAACCCCTTTAAATAGAGCGGCAATGCACATGCGCAAACAACAAGCATGAATCCATCGCCACCCCACACATCAACGCCCTTTGCCGGATCACTGGGGGTCCTGTTCTCTTGATCCTGAGGGTCCACTCGCATGATTGTGGGGGGTTCCAGCATTGGACCCCACTGTTTACCTTGCTATCCCCTATCCTTTGGGTTGGCACAACCCCTTAAGTCTGGATATTAAAGATTACATTGGCTGCACCTAGTACCAGACAATTATTCTTTTATATGTATGAAGTTTGAACCCATCTGGAAGCCTTCACAATGGTCAACAACATGAAGAGTAGGGGATGCTTTCAGCAATTTTTCGCAGTTTTGTGTGCTGTTCATGTACAGTATATTGCACAATATAGGACCCAAAATTATGGCTAACACCATACCATGCGCTGGTAAAAAATATGTATATCAACCATTGCGTCGTTTCGTGTGAGACAGGAATATTCGGCTCTGTGCAGTGGCGAAGCATGCTGCTGATGTGACATCACCTGTCATCGGACCGTCGGTTTCATAGACATATTGTAATTAAAGAACACCAAAATATACACACTATCAATCGTGGAAAAACGTGTGTTATGGAGATGTGCGCTATGTGTCGCATAACACCCATTTAAAAAGGACCCAACCTGTGTCTGTGTATGATCGCGACTGCTGGTATAGAGATTGGGTCACTTCGCTGCCCCACACTGCACGCGGGTCTGCTACTGTTGATTGAGTGCCGTACTGCACTGGACCCCCTCCTGTGTTAGACATCCCATGCTGGGGTACCCGGACACGGCGGTGGTTGGGTTCTTGGCACCGACCCAAAAATAAAGTGTTGTTGGCGGTTTGAAGCGGCGGTGCAGGGACGTGCCTACACATTGTACGCGTTGTCCGTCGCGGCGAAGTAACGGTATGGAGACACCCACGGGGGGCGGAGGTCAGCATCCATCGAAACTGCATGTGGGCTCGGCGCTGGTTATGTGCACCAGCCTGTAACTGCCCTGAAAACGTCAGCAGACAGACTTGGAGGCCTCCAGGAATATAACCTGGTGCCTTAGAGGCGAATCTACAGTGTTTTTCTTTCTCCGTCTTCTTTATTGTGAGTGGGAAAAGGACTCGGGAGGATAGTTGAAAGAGGTCGTTGTGTCGGACATGAAACTGGCAGTCAAGAATACATACTGATTGGGTCCGCCTCTCCACACACAGTGTCAGTTGACAGGTGTGAGATGAGGCTGGTGAGAACACAACACCAGTGATTGACACTGAGAGTGCACTGACTGGAGACCTCCAGCATATGGATTCAATCGTTAATTGAAGACGGAGTCATGGTAATCAAACAAAGCATCTAAATTGGGATATGAATGAGGGGGGTAAACAGGACAGCTGATTAGGCATACACAACAAAAAAAGTGGGTTTGTGTCACATGATGTTGGGAACACAGGATGTGTAATGACAAACCACAAACAGTGAGTGACGGCGCATTGATGAGAAATTTACCCAAGCACAAATGTCATACTGGAAAGCATGTGAGCAGGGCCGCTGAGTCTATCCAACCATACACAGTGTGGACAGGGAGGCCCCGACTACTCTGATCACCAAACGACACAGGAGGCACCCTCAGCATGACATCCTGATGATTCTCCCCCACACAAAAAGGAAGAAGCGAACAAAGGGGGGAAAGGTGGTAGACGCAGAGTAAGATTCCCTGATTCACTCCGACCCACACTCAGTGAACGACAACTGAGTGGACACCACCGATTACTGCCGCGGCGCAAGCCGCACCACAACTGAAGTCACACGTGCTGCAGTCCCATGTACGTCTCCCACACACAGGTGCTTAGTGTGGTGTGCATTGCATGTCGCTGACTTTACTCCAGCGCGCGACACACACAGAGATGGACATGAGCGTCATATTACTCCACCCCACACACAGTGATGGACAGTGAGAGGCCCGAGTCGCCACCCCATCCGTCCCACCAGGAGTTGTAACAAGGCGTATGGGCCCTCTACGTACACGCGGCCCCAGTCAACCAGACTGACACTTGCACCTGACAGTGAGAGGCTTAGGACGCCAGCCTCCACCACACACAGTGATGACAGTAAGAGGTTCCCGATTGACTCTCCCCACCACAGATCGAAATGAGGAACAGAAGGTGGGTGGTAAGAACAACACAGATTACACCGCGCAGCGACAGGACCTGAGCGCAGTGATTGACAGTGGGAGTCCGAGGACGAGCACTGCCCAACCACCACCATGTTCACAGGGACTTGCAAGTGTATAGTCCAATTACTCCACCAGGGCGCACAAATCACCTTTATTAGTGATCAGTACGAATACGTCCCTGAGTACACTCCCCCCAAAGGTCACGAGTGACTGCAGTGAGAGCCTGATTAATCTGCCCACGACAGTGATTGACGTGAGGTCCTGATTACTCCTGCCCACACACAGTGATTGACAGTGAGAGTCCTGATTAACTCCACCCACCACATGATTGGCATGAGAGTCCCGATTACTCCACCCACATCACAATTTGACGTGAGAGTCCCTGATTACCCCACCCACAACACAGTGATGGACTGTGAGAGTCCTGATACTTGCCCCAGACAGTATTGGACAGTGAGAGTCCTGATTACTCTGCCCACACACAGTGATTGAAAAAAATGGGGGCTGATAATTCTTGAACCCAGGAACTAGAGGAGTAGAAGAGGTCAGGCGTACAGTTGTCTGACATACAAAGAAGCAAAAGGCAGACAGTGACTGAACAAGACGAGATCTCAGCAGACTGTCGATTTCTGAGTGCAGATGTGCATTAATAAAACGTTATTATCGGAATCACTTCCATTATCAGCGGGAGTAATCTGAAAATAGAACGCGGCCGTCTGTGTAGTTCACATTTGTCAGCGGTCTACAGGTTGTTTACGACCATCTCTAGCCCGCGTCTCATTCGCTAAGGGTAACCGTGGTGGAAATTAAAGTACCCTGCTCTATTTTCGGATTGTTTCCGCTGATAATAGGAACATTTCTGCTAATAACAATATATTAAGGAATTGTGGTTTATGCAATTCCCTAAAGCTTCCTTCAAAGTACCTCCAAAAATAGGATTTCGGATTTTGTTCGGAGTGGAGGCTTATTGAGTTTTTTTTTTTTTTTTAAATATCACCTAATTTGGTCACAAACTTTTTTGCTGATCTCTATTGTGGTTGTGGTTATAAATAAACTCCAGTCCCACCACATGGAGGTAGTATAAAAGGGGATGTGTGGATTTGAGAAGAATAATGAAGGCCGGGTCGGAAAAGAGTTTACCAGCTTTGACATTGGCCCACCAGTTGTTTAGAGAAAAAAGTTTCTAAGTGCATTAGGGGTGGGGCTGTGTCTGCTGGTGCACTCATTTTTCACACCTCATGGTATGTGAGTCATTGTGTAAGGGCTAGTGCTGGGTGATACATCAGGTCAAAATGGGTGCACCAGGCATATCCACACCCTTGGTGCCCTGCTCCTGGTGGTCCTTTTTTCCTGTACTCCTATAAATCCCTTTAAGATGGAACCAGGAAGTCATTGAAAGCATATCTTTATGTGTGTTGTTAGCATAAGGTATAATCCAGCTCTGCAGCTTTTGCAAGGGCTCTGGGCGGGTCTATCAGCCTGAAGAGATTTCTGCTCTATGCACTGAGCTGCGCCAGAGCCCTTCCCCCATGCTATGAGTAGGAACTGTATCAAGATTTTGGTTGGATACTTACTGCAGTCACTCCAAGCAGAGGGGAGGGGCTGTGGATCAGTTCACTACATAGAGTAGAAAGCTCTTCAGACCGAAAGACCTGCCCAGAGCACAAGAGCTGCAAACCTGGATTAGAAGTTCACAGTCCTGCTACTTCTTACTACACACACAAAGGTTACACAACTCTCCATGGTCTCTAACTAACACTGTATGCAGTTTATTATGATCACAATTGATGACAGATTTCCTTTAATAATCACCATAGCTTTTATTGATTGATTTTATTGATTGATTTTTTTTTATTGTTACATTATTCTTTATCATTATCAGCCCTGCACTTTTGTGATTATTTTTTTCACTAACTCATCCTATTTAATTTCTTTTCCCCCAGAATATCCATTACTCGGGTCACCGCTGACATCTCGCTTGCCAAACGTTCAGTATTAAATAATCCAAGTAAACATGCAATTATAGAGAGATCCAATACACGATCAAGTCTAGGTAAGTTCTGTTCCGTTTTACTTGTTTGTTGTGTAAAATAATTTTTTAGTTTTTTTAGAGCTTTTCTGATTTTTTTCTGTGCAGTCACCAAATATTTGGCAAGATATATCTGTTGTATGTAGTGTAAATGGTAGATATTGGCAAAATTCAGCCCGAAATCTTTGAGTAAATTTAATTTGGAATGTGACGTGAAACTTCACTGTGATTTTTTTTCTATAAAATGCCACTGCCCCCCATTCCATCCGTGCACCTGTAATACCACCCCCCCATGTTGCATGAGCTCCTCATAATGGTTGTAGTTGAACTCATTATTCTCTTCATTACTGCCCTCCACGTCAGATGGGTTTGGTACGTACGTAATACACTGTACAGGCGGTCCCCTACTTAAGGACACCCGACTTACAGATGACCCCTAGTTAAAAACGGACCCCTCTGCCCACTGTGACCTCTGGTGATGCTTTACTATAGTCTCAGACTGCAATGATCAGCTGTAAGGTGTCTGTAATAAGGATTTATTGATAATCCTTGGTCCCATTACAGCAAAAAATTTTGAAACTCTGATTGTCACTGAGGCAAAAAAATTTTTTGTCTGGATCTACTATTATAAAATATACAGTTTCGACTTACATACAAATTCAATTTTATGAACAAACCTACGGACCCTATCTTGTATGTAGCCCGGGGACTGCCTGTATTGTGCTTGCAGTGTATTGTTTTCTGTGTGTGAAGTGAGCAACCAATCCAGGCGCAGCTTTCATTTTACCAGAGCAGTAGATGAAAAGAAAGCTTTGCTGTGATTGGTTGCTACGGTGCAACAGAGATAGTGATGATAATTGAGGCCTAGTGTCAACTCTGATGATCCATTTTTAATAATGATGATAATATGATATTATAAAATGGAAAGTCACACTAAATTTGTGTCAAGAGGTTGATATCATGTATAGAGTATACTAGGTACAACTATGGGATGTTGACCAATTTTGTTTGTATTGGACATTACTTTTAGGGGTGGATCCCGACATTGTATCCAAATATCTATTCCCTCTCCAATAACCTGTGTTGGACTCATTGATATGAATGGGGGACACTCCAGGACCCCATTTTTTGTGCTCAGTTTCAGTAATCTCGTGAGGTCTTCTGGTTTTCCGTAAACATTTGATGAGAGGTTATGTTTCATCACTTTAAGGATTACCCTACTACAATGTATTTAGGCTCCATGTCGGTCTCCTATGAGTTTTGCAGTGTTACTTCTGCATGTGTTTGAAAGCTTCTCCTGTGACTGCTGATTTTTAAAAGTTGACTTTATTTTATACCAAGGAATATATGACTGCCTCTAAAAAGGTCTTTATTGTACAAGCAGTTTACATACTATTTCAGTACGTACCATTTAATCTGAGTTCTTAAAGGGGACTTCATGATAAATATGCCGCTCCTCCTGTACTATAACATGCTGCCTGCAGATAGGACACTATCTGGAAAATATCCACATATCCACATATCCACCTGCTCTGTGACATGCTGCCTGCAGATAGGACACTATGTACAATCTGCTCAGCTTCTCCTGCTCTATAACATGCTGCCTGCAGATAGGACACTATGTACAATCTGCTTAGCTCCTCCTGCTCTGAAACAGGCCGCTGGCAGATAGGACACTGTGTATAAACTGCTCAACTCCTCCTGTTCTATAACATGCTGCCTGCAGATAGGACACTATGTACAATCTGCTCAGCTCCTCCTGTTCTATAACATGCTGCCTGCAGATAGGACACTATATACAATCGGCATCATCCAGAAGAACTGTGACCCCTTTAAAGGGGTTCTCCAGTGGCTATAGAGGTAAGTAGAGCACCCAGCGCATGCACAATTGGCTGCTCTATTCACTTGGGGTACAAAGGGGATACAACGGACCCTGTTCTCATAATCCATGGAGGTCCCATCCCTGAGACTCCCGCCAATCAGCAATAAATAGGTGCTAAGCTGTTTAAGCAGCTGATTGGCTAAGAGTTGCTCTCCTACTGTCTTTAAGGCTTTTTTTTATTCTTCATTGTCTGTTTTCAGCTATAAAAAAGTTTTCAAAACTTTCATTTAATGTGAACCAGATTTGAAGAAGACAACTTTTTTCACTTTCTTCCTGGGAAATGATCTGTTGTTAGAAATGGAGCTGTAACAGGAATGTAGGGCACATGACTTTGTGTTTCTTACACACTAGCGCCCTCTATTGGAGTTGTGCAGATATGCTTTAAACTTTTTATATTTTTTTTTGCATTTGGGCCACATTGAGCTGCGTTCCAATATACGTTACATTTTGTTTTATAAACATGCAACTTTCATTTCATTCTTTTTTTTATTGGCAGCGGAAGTTCAGAGCGAAATTGAACGGATCTTTGAGCTAGCAAGGACGTTACAGCTCGTAGTTTTAGACGCCGACACCATAAACCATCCAACGCAGCTCAGCAAAACCTCTCTAGCCCCCATCATAGTCTATGTCAAGATTTCTTCTCCGAAGGTAAGTGGAATTTTTTAAAAAGATATAATCTATAAGGTCTTCTACCAAAAACTAGATCGCTATGTGTACACAGAATTTATAGGGGCGCAATGCAAAACTTTGGATACATCAATGAACGCCTCCTAGGGGCGGCGGCATGAAAACTTTAGGACTGCTTGGTGGCAAGTAGTTTAGAACTGCGCCTTCGCATTAAGTGTGTGCCTCATCAAGGTAAGAAGTAAGTTACATCATTGATATATTGCATCTTTAAAGGGGAAAACAATTTTATGGGTGGGGAGGGAGATTGCTGAACAGAGCGCCCAGGTCTCTCCAGCACTCCCATTTACTGTCTATGATGGTGCCGGGATAGCTGAGGCAGTTTCTGGTGCTACCATAGTACTGAATGGAGCAGTACCTCCACCTGTCGCTCCATTAAAGGGAACCTGTCATCAGGAAGGTCATTTTTACATTATTCTAGGTTTCAATATCCTCTGGCATGTTGATTTAAAAAATACCTTTGTTGTGATTCTGAATACATCCACTGAAATATAGTGGATCATTTTTCTATTGTGTTTTTAATGAATATCATTTTATTAAAGGTTTTACAAAGGTTGATAAAATCCAGAGGAAAATCTCAGGCTAAACATCTAAACGTCCAAATGGTGGCAGCCGACAAACTAGCGCAGTGTCCTCCGGTAAGTCGTGTTCTCTGTCTCTATTAAGATGTTGATCGATGTTGATCCTTGCATCAGAAAAACAATAGTTTGTTTCATCTTTGGCTGGAAGAAGAAATCCAACTCCACCGTGTAAGAATAAGCCCCTCCTCTGCACTAAGCTCCTCCCATCCGTACTAACAAAAACACTTTTTAAAACAAAATTTCTAAAATCTTGCTTGTTTGAGGAGCCTCTGGACAACCGAGTAAAACTTCTAAATATCTTTAACTTTAGATGTATCTACATGGAATACCTGATCTTATGACTTTGGGGGCATCTATAGTTGGACCCCAATAATCTGCAACTCGCCCATGTTTTCTTCATGGGTTTTCACTAAAGTGTCTTTGCTGACCCCATTATATATATGGACATTTATCCCGATGGGGCCAAAATGATGTCTTTTTAACATCATCAGGTTGGGACACGTGTATGAAGTTGACTATACTATTTTATTTAATGGTTTACATTAAAAACAACTATGAGGTGTGATTTTTATCCCTATAGTTGTTGTGTATCACTGCATGGAATCTGTCATAGGTCTTTGTTTGAGCCAATGCAGCAAACAAATGAATACAGTTATACACTTTCCACACTTAAAGGGAACCTGTCACCAGGAGAGCCATTTTTAGCACTACCTCAGTCCCCACAGAGCATAGTACATACACTGCCAAAGTGTTTTTGTATAAAAAAATTGGTTTTACAGAAAAAAAGATATGTTATATTGTACCTTTCATTAGCATCTGCTGTGTGACTAGGCAGTTGCCTTTTGGGAGGAGCTGGAAAGGAGCAGTTTCCCCCCCACCCTTGGAGAACAGCTACTCCATGTGATCTTTTCAAATATATGAAAACACCCATCACTTGGTTTAGCCACACCCCTGCTCCTCTACAGCCAATCCCGAGTGAGGGGAGTTATTCATATATTTGAAAAGGTCACATGTTTCCCAAGGGTGGGGAGGAAACTGCTCCTTTCCAGCCCCTCCCAATTGGCAACTGCCTAGTCACACAGCAGATGCTAATGAGAGATACAATATAACATATCTTTTTTTCTGTAAAACCTATTTTTTATACAAAAACACTTTGGCAGTGTATGTACTATGCTCTGTGGGGACTGGGGGAGTGCTAAAAATGGGTCTCCTGGTGACAGGTTCCCTTTAAGCTTCAACTGAACCAAAGTTCTTTGTCTTAGGCCTCATGCCATCAACTGTATTATGCGTTTTCTTTTCTACGGCTGTAAACAATCATAAAAACGGTTGTGTATTTCCCATGTTCTCGTGAGTCATATCCGTTTGAAAAAACCTCTGCAAACCCCTGTGTGCAACCCAACTGGCAATCCAACTAAAAAACGGCTCGTATAGGGTGGACAATAGAATGCCACCGTATATGTATATTTCTTGAGGTCCCATAGACTTCTATTGAGATGAGGTAGCGTAAAAACGTCCAAAAATATGACAGGTTCTTTCTCTTACATTGCAGCTTCATGTTCACGGTATGGTTAGAAATACAGTGATCATATAAGTCGCCGTATTTCCCACGTGGCAAAAAAAATGATTGTGGGCCATTTTCTAAAATGTAATGTAATCTCCAAATTTAAAGTGAACCTGTCAGTTAAACTAACCCACACTAACTCAATATATCTTACAGCAGTACAAATATCCCTATATTGTCCCTCCCCATGCTTGTAAAGTTCCACAGTCTGCTATGTATATTCTTGTTCTTCCAGTTCAGCCAAAACTCCAGCTTCCTGATTGAAAAGGAGCAAGCTGACTTTTTAGCCAAGTCACCGTAAATATCTCGGCTCAGCTAACGCATTCCCCCTTACTTCAGGAATGAAAGAGACGTTGGCTGTGTGTGATTCGGCTCCCTCATCCCCATCCCTCAGGAATTCTTTTCAGTCGAACAGTGTCTGTCTAATACCTGAGGTGGGGGGGATGAGATAGCTGAGCCGTGTCTCGGCTGAAAAGAAAACACACCCCTTGTCGATCAGGAAGCTGGAGGAGCAGCTGAGCTAGAAGAACATGCATATGCCGGACTCAATGATTGGACTCACATGGGGTCATTTGCATAGATGGTGAGTCAACTTAACAAACAGACTGTGGAGCTTTACAGGCATGGAGAGGAACAATATGGGGATAGTTGTACTGCTGTATTTTCAAAGATATGTTTAGTTATTGTGGATTTTTTTAACGAACAGGTTCCCTTTAACATTGGTGGTCTTCCCTTTTGATCTGTAGTGACACCCATAGACAAGTGGATGTGTCTGGTACTTTAGCCTAGTGGTAACCTCTTCATCTGCAGACATTAGCAGGAGTTCAGGACCTGTGATGCCTAGTTTACAGTCAGCATCTGAGACATCCCTCCATCTTCAGAAAGCTCAGATAAAGTGTACATGTACATTCCCTGTCACAAAAGCAATTAACATCAGAGGTCAATGGTACGAGGGGGCCAGCCGGCACCACATATTCCACCATGCAAAATAAGGTCTTCAAGTTCAACTGAGTTCCCTGTTTCTGAGATCCATCCTTGAAAAAGCAATTTAGAAACCAGATTCATTTAGCAATGGGGATTCTACTTTGTAATTGTCCTTATGTCTCAGTCTCATCTTCATCCCCTGCGAATTGATAGGGTACAGACTCATGAATAATTCATCATCAAGCTGCCTAGTGTCGCTGTGTGCCGGGGGCAGGTTCTCCATGTACCAGCCGCCCGGTATAAGATTATATAGTGATAAGCAAATCAATAACAATCGATCATACAATGGCCGAATGGTACAAGGGGAACTTTTTTCATCACTTTATTTACATTAGAGGAAGCAATAAATCCAGGTCTGATATTGTCTGGTATTTATGGATTGCCAAGGATCATTACTTGTAAGTGGCCATACACATCAGGATAAAAGTGGATGATTTTGACTAGAACAATCATACATCAGTCAGGTTAGTGGAGGAACAGAATTGCTCTTCAAAAAAAACAAACATTAGGTTGGAAAATTGGTGGGGTCATGCTGGAAGCTTTTGACTGAGCATTTGATCATTTTGCATAGACCTGCCCAAAAGAGTTATGGAGGAAGTGCAGCTCTACGGATAAAAGGCAAATAGTCAGTGTACACAAGCCACAAATGGGTGGTTTAACGTGAAATCATTGAGTTTTGTTACTACCAACTGCACATTGACCGGTAATTTTCTGTTGCCACTGGACATTGGGTGACTTAAAGGACATCTGCCACCAGATGAGCGGTGGTAGACTCTCCTAATAAGGCTTCACATTACCTCTAGAGGATGATGGGGCACCTTTTCACTCAATACAGCTCCTCTGGTGTTCCGAGAAAAGAAGTTTATTAAAATATGTAAATTAGCCTGAGGTGCTCCGGCACACATCACCAGAGCACCTCATGGCTCCGCCACACCGTAATTATGCACCCCCATCCCATTTGTATTCACCCCTCCGTCCCTCCCTTGTCTTTGCAGACAGCCTGTGACGTCAGCCGGCTTTCTGCAAATCTTGCGCATGCACGAGAACTTGTTCCTTGCGCAGCCACACTAGTACGGTAAGCTGCGGCTGTGCAAGGAACGAGATCTCGTGCAAGCGCAAGATTTGCAGAAAGCCAACTGATGTCAAAGGTTGTCTGCGAAGACAAGGGAGGGACTGAGGGGTGAATACAAATGGGGGTGTGTGTGCGTAATCACGGAGTGGCGGAGCCTAGAGGCGCTCAGGTGATGTGCGCCTCAGGCTTATTTACATATTTAAAGTTGAAAGTTCTTTTCTCGGAGCACCGGAGGAGCAGAATTGATTGAAAATGTGTCCCATTATCCCCTAGAGGTAACGAGCAGCCTTATTTGGAGAGTCTACTTTTAAAATGTAACTAAGATTTTAACCAAACAGCATGAGCCGATGCAGATAATAATAGAATACTTTGTAATTTACTTTATTAAAGAAGAATATTTCCTGTTCTTAGTAGTGTGGATAAATCAGCTTTCCTTCTGGAATCAGACTGATAGATGAGGAGAAGCTGATAAGGTTTCTAAAGACTTAACTCCTTATAGTCATTGGAAAATCTTATCCCCTTGTACAAAGTAGAACGAAATAGCATTTTAGCCAAAAACCCTCAAATGTATATGACCACCTTAAAGGATTCTTGCAGGCTAAAATTCTTAATGACTTATCGTAAAGGTGCTATCAGTTTCTGCAGTGGTGTCCACTATTTTGCTTAAATAACTAATGCTGCAATTTTTTTCTGGCAAATATGAGTCTGTGACGAATGCTGTAAATGCAAAAAAAAAAATTAACAGGCCGTGCTACAAAATAATATCATAATGAAGTATAAGTAGGTTTTTAGACTAAGGGTAAATGGTAATGTTTTGATGTCAGCTTTGGAGCTAGACAATAGGGCACATTTACTAAGGGTCCGTCAGACACATTTTCGTCGGGTTTCCCGACGATTTCCGTCGCCACATAAATCGGGGGTCAGGCCGTCGGACGACCCGACTGATTCGGACAAACCACGAAATTTAAAAAAAGAATTCAATCGCAAGATCAAGCACTCACATGCACCAGGAAGAAGCAGGTGAACTTCGTCGGACTTTAGAGCGGAAGCGACGGATGCAGGAACTCGGGTGCACGAGCTTAGTGAATCGTGGCAGACCCGAATCCTCGTTGGACAACGCACCGTGGGATCGTGACAGGACCGGGTAAGTAAATCTGCCCCAATGTGTCATAGATAATGTTGGAGATCCACAATGTTTACCCTAAAATTAAATGTTCCCCGCCACATGTTGTAGAATTCAAAGCGTATCCTGTATATCCAGGATCTACTGATGTTACCGGACTAGGACTGACACTTTGGCCAATGTTGGACTGCCCTACCAAAGAGGATCCACCAGTGGGATGATTTGATGGCCATCGCTTTTTATTAGGGTTTATTTCTCATGGGTTAAATAACAAATTCTGTATATTTTTGTGTACTTTAGAGTGTAAAATCTACATGTTCTTCATAAATTGAGTTAAAGACCTCAGAATGATGGCCTTCGGTGGAGACATACATGGCCGTCTGAGATGTGCACTGAATGATTTGTCTACTTACAGTATCCAACTTGTTGTTTAGGAAATGTTTGATGTCATCTTGGATGAAAACCAACTAGAAGATGCCTGTGAACATCTAGCGGACTACCTAGAGGCTTACTGGAAAGCCACCCATCCCCCCAGCAGCAACCCGCCAAATGCACTCTTATCTCGGACATTAACTACAGCGACGCTTCCTGCAACTCCCTCTTCAGTCTCAAACGCACAGGTAAGTGGGGTCTTCTGCAGGGAAGACATAAATGTGTCATAATTTCTATTATCTCCTCACCCAAAAAAATTGCCCATATGGTTTTCCTTGGCAATGGAGTACATGAACGTTGCTAGGGAAAATCTCTACTATACAGTAAAAATAATGTCTCTAGTCTTGTTATGGCTTGGCCAGAAGTGGTCTTGGTGATGTCACAGTGGTTCCAGTGGCTGCCAAAACTTCTGTACCAACCAGGTGTGCCAATCATCAGGTGGCAGGAAAGAAACTGGGATTGAGAGCCGGAGCAGGGTAACTACACCTTATTTTTTACTGACTGTTTGCACCGGCGAATCTTATCAATAATTCTTGGAAATCCCCTTTTATCTGGTTTATGGTTGGAAGGGCTCTGAAAATATATGGTCACAATATTTTTGACTAACCTATATTGTATCCCTAATACATTATCAGGGCTCCCAAGAAGAACAGAAGAACGACCCTCCAGCACCTGAGAAAAGGGCGTCCATAGAAGAGGATGCACCTCCTGAAGAAAAAGTGACAAGAAAGTCTCAGCACCGATCTTCCTCCTCCGCGCAGCACCACAATCATCGAAGTGGGGTAAGCAGAGGCCTCTCCAGACAGGAGACGTTTGACAACGAGACCCAAGACACCAGAGACTCCGTTTACCTAGAGCCAAAGGATGATTACTCTTCCGAGCACGCTGATCCTCAGGAATCCCACCGGGATCACAATCATAGAGACGAATCCCATGGAGGTAGTGACCATAGACACAGAGAGTCTCGACATCGGACAAACGATCAGGACAGGGACCAGGACCACAACGAATGCAACAAACCCCGCAGTCGCCACAAATCGAGAGAACGATATAGCGAAAGGGACGGAGAGGTTTCCAGGAAACGCAACGATAACGAGTGGAACCGGGAAGTTTACATCCGTCAGTAACTCTTGACAGCTTTCTATGTCTTGACTTATTTTTTCAATCTTCTTCTATACGACCCCCCCTACAACTCGTTGGAACCCCCGTTGTTAGACACATAACGCCCCTTCTGTATTTTCTATGTTTTTTTTCTACTATTTTTGCTTTTTCTTTTCGACTATTGCCGAAACGGCGCCAGCTTGGGATCTTCTTTTTACTCTTTTCGAATCCGATTTGCCATGGTTCCTCTACAGATCTGTTACCAAACCATGTGTTTAGCCGTTTTCCGTGACAACCACTTGAATGCTGTACGTTGCCATCAAGATATTGTTGCTGTTCTAAAGCAAGTGATGATGTTTTGTAACCTTCTATTTTTAGAAAAAAAAAAAAAAAAACTATTTCGGGCATAAAAATGGTGATTTCACTTTTATTTTTTTTCCTTCCATACGTGTTCCACTTTTGCACTGTTAGATCTCTATACTAATAATATGTTGTGGCTGCAAAAGTGATATCAGACTTGTGAAGAGACTACTAAAACATTGCATTTATTTTTGTATTTTTTGGAATGCACCCACCTACTTTGAATGTTGATTTCAAAGCCACTATTTATTTTATATTTTATGTTTTTTTTCCTTGTTTTTTTTTTGGGGGGGGGGGGCGGAGTTTCGTTCTCCCGTCGTCCACATTTGAGAGCAGAGTTAAATATTGCCTTATACTCACAATGTATCAGATGAATTTTCTATGTGATGTTTCGCTATGTTGGTTATGATTTTTGTTGTTTTTTTTTTTTTTAGCCCTGCATGGTTAATTGTTTGACTGTACGGCATTGTACGTTTTTTTTTTACAACATGCTTTAATAGTCAGTGACTGGAATTAGCATGGAGACGTAACAGTTAGGACTCTTTCAATTGATCGATAGAATATTTATGAATCCGCCGCTTTACTGGATTTTCACAGGAAAATGATGGATTTGTCGATAGTCATGATTTTAATATTATCTGTATGTAATTTATTATTTTTTTGCAGAACCGCTATTATAAAAGGGGTGGTACCTCTGAAGGCAAATGCAGGCGTACAAATGGAATGATACCTGAAATTAGTTTTCCTATGCGTCTCAATGTGGCAAAAAATTCCTTATGAAATGTTAAAAATGGTTTTATGGGCTTGAAATATTGATACACATAGGTCATTAATATGAGATTCCAACCCATAGATCAGCTTTTCTCAGTGGAAAAGGAAGTAGACAGCTCCATTTCCTGTGTAGTGGCTGAACAGGAAGTAAACAGCTCCATTTCCTGTGTAGTGGCTGAACAGGAAGTAGACAGCTCCATTTCCTGTGTAGTGGCTGAACAGGAATTAGACAGCTCCATTTCCTGGGTAGTGGCTGAACAGGAAGTAGACAGCGCCATTTCATGTGTAGTGGCTAAACCAAGTCACTGCAGCTCTGCTCCCATACAATGAATGGAATCTGATCTGCAGCAACCTGGTCTGACCACTTCAAAAACAATAGCGTTATCTGCTTTTGGTTTAATTCTTTGCTGAAACAGCTGATCTGTTGGAGAACTGGATGCAGAACAGCCAGCAATCTGAAGATCTATTTTATGAATATGTCATCAATATTATTAGCCTGGAAAACCCCTTTAGTATTCAAACTTATGTTCTTGTTGTCGATAACAGCGCCACCCTTGTTTATGGATTGCGTCTGGTATTGCAGTTCAGCCCTATTCACTTGAAATAATATGAGCTGCAATACCAGGCACCACCCATAGAAAAGAGCGGCGCTGTTTATTAAAAATCTTTTGTAATTCTGGATATGTTGGGGGATAGGGATCTGTTTGCATTATTTGCAGAAAACTAGTTTGGAGTGGATTTTACTTGCAGCAAAAAAAACTATATTTTTAGATAATTTGGGGTAAGGGCTTGATATTCTGCAGTTGGGTCCTTACTATTTTAAAAGTCTCAGGAGATGTGGTATATAAGAGATATATAGTAGATTTATTATTAAATATATGATGAAAAGAAACAGAAAGGCAGCCATTGGCTCCTGGCATACAATGGAGGCGGTCATTAACAGGGGTTTTATCATATTACAGTCACTCCCAGGTTCTGTTCCCCAAGAGACATCATCATTCTAGCCAGCAGAGTCTTATTTGCCGATATTGTCCGAAATCCTGGCAAATTGAGACTTTCCCAGTCTAAAGGAGACAGCGTATGCTCAAATCTAAATCTGGTTGCTCGTGGGTGGGGTTAGGCCGGCCCAGGAGGTTGGACTTAAAATGCCTGCCTACAAAAATCATCTGTTGCTCTGGAGGACCAGTAAACCTGTACGTTACAAAAACAGGCCCTGATTAGAATAGGCATCTTGTAGTAATTCATTCTTCCTCTGGGGGAGCTGTAGGGAAATTAAACAAACTTGCAATTAGATTTCCTCCACAGATTATAACTGATTGCAGGATGCCCCGACACCAGATGATGAAACTACAAGTCCCGGCACAGAGTTGTAAACATACAGAGGGTTGTAGTCTTGAGTTGGAGGTGTAAAATAAGATCACCTACCACCAGCTTGACTCACCTTTTCCTACTGTTTCAGTCGAGTCTTTCCTGATCACTTTGGGCCAATCACTGGTTTTATCAGTTACAAGAGCATAGATGTTGTCATCACTGTGACCACTAAGGCTGGTGAATAGCCCAAAGTGGTCATGGGAGCTGTACATGGTAGGGGGGTACAGAAGTAATAAACTATAACTGCTCTTGGAGCTTCTACTTGTCTTCGATGACATAGGAAGGCACCCAAAGAGATAGTGGTGTACACGGTAGGGGCTATAGAAGTGGTAAACACTACCTGCTCCTGGAGCTTCTAGGTGTCCTCAATGACATAGGAAGACCCCCGAAAGCGGTAATGGGAGCTGTACATGGCAGGGGATACAGAAGTAGTAGACAGCATAGGGAACAGGGCTGCCCTGGAATCAATCACCTGGGGTAAATGAGTTTTTATGTTTTTAAACTCACATCTACCCTAACCTCTGCTAGGTTTTGAAAGAAGCCCCAAAAACCACTTTAAAAAAATCTGCCCCATGTATGCAGTGATTTTAAACCAAGCACAATTATATGCTGGGGTGTGCCCCCATGAAACAGGATCAGTTCTTCTTTTTGTTGTTAGTAACTTTTTTTTAGAGTAACTTCTTTTAAAATTATGCAAATTAGCCTCCGGGGCTCCTGGCTACATCATAGAAGCTTATTCTGGTTCCGTCACTTCTTCATTCGGCTTGTCTCTGCCTCCTCCTAATGGAGTTGTGAGTAATTGGCAGATGCTGGAGCCAGAAGGTGTTTATGTGATGTGAACAGGAGCCCCTGAGGATCATTTGCATATTTTAAAGAGAGGTTTTTCTCAAAAACTAAGCACCTAGAAGCAAAAAATAAGAATGGATCTTGGTTGAGGAAGCACACCCCAGCATGTAAGTGTGCTTGGTTTAGAAGCACTCCACCCATGTGGTAGTTTCCCTTTAATAATTTAAAGGGCCACAAACGTACAAGATGGCTCCCTCCATTGTATACCAGCAGTAAGGTTCTATATGGATCCCTCGACGGTAACCCCTCAATATTTAATAAACTGCTCAGAGTTCATAAATATACCTGTAAATATCGACAAAATATCTATATTTATATTTGTAATATTTAAGAGAAAATATTAGACTGAAATCTACACTTGCACCAGTGAGTATTATCATTGCCAAGCAGAATTTTCCTCGATACCGCTCATTCTAAAAGTCCTGAAATCTTATTGGGTAAATGAAGACGATAAAACAGTTTTTGGTAAAAATGTTTTTTTTTTTGTGATTTTTTTTTTTTTTTCAATCTAAGCTTTGTTGAATACTGTATATGCATATTTGTGGGAAGTCTCTTTATTTTCATGAATCAGATTTGTAAGCGTTTGTACATATTTCAGGACGGCCTTTGTACATATTGGACTGTAGGTTTCCGTAGACATGTCGGACTGTTAATTGGATTTATTTATTTATTATGCTATATTACAAATGGTGGCTGTGAAAAAAACCCACATGTTATTCTTAACATGTAGACATCTACAACAAACAAGAGAATGATGTTCCAATAAATCGAGTGGGGTTTTTATTTTCCTATTTAAAAAATAAAAAACTTATAGGAAACCTACCATTTGATTTGATGCAGTATGAAGCAAACATACCTTGAGAATGCTGTAGCTACACTGATGCAGGATCATATCTTGGTTAATCCCTGTGCTGAGTGGTTTTGCTGATAAAACAGATATAGCATTATGATAATGAAGATCTGTCGCTTCTATGGTTGCTTCAGCGCTTCTCCTAGCATGTGAGTTATTCTTTGCAGGAGAGGATGATGTAATCCCTGGGTTGTGCCTGAAGGCAGAATAATCAATTGCTGCACCATCCCCCAGCTGCTTTGTAGGAGTGATCTAGCTCAGGTTGATTAGTCATGTCTCAACTAACCTCCATTTCTAATTACAAGCTCCTGTGTGTAATGTGTTTATATAGGCAGCCAGCCTGACCCAGCTTTGCCAAGGTCCTGAATGTTATAATTGTTTTTTCAGCAAAACCACTCAGCTCAGGGATTAACAAAGATATGATCCTGCATCAGTGTAACTACAGCATTCTCAAGGTATGTTTCCTTCATAATGCATCAAATCAAATGGAAGGTTTCCTTTAAGTCTGGCATTGGAAAATCTGACAACATGGTCTCTGAATGGAATTTTTTGTGGTTTCTTTGTTTATTTAGTTATTTTTCTAATAGTAATCCAATTATCCAAAGTAGCTGATAATATGGTCGCTATAAGGTCCCAGTTATGGCAGATTCAAAACTTTGTGTGAATCACTAGTCCACTGTATGTCCATACGATTTATGGACTCTTACTCATAGACCCAGGCACCGGGACTGTGGTAATCATTGGCCGCCTTCTTCTAAAATCAGCTTTTAAAATTTTGCTAATGAGGGGGCGTTTCCAGAACACATTCATATATATTACACACACTTTTAGTACATGAAAGCTGCACAGGAAAGCTTGAGACAAGGCATAACCCCAGCAGATCAGTTCTCCTGCTTCCTGTGTACACAACTCTGCACCCTCCCCCATCCTCTTCCTCTGACTACAGAGCTGTATTACTGTAAATACAGCAGCTTTCCCTGCTGTGTATAAAAGACACTGTGCTGAAGACCAGCTGAAGGAGACTGCAAGGAGCTTGCTCACACATTTCTCAAAACCTCCAACTGCCGCCCCCCTGAAAGTGCTCTGCAGTGCCGCCTGAGGCAAATGTCTCAAATGTCCTCATGCTAAATATGACACTGGATTTATTTTATAATATGGTTAAACTGGTTTGATTAAATATAGAAAAAATTATTATGACTATGTCCCTCACCAGGCTAAAATGGTACAGTCTCCAACTACTTACTTGAGGCTGTGCTGAGGCATTATGGGATTGATAATGGGTAGCACAGAGATTGAGATGATGGCTGATTAAAGCAGACAGAGGGCAGGGAAATGAAATGTGTGTGATATACACAGCAATCAGGTAACGAGCACAGAGATGGAATTTATTTGCTTTTTATTTTGCTTTAACCCTGTTACAGTTTTGTTTGTACGGCTGAAATATATGACATCATTTCATTGAAATTCATGTGAATAATGTGAAGTGAAACCTTTCTGGTAGCTAAAAGCCTGAATCTAGCGAGGCGGGCCCTCCATGACAGGAGCCCTCAAGCCAGTCGTAATCTTATTCCACTAATGCAATGTCTGTCCTTTATTTTATCCATCATATCTGGAAGCAATTAATGTAGCAAGGACTTCACCACCTTGTGCTGTCTGACTGTTTATGGCGACTCTGCCCTTCATACGCTCATTTCCATCTCCTGAAACACAACATTATTTTGTGGGTAGACTTGTACGTAGCATCTATCTAGTTACCATGTCCAGCCAAAGAGGATTCACTTTGAATCAGCCAGATATTAAAGGGAACCTGTCATCAGGAACCAAATTTATTGCTGATGACAGGTTACCACAGCCATTGTAATACAGATTTGATAAATGCTTTTATAGGCAATCTGCATGGTCCCAGTAAGATATTAACGTATAGAAAAGTTTACCCGGTTCCCTGACAGCAACCTCCAGTGAGTCACAGGGGCGTCGCCTTCAAAGGCTCGAGTCCTCACCCCTCCTCCTCTGACTACATGAGCCGACCACAGCAATCAAATCTCGCGCTTGTGCAGTCAGCTCCTGCACACGGAGCAGTGAAGTTTGGTCATCCTTGCGTCAGTTACCTCACCTTGATGCAAGGAAGTGAGCGGATATGCAACTCTCTATGGAGTTTGTGTAGCACCGGTGCCTCACTGTCTAGCCCCATGTCATCCCCATGCACATGACAAATAATAGGAGCTGACTGAGCAAGCGCAAGATTTTCTTGCTGTGGTCCGCACATGGCACCATGGGTAAGAAGCAGTAGGAAGGGGGGGATGAGTGAGGAGGAGGGAGGAAACAGGGACTTGGGCCGTTGAAGCTGACGGTCCCGTATCATGCAGGAGGTTGCGGGCAGATAGGCAGGTAAACTTTGATATACTTTTATATCTTTCTGGGACCATAAAGGTCGTCTATAAAAGCATTTATCAAATCTATATTACAATGACTGTTGTAACCGGTCATCAGCTAAAAATGTTATTCCTGATAACAGGTTCCCTTTAAAAAAAAAAATTCAAAAAAGAATCTACATCATCTTGACATGATCAAAGAAATCCCCTGCAAGGGAGGGAAGAGGGAGGTCTGCACTGCTCTGACTGCTGGGGAAGGGGGGGTGCGCCAAAATAGCTTAGAACATATACTCCCTACCTGCACCTTTTCATTTAAACTGTACACCTATGCCAACTTTTTTTTCTATTTGCTGCCTATTGTATAGAGACTAAAATAACCCCTACCCCTTGCGCCAGGCATTATGCATGTTCATCTGAGTAAGATTCAAACAGTCTACTCCCTCTCTACCTCCATGCAGGAGCCTGCATGAAACTTCAGTCACACCCCCTTCCACTCCTATCTCACAGCACATGGCTCAGTCTGATTCAATAAAGTCCTGCTGCTTAGCACCACCCACCGAGCTCAGTCCTGCTGCCTACCTCCCTACCTCCCTCCCTCCCCTATGTCCTCTCACAGCACATAGGTCAGTCTGATAAAGCATGTCCTGCTACTCTCCTCCCTCAGCCACTCCCACTTCTGTCTCACAGCACATAGGTCAGTCTGATAAAGCATGTCCTGCTACTCTCCTCCCTCAGCCACTCCCACTTCTGTCTCACAGCACACAGGTCAGTCTGATAAAGCATGTCCTGCTATTCTCCTCCCTCAGCCACTCCTACTTCTGTCTCACAGCACACAGGTCAGTCTGATAAAGCATGTCTTGTTGCTCTCCTTCCTCAGCCACTCCCACTTCCATCTCACAGCAGATGGCTCAGTCTGATAAAACCCAGTCCTATTGCTTCCCCCTCGGCCACTCCCCCTCCCTGTGTAACACTCTCTCCCTGCTCAGTTTTTCCCTCTCCCAGTTGAAGCAGTGTCAGTAAATAAACCCTGAGGGCAGATTCCCATGTGGGATTTTTGTCAGATTTTTTTTTAACGTATCCAAAACGCAAGTGGGAGCAGGTTTGCGTTTTGGCCAAACCTCCTCCCAATTTCATTTCGGATGCATTTATAAACGCTACAAAAACGCCACATGGGAATCCACCCTGAATGTAGAAGATGATACACTAAATTTGTCTCTTTGGGATTGTCTTAGATAACCTTTGTGGTTTTGGCAGTCCGATCATGTTAAATTAAAGAGTAACGTACTAGTAGTTGATTGTGGGACCCCAACAGTCAGACACATATTTATTTACCATGTTATATACTAACCATTCTCTACTTAGCTGTTGTTATTAAGGGGTTAACCAAAAAAAAAAAAGTTTTCATTTCCCTTTTTTTATTCAATGGGTTATAGTGACCTCTGTAAAGTGATCTTGGTGATGCAGAGGAATAAATCTGAGGAATTAGGCTGCGGCGCTCTCATTTGCAGGGCAGGGTAATTACACATGGACTCGGAGTTCTGCCTAAATGATCTCCACATTGAAATGAATGAGATGAATTATGATGCATTATTGGTGCGTATGTACAGGATGTTATTAGGGGAAGGGAAGGTGACTTTGTCATCCCGCATCCTCCTATCTGCTCCTGACTCCGTATATCCATCACACCATGTCCTTCCAATATTACATATGAACCATTGCTGCCAGCTATTCCCTCTGCTAAAAGGAAATCCACCATCAAAATCCATCATAATAAACTGTGGAAATCTTCTCATATTTGTTATCCTCCTTCCTTCTAAAATCAACAGTTATGCTAATAAGCCAGAAGGGCTCAGAAATGGGGTGATACCAGAGCCCCTCCATGTTGTAGCTTCATAATCTGTTACACAGGAGCACTTCCCCCCTCCCACTGTATGAGATTACATCAGGTAGAGGGAAAGGGAGGTAGTTTACCAGCTTGTGAAGCTATATATAGCACAGTGGGGCTCTGGTAACGCCCCCAGGAGTGCTTCAGGCTCATTAGCATAATTTTAAAAGTTGATTTTACCGCATTGCCTGGATTAAGGAGGAAGTGTCTCTGATTTATCATGTTTAAAAGGTTATTCCAGTTTTTTCAAGTTATCACCTATTGATAGGATAGGTGATAAATTGCTAATCAGGGGGGAGTCTGACCCTTGGGACCCAAAGCTGCCATTAGAAAAGGGGCTCCACAGGGCTCCACAACTGAACAGAGTGCATACGCAGACATTTCATTCAAAAAGTCCCAGTATTGCCTTCTAGTTAAAAAATAGGAACACGAGTGATATATCTGAATATGCATGTACAGGCGACACCCGACTTACAAGTGACCCCTATTTACAGACAGACCCCTCTGACCTCTGGTGAAGTCTCTGGATGTTACTTTAATCCCAGACTGCAATGATCAGCTGTAAGGTGTCTGTAATGAAGCTTTATTGATAATCCTTGGTTCCATGACAACAAAATTATGAAAATCTAATGGTCTCTGGGACAAAAAATGTATTCTTCTTGAGCTACAATTATAAATAAACCAGTTCCGACTTGCATACAAATTCAACTTAAAGGAATGGTCACTTTACCTCATGTTTTTGTAATGTGTGTGTAAGTGTGGAGGGGGGGGGGGCAGGATATGAGGTAATTTATCAATATACATCTAGTAATAGTTCTGCTCCGCTTTCCTGATATGTAAAGTGAAGCCTCCGGTCTTTTACCTCATCAGTCAGAGATTCCTGTCCATAAAATGGCCGCAGATGGAGGCTCATGTGATCTCTACCTGTCCATATTAATGAATACTATCTTAACCCCTTAGCGCTCCATGACGTAGCTCTACAGTGCTGGCTCCTGCGATTAACGCTCAGTGACGTAGGGCTGTGTGTAAGTGTAGGGGCAGGATATGAGGTAATTTACCAATATACATCTATTAGTAGTTCTGCTCCGTTTTCCTGATATGTAAAATGAAGCCTCCGGTCTTTTACCTCATCAGCCAGAGATTCCTGACCATAAAATGGCCGCAGATGGAGGCTCATGTGAAGCGCTAGTTAGAGATCACATGACCCTCCATCTGCGGCCATTTTATGGTCAGGAATCTCTGGCTGATGAGGTAAAAGACAGGAGGCTTCACTTTACATATCAGGAAAGAGGAGCAGAACTATTACTAGATGTATATTGGTAAATTACCTCATATCCTGCCCCCTACACTTACACACACGTTACAAAAACCATGAGGTAAAATGGCCAACCCTTTTAAGTAAAAACCTAAAGAACATATCCTGTATGTAACCTGGGACTGACTGTAATGGGGAAGGGGCGTGGGGATATCATTTACCTTATATACTCGAGTATAAGCCTAGTTTTTCAGCACAAAAAATGTGCTGAAAAACCCAAACTCGGCTTATACTCGAGTCAAAAAAATAAATAAATCAAAACTCGCCTTTCTGGCGGCACCCGTAGATCTTCTGTGCGATCCATCCGGTATTGTTGTGCTGCACGACGGGGAAGGGGGGGCTATATACACTGGGGCAGGGGCTGGCAGGCTATATACACTGGGGCAGGGGCTGGCAAGCTATATACACTGGGGCAGGGGCTGGCTGGCTACATACTGGAGAGGCTGTGACCAATGCATTTCCCACCCTCGGCTTATACTCGAGTCAATAGGTTTTCCCAGCTTTTTGTGGTAAAATTAGGGGCCTCGGTTTATACTCGGGTCGGCTTATACTCAAGTATATACGGTAGGCCATTTCTGAAACATGGCCGCCATCTTGAAAGCTCCAATCTGCAGATCTCTGCGGACCACCTTCACTCAGGTCGAATAGTAAGTTGGCCGGACGTGCATGCCAACCACCCCCATTCAATTCTACAGGAGGGCGACACTATCCGAATACACAACGAGATTCATCACTCCCATAGACCCGCATAGAGCCGCCGGTAATTCCTGAACATCTGGCAGACTGTCTGCTTCTATGGCAACAGAGATATCCATTTGTTGTCACGGTAACGCTGCGACAGCAACGAAAGAATGCGTCGCTATGTGGTTCAGTCCCAAAAATAGGCAAAAAATGTAAAAAAAAAAAAAATCAACTATTTTTAACAAATTTAGCAATGAAGAAACCAATGGTATCCGTGTTTGCTTGCAGAGTCCAGTCGTTCTCTGTACGAGTCAGGTCACTAAGGTCCAGGTCACACAGATCAGCAAGGGACGGATCAAACCTCTGCAGGAGCTTCAGCTGATCCGGGGAAAGTCCTGCGCCCCTCATACCCTCTCCTCCAATATGCGGCTCCTGTGTTACATCAAGACAAGCAATGTCTATAAAATCTGCAGGATACTACCCGAGGATAAGCAGGTCTAGATAAACCGAGCAGCCTCTTAATTATAAATTATCCAAGTGGTCGTTATATACAGCTCCAATACAGACAATGCATCTCCATGGTAACAGACAACAAACAATCTTTGTGTAGTCTGGTCCCGCCCTCATATTTCTTTACATCTGTCCTCTACTTCGGGCTACAAATATACATCAGCACAAAGAAGAAGAAGCATAAGACAGCAAGCAAATTGTTAAAGTTTTCTATAAGTGGCCAACCCCTTTAACAGAGTATGTATAAGACTAACAGGGTCAACAATATTATACTATTATAAAGTTTCCCGTTCGTTGTCAGGAGCTTTGGTTCAAATGACACTAGGGCAGCAGGACTCAGGACTTCCGGAGGATGGATGAGGCCGTGCAGCCCCTTTTATCTCTCAGAAGCCAGCAGGACATGGGGGCGTCACAGGAAGTCCCGAGTCCCGCTTGAAGCCCGGGAGACACCTGAACCACATCTCCCTGCTGTGAACGTGAAACTTTATAAGTATAAAATAGGTGGCCCTATTAGGGTCTTATACTTACCCTGGTTACATTTTCTAGAAGTGGCCAACCCCTTTAATGTACTTTAATGTACAGTAGGGCATTTTAAGGGGAGTAAGGTTAGAAAAGTCCTTGGGCGACTCTTCTCATGCCCAGTCCTCTATTCTCTAGTGGGAATTGTGACCTGTGGACAGCAGGTAACATTAATTTGGGGCCATCCCTTTAAAAATGTTGGGGCAAAAAAAAAAAAAAATCTACTGTTACCTGTGCCTGAAGCTGTAGGCAGGGAAATGTCTTTAGAGCCCAGGCCACTTGTTCTTCGTTTTCAGATAAAGTTATGGTGCATGTGCTGTACACCAGTGTGCCCCCAGGTTTTAATAATGACACCGCCTAAAAAAAACAAGACAAAAAAAAAACACCCTTTAATTTCACAGTCTGTTTTTTTCCCCTTTAATGACATGTCTCCCTCCCCCTGGACCCAAAACTTTTAACATTTTTTTACACTGATATAGCTGTATGCAGGCTTGTTTTTTGTGGGATGTGTTCTATTTTTCTAAGGCAGAATTTTGTTGCGTTTACCCATCTATTAATCGGCTACAACGTTGTCACTGTTGTTCATGTTTTCACTGGTCATCTATACTCTGAGGGCCCTGCAACCAAAATAGTGCTAGGACCCAGAAGCCCTCACAGAAGGGAGGGCTAGATTACAGCTTGATTTTTGCAGTATGAGCTGTAGTTTTTATTGCCACCACTTTGGGATACAACATGTGGGGCAGCCATATTTCAATATTTTATAAACATGATGGTGCAGTGTTTTTTTTTTAGAATTTTTTAAAATTTATTTTTGATCATCTTTAGCTATATATAATTTTTTTTTCTATTGGGGTTTTTAACCCATAAGAGAAGATAAATATGACATCTCACCGCACTGAATAGTTTACGTTGCAGAGGCTGATAAGACGTTACTTCCTTTAGCGATAAAGCAAAAGCCATATTAGGTCGTTGTCCCATTCCGCTACAAGGGGCATCGAGAAGGACACGATCAAAGGACTCTGGCGGGAATGGAGGACCTAAAATGAAAGGGTTAAATGTATAATAACATAGTAAAAATAAAAGAAACTGGACAAGAACTTTAGATCAAGTCATCATTAATGAATGTAGACAGCCCCTCCATACTGATAATGGACCCCCTAACACCATAGCATTGCCTGCGATAGGAGGTTAAGTCACTTTATGACCCAAACCTCAATGTTACCCCAAGAGAAAACAAAAAGTTGCAATAAAATTGGAACCACGTTCTTGGTTCCATGAAGGGGCAACAGAATTTTCAATCCATTTAAGACAGAATTCTGCTACAATTTGCACTGGAAAAAAAACTTCCTTGGAACCACATTCATCAAGGGTGTTTGAGACTTACAATTCATTTTATTAAAGGGGTGTGGTCTACTAAAAGGGGATGCGCCTTACAGGGGAAGGGGCGGAAACTAATCCTATTAAAAGAAGGTGCTATTCTAACCCCCATGGTTGCTGAGATATCAGTCCTGGTATCTGACCTTTATAACCCTCTCCATTGTCAGAGAGGAGAAGCTGGGAGGGGGATGTGTTGTGATAAAGTTCTCAGACAAGTAGAAAATTCTGATAAAACACGTCCCCCACCTCTGCTCCAGCTCCTCCTTTCTGACAGTGGAGAGGATTATAATGGTCAGATGCCGGGACTGATATCTCAGCAACTGTTGGGGCTAGAAAAAAATTCTAAGTGCCCCAACACAGCATGTATTTATGTTCATCTCTACATGGGTGAGGGTCTTTAAAACTACACTTGATTTATCATCAACTTTCAGACATGGACATAGTATAACCAGTGTCGGACTGGCCCAGCAGAGTACCAGAGGATCCTCCGGTGGGCCCTTTCTCAACCCAAGACTGAACACCAGAGGTCCATCAGAAAACACCACAATTTGGAGACTGCTAGAGTATATTCCCTGGGGGATAATGAGGAGTGGGCCCCCGGATTGATTTTCTCTGGTGGGCCTAAGGAAACCCAGTCCCACACCGAGTATAACGATTAGACACGTTAGATAAATTGACCTAATTGAATGAAAGGAAATCTACCTTCAATATACATCATAACCCAGGGACATTACTCATAGATCCAGGCATTGCAACGGTGCTAATCTCCTTATATTTGTAATGCATGGCCTCCTTCCTTCTAAAATCATACTTTTAAAATTATGCTAATGAGCCAGAAGGCAAAATTACACCACCGTTGGGTTTCTTTGATTTTTGGTAATGAGCCGGAAGGGCTCAATTTCACAGGTTGTTACACTGTGCAGGAACACTTCTCTGTCCCTCTGTGTGAAATTACAGCAGGAAGAGGGAGCAGATGGAGAGGCATGCTCCTGCACAGTGTAACAGCCTGTGAAGCTAAATCACTATGGAGCTTTGGTAATCAAAGTTGATTTTAGAAGGAAGGAGGCCATGGATAACAAATATAAGAAGATTATCACAGGTGCCTGGATCTATGAGTAATGTCCCTGGTTTATCATGATGGATTTTCATGTTAGCTTTCCTGTAGCGCACATGGTAACAGATCCCATCTTACCTTGGCCATTGTCACTTTGGTCGTGTGTCACAGCCTTAGTGCTATTATAACAGTAAGCCTGGATGCTTCGGAGGTTAAGCGCTGACGCGTTTTGCTTTATCTTCTCCACCTTATTGGCGTTTCTGTCCATTGCAATGACTTCTCCCTGAGGGTCAGAACCGTCCACGGTAATAAAACTGGTAGATTTTTCTTACACGTCAAATTTACCAGTGGACAAGTAAAATGTTACAATTTTATTATTAAATTTTAATATCTAATATTATTCGGTATATTTCTAATAACCGGGCATTATGACTCAAGCAGTAGGGAGGGAAGTCTTTAAAGAGGTTAAAAAAAAAAATCTCACTCCCTCTCCATGACTACAAACTTTTACCAATGTGATCGGCAGAAATCTCTGCGCTCAGGCGTCAGATTCCTCTCTGTGACTCCCTCCCCCCTCTCACAGCATGCAGTCACAGAGAGACTCTGAAGCCGCATCCCCCTCCTCCCTCTCTGTAATTTAGTGTTTGACACAAGATCATAACAACTTACTAGCATTGTGTACGGCACGTTGTAGGCTTTCCCAACATACATTTCCCGTTAATCTGTCATTTTATGATAAATTCAGTTCATAAATTTATGAAAATTATCTTCTCAGTGCACTCAAGGATTGGCTTTGTCTCCTGGGGTACTCGTTTTCTTCTCCCTGCCCCTTATTTCTAGAGGTGACAGCGATCATTGTGTAAAGGAGCCGTGTTAGGTGGCAACAGGCAGCATGGAAACCAGAGCACACACAGATATAGCCCCGCCTCCAGTGCACTGAAAAGCTCATTTGCATAAATACAAAGACGGGACTTTCTCTGAAAGGACACATCAGAAGGAAATGGGAAAGGTGTGTCTGAAGAGTTTGTATGGTGTCCTACACAATTCTCGTTTGACTTGTGAGGCGATTAAGGAGCTAGTAGAAATTTAATATTAAAGGAGGTAAATAATTTTAGAAATTTGTCACCATGGTGGCTCAGTGGTTAACATTACAGCCTTGCAGCGCTGGGGACCTGGGTTCAAGTCCCAGGGTGAACATCTGTAAAGAGTTTGTATGTTCTCTCTGTGTTTGCATGGGTTTCCTCCGGATCCTCCGGTTTCCTCCCACACTCCAAAACATACTGGTGATTGATTAGATTGTGAGCCCCTTTGGGGACAGGGACTGATCTGGCAAGTTCTGTGCAGCGCTGCGTAATCTGTGCGCGTTATATGAATAAAGGAATTATTATTATTATTATTTTAAAAATTGTCAAATTTCAGATGCTGCCTGCAAATAGTTGACTATGTAGACACAGAATTCTCCACCCGCGGCTCATTCCAGGCCTCGCAGAGGAGACTGAGCCGCGGATGTAACGTATACAGCCAATAATAACTCCGCGCTGTGCAATCTAGTAAAATGTTAATTGCTGTTTTCCATAAGGATAAAATCCACAGAAATAAACTGATTATTTACAGAGTGCGGCATTAAGCGGCAGGGGTCGCAGCGAATCCGAGGAATGTTTAGACAAATTACCACTTTAGTATGGGAACAATCTTCCAGATTTAGTCCCCATGTATGGAAAATGGTGAATACATTAATGGGATTTCCCTCCTGCACCATGATAGACAAACAAGTAGCCCCCATAAGCCACTGCAGTGTAAAAGGAAACAGTAGGAATGTCCTACCAGCAGGAAACAGAAGACCTAAAGGGCTTGGCCTCTTTTACATAGGTTGTTTTTGTGCCATTACGACCATGTGGATAATCTCTGAATGTTTATTAAGTGAGCTCAGCTGAATAGGAGGAGCTGTAGCAGGAGAGTTATGACTCATCCTGCTCCCTCAGTGTTAATGGACTGTGAGAAGAGAGGCACAGTGGGTGACGTCACATGGAGGATGTGAGAGACAGGAAGCTGTGTATATGCAGAGGGCAGCATGGCAAGCACAAGGAAAGTCTGCAGCTATCACAGGAGGCAAAGACGCAGGTACATCGTGCAGAGACATGTCTAATGGAAGAGATTTATTAACCGCTTTAAAGCGGTCTCCCAGTGAAAAAAGAAAAATTATAAGAATATTTTAAGGAAAAAAAATCCAAGGAGAGATATGAATCATCCAGTGAGTCCAGTGAAATATCATGCTGTGATTCTGTGAAAACTGCTGCCGTGTGTGAATGGCATTCAACGAGAGAAGAGGGGAGTGGCTGAGGAACAGTTTATTGCAGTGAGCGAAAAGCTCTTCAGACTGAAAGACCCGCCCAGAGCACCTGCAGGAGCTGCAGACTTGGATTAAAAATTTACTTTTTATGGTCCACACATTTTTACTACACACACACAAAGGTATGACTGCACAGATATCCAGGGCCTGTACGTAACACTGTATGCAGTTTATTATGGTCAAAACTGATGATGGATTCCCTTTCAATAGGCAAGGCACACAATGCCTGGTGGCTGACAAATTCATTGTTCACAAGACCAGTTAGTGTGAACCATGCCTTAAAGGAAACCTACCACTAGGATGAAGGACTGTAAACCAAGCACACTGACATACTGGTGTCTGGCCGGATCCACTCTTCTTTAAGATTCTTATGCCCCTGTTTTCAAGAATAAAAGATTTTATAAATTATGCAAATGAGCTTGAGGGACTCCATGTCTATTATAATCAGTTGAGCCCGGAGCACCTCTGGCTTATTTGCATAATTTAAAAAATTTTGTTTGTTTTGTTAAGAGAACAAAGATAAGCCACAAGAAGAGCAGATCTTGGGCGCACACCAGTATGTCAGTGTGCTTGGTTTACAATCTTTCATCTTGGAGGCAGATCTCCTTTAAGGCAAAGAAAAGCCAAACAACCTCAGAAGATGTGTCATAGAGTCAGCGTAAAGCTGAAAGTAGTCATAAAATGCCATTCTACAGACCTGGATGGACAAATTCCAGACGATTACTACTGTGCCTAGGAGTGGTTATCCTCCGAAGAACATACAAAGTGCATAATGGGCAATACTGTAAGTGACCTACCAAAGGTCCATTAACTGCTAAAACCTCTATTTATGTCCATAACTGTAGGAAGAAACTGTACAAGAATGATGTTGATTGAAGGACACCATAAGATTGAGGCCAGCTCAGGTCCATCTGGGGGGGTTCCAGTGCTACGACTGGAGTAGAATACCAACATCAAAACTAAAGCCCAACTGTGCAGCCTGGTGGTGGAAGCCTCATGGTTTGTGGTGACCTTGTAGGATCGGAGCTTGGATGCCCTGAACACTCAGAAAACAACTATTTGTAAGGTGTATCCTGGACATCTTCTAGGAGAATGGAATGGAAGCCACCTATGACCCCAAGCTCAAGAGTTTGGTGATGAAACAAGACAACGTCTCAACTAAACAAAGACAGTAGAGAAGAAGTCATGGTTGTGACCTTATTCCTAAGATGCTGGGGCATGACCTGAAGAGGGCGCCGCATACAAGACATCCCAGATGTCAGGTTACCTGGTCGCTCATGAGGCTGGCGATGTGAGTGGTCTTTCCTCCAGGGGCAGCGCACATGTCCAACACCCTCTCACCGGGCCGAGGATGTAACACGTGGCTCACCACGGCCGATGGTAAATTCTACAAACAAATGCGGGTAAAGACAGAACATTATTTAAAAAAAAAAAACCCTCAGCCAGCTCACTTCCCAAAGTGCAGTGTTAGGTATCATGTAACCATACCTTGGAGAGCTGTGTAATCATACCTATTAGTGTAGCAGCAGCAGGACTGTGAAAAGTGAACTTTCAATCAAGGTTTGCAACTCTCTTGCCTTTCAGCCTGAAGAGCTTTCTGCTCTTAGCCCTGAACTGCTCCATAGCCCCTCCCCTCTGCTCTGAGTGACAGCGGGAACTATTTAACCAAAATCCTGATACAGCTCCGACTCATAACAGAGGGGAGGGGCTGTGAAGCAGCACAGCACAGAGAGCGGAAAGCTCTTCAGGATGAAAGACCCGCCCAGAGCCCTTGCAGAAGCTGCAGAGCTGGATAATAACTTCACTTTTTACTGTCCTGCTACTAATAATTACACACATAAAGCTATGGTTACACAGATCTCCAGGGACAATACCAGGTTTCAAACAGCTGACGGATTCCCTTTAGAGTGAATTTACAATAGCTACAAGTTCCTATATGTCACATTTGGGCAGAGCTCAGGTAACATTCGCCGAGTCTCAGGAGTCCCATCAGAACTTGGACACCTACCTACCAGACTATCCTGCTCATATATTGCAAAAACTGTAAGTTTTGAAAAAATATTAAAGTTTTACCTGTAAGAATATATATCCAGGGAGGACATTATCAAAAGACGGACTCAAGTACACGGGTTCTGTCATCCTGACGCCTTTTCCCCTATGAAAGAGGGCAAGGGATTATATAGGTCTGTATACATCTACATCATAAGAGCGGGAAAAGAATAGGTTTTATGGTTTTCAAGTGGCTAACTACAGTAAAAAAAACAAACAAAAAAAACAAGACCCCATAATTCCTGCTGGATGTGAGTTTTATGTGTCCAGTCTATCTCCTGCATCCATGGGCTTCATCCTTCTAAAAAAAAAATAAAAAAAAAAATCAACATTTAAAATTATGCTAATGAATTCTCAAATTCCCCTCCATGCCACAGCTTTACAGGTTGTTACACTGCGCAGGAGCATTTTCCTCTTCCACTGTGTGAGATTACTGCAGGCAGAGGGAGGCTGAGACAGTGTAACAGCCTGTGAAATAAGAGCATGGAGAGGCTCTGGTAATGCCCCCCTCCCCAAAGCCCTTCTGGCTCATTAGCTTAATTTTAAAAGTTGATTTTAGATGGATGGAGGCCGTGTAAAAGAAATATAAAGAGATGACCATAATCACAGTGCCTGGATCTATGAGTAATGTCCCTGGTTTATCGGGATGGATTTCCTTAAAAGGGGTAAGTAGAAAAGTCTTAAAAGGGTTCTCCCAAGTGCTGATCAGTGAGGGTCTGACTGCTGGGTCCCCCACTGATCACTTTAACAGGATCCAGTTCTTACTGATGGGTCGAGAGCATGCACCCTGCCGCTCCATTCACTATCTATAGGGGATAACTTATATACCTGGAACAAGTGTTGGACTGGCCCACCAGAATACCAGAGGATCCTCCGGTGGGCCCCAGCTCAACCCAATACTGAACCCCAGAGGTCCATCAGAAAACACCACAATTTGGAGACTGCTAGAGTATATTTCCTGGGGGATAATGAAGAGTGGGCCCCCAAATTCATTTTCTCTGGTGGGCCTAAGGAAACCCAGTCCGACACATGATGGAACAACCAACTTGTAAATGGGAGGCTGCCGGGCCGTGCAGGTCGTGTACACGTGAGTCTGAAATCACGTACACGGGTGATGACACCTTGAGAAAATAGCCGCTGCTTGCAGGGCATGACTGTGCAAAGATTACACTGTTTGCTGATACTATTTACATACATGTGCAGGTCACCGTATGTTTGGACGACGTGGATCATGGAAAATCAATATGAAAGTCAGACTATAAAACAGGAGGTAATGGAACGGAAGGTTCTACTATTGTATAAGATTCCACAAAATACAATCAACAAAAATATTGAGTTCTTGGCATTTGCTTTTCCATTCGGGCCGAACCTTTGCATACATCAGTAGAATAGTGAGTGGAGACTCATTCTGGTCCTACTCTATATTTTTAAGCAGTTTCGCCCTCTATAGGCTCTATCTATTATTAAACATACCTGGGCTAGCACCGGGGCCCAGAGCTGCTGGGAGGGGGGGGGGGGGGGGGGGAAAAAAAAGGGGGAAAAAAGGAATCCGGGGGGGGGGGGGGGGGCTATATAAAATAAATCCAGGGGGGTGGGGGGGGGGGGCTTTTAAAAATAACCATGAGTGGCTGTTTATTATGATAAACTAGGGAATATTTTAGGACAGAAGACAGTTCTAGTTTCTGAATTTTGAATGCAGCTACGTCAGTTGGCTACAAAGGGGCCCATTGAGGCTCTGCCGCCCAGGGGCCTACTGAAACCTGGAGCAGACCCTGCCCAGTGGTCTCCGAGCTGAAGAATGATGTCTCCCATACATTGCACATAGCATCACTTATCACAGAGAAAACTTTAAAGGAAATCTACCATCAAAATGATGATAAACCAGGGACACTTACTCATAGATCCAGGCACTGTGACTGTGGTAATCTTCTTATATTTGTCATCCATGGCCTCCTTCCTTCTAAAATCAACTTCAAAGCCCAGTAAACTGTGCAGAAGCACTTCATCCTTGCTTCCACCGTACTACAGGAAGGAGGGGTGCTAAAGGAGTAGTCGAAGAATGAGACAGTGTAACAGCCTCTGAAGCTACAGCTTGGAGATCCTCCAATAATGCCCCCTAAGACCCTCTGGGCTCATTAGCATAATTTGAATGTTAATTTTAGAAGGCCAAAGTTCATGAATAACAAATATAAACAGATTACCACAGTCCCGGTGCCTAGATCGATGAGTAAGTGCCCCTGGTTTATCATGATGGATTCTGATGGTGGTTTTTCTGTTACAGTTTCTGTCATCATTCTGCTAGCTTGTTAGCCCTCTGAGCTCCCACAAGTCAAATCCATCTCTTAATTGTCAGATCACATGTCTGACAACAGAGTGGGGAGGATGTGTTGTCTGTTGCCATGGACAACCAGTTAAATTCTGATCCTGTAAGCCAAGTGCTCTATGTAGTCTGAATTTGCGACTCATCCAATTTTATTTTATTGTTAAAGGCTCTTTCCATATACAAATATTAGTAAAATCCAATACCCAACTTACAGAAGTCACTACAGGCAGTGACTGATCATGTGGTGTGAACTTTTTCCATTTGACAACCCATCTAAATGTGCTTCCTCTTCAGTTAAGGTAAAAGTTAATTTTTTCTACTAACATTTTCATCTTATGATGACGGTTGGGCAGCCAATCAGAACTCAGCTTACAAACTGTTGTGGGAAAACGAAAGCTAAGCTTTGATTGGTTGAAAGTACAGTTTTGCGATTGGTCAATTCTGATTGTATGAAGTTGTCCTGTCCAGTATTGGATTCCATGACTTACTTTATTGGGCCGTCTGAACAGAAGATTTCGGAACGACTCAACTCCGAAATTCCGTTCCCGATGAAGACTTTGATTCCATCAAACTCGGTGGCGCCCCGCTTACATTGTCCCCCGATGTCAGAGTAAACGGAGACCCTGTCACCCGCCTTCATCCCTGCAGTGTCCACAACAGAAAGCAGTCACTTTTGTATGAGAATTAAGTTCCACAAATGTATTAATTTTCCCATATATTTTAAGATCTAGTGCATTATTGCTGAACTCTAGAGGCCAAAAATATTGATGGGCTATAGAACAGCTGAGACTTTGTTACAATTATATCAGATCTACACTATATTTTGAGAGCTAAACAGGTGAGACTTCAGCTGCGCCAACACTGGGATAAACTCAGGGCAACTGCAACATGTTCACGGGAACCTGTCAGCAGGTATGATCAGGCAAAACTGCATGGAGATCTGTGTAACTGTACATGTGTGCATTGTTAGTTGCAGAGGAAAGGGGCTGTAGGCAGCTCAATGAAGCGAGGTGTGGGGACAACTGACCAGATACTGACTCCTACACCCCTTCATCCTCATAGATTGCAAGCTCTTGTGTCACCCCCTCATCCTCATAGACTGTAAGCTCTTGTGATCAGGGCCCTCATTCTTATTGTTTCATACAACTGTTTGTACTCTGTAATGTCTCATTTTATTTGTATGTGTCCCCTATGATCTGTAAAGTTACGGAACATGATTATTACTTGGGTACAATGACATTTGGGCAACTGAATATTTTCAGAAGATTTAGTTACTAGACTCCATTAGGCATAACACTCACATTTTGAGGCAGACAGAATCCCTGCTGAGTAGACATGGGCGCCTCTGAGGACAGCACTTCCACACTGCGCTCCTACAATTACTTGTATCGGATGTTGCTGCAGCGCTCTCCTAGAGATAACAGCTGAAATATGGGTAAAGGGGAAACAAAACCTGCGCCCAATAAAGAATGTACAATATACTGTACAAAAAGTGGTCACTGAATATTATAGGGTAAGTATGTATAAAATAAAAAGGGCTACAGAGGGAGAATTATTTAAGACACCCCCAAATTTTGGTTCTACAGTACCTAGAAACATTCTTCTAGGGTCATATTAAAGATAAGAATCTCATCTTTCAAATCACATCTACAGAACTTTGGCTGTGTGTGACTTGCTGAAGAGAACTCCTGAGGGAGGGGGGGATGAGAGAGTTGAGAGAGACTTTGGCTTGTGTAACTTACTAAAGAGAATTCTTGAAGGAGGGGGAAATGAGGGAGTTGAGAGAGATGTTGGCTGTGACTCACTGCAGAGAATTCCTATGGGAGGGGGGAATGAGGGAGTTGAGAGAGACTTTGGCTGTGTGTAACTCACTGCAGAGAATTCCTGAAGGAGCGGAATAAGTAAGTTGAGAGAGAAATTGGCTGTGTGTGACTCACTTACTACCACCAGGATGAAGGATTGTAAACCAAGCACACTGACATACTGGTGTGTGCCCCCTCTGCCAGGATACACTTTTAGCTTTTTATGCCCTGTTTTTATTTTTTAAGAAAAAGCTTTTACAATTATGCAAATGAGCCTGAGGGGCTCCAGGCTGCATTAACACCTATGGAGTCTGGAGCCCCTCAGCCTCATTTGCATAATTTTTAAAGCCTTTTTTTTCTTAAAAACATGGGCAGAAGAAGCTTAGAAAGGAGTGGATGCTGTGGAGGAGATTTATGAATATAATTATATAACTTTGGGAACAGAATGTGAAAGTTTATAGACAACAATTTAGGGATGTTTGTACTGCTCTCGAATAGCTGTTTATAAAAATATGTTTATTTAAAGGGAATTAAATTTGCTGACACTTCCCCTTTAATCAGGTCATTTAAAGGGGTTAAATGGGGTCTGTAGGTCGAGGACAAGGAGGACATTGGTCCTAGTGAGGAAGTTGATGGATTAGCCCTTTAAATAGTGCAATGATGTTCTTGCTCCATTATCCTCCGGAACTTTGGTCACATCAATAATCAAACGACCGAACTACAGGACAACGAGCGGCGACGCGGATCACACATAGAACTGACCTGGGCCCAATAACTGGGATTAGTAGGAGGTCATTAAGCTGCGGATGACGATGAATTGGGATGACGACATCGGGGAACTGCTGTAGAGAAATATCACAAGTAACATTATCATCATGCAAAAGTAATGGACTGTGTGCACAAGAAATGTGTTCTACATTGTTAAAGGAAACTAACTGGGAAAATCCCTCATGATAAATCAGGGACACTATCCGTACTATAGCTTCACAGGCTGTTACACTGTCTCCCCCATCCCCCTCAGCTCTTCATCCCTCCCACTGCTGGCCATAATTTTACACCGTGGGAGGGTGGAAGTGACGTTGCACAGTGTACAGCTATAGCATGGAGGGTCTCTATTAACACCCGAGGAGCACGTTAGACTCATTAGCATAATTTAAAATTAAAAGTTGATTGTAGAAAGGAGGAGGATATGGGTAACAAATATAAGTAGATTACCACCGTCACGGTGCCTGGATCTATGAGTAATGTCCCTGGTTTATCAGGATGGATTTCATGGTAGATTTCTTTAAGGGTTGGTCCAGACTACACATTCAGATTACTGTATCCCCTGTTCCGGTTCTATGTCAGACTCTCATTTGACCAAAAGTTGGTGAATGGGGACAAGTTCCTATGATGTCTTCTGTACGCTGCACACAGGAAGTCACTGAGATTCTGCTCCATAACTCAGATAGATGGATAGATAGATAGATAGATAGATATGTGATAGATAGATAGATAGATAGATAGATAGATAGTATTGTTAGATAGATTAGATAGATAGATGATAACATAGATAGGCTATCGATGATAGATAGATCGCATAGCTGATAGATAGCGATGTGATAGAAGACTATGAGACTATGAAGATCAGATCGCTCTGTGATCGATAGATAAGGAGATAGACTGAGAGCTATGCGCTAGAAGCTAGCTCCCTCGATCAGAATCTTCCGCTGCTAGCTCCGCGCTCGCTCGCTCGCTCTAGATCGCTCGCTACGATAGCTTACTAGCTAGCTCCTCTGTGCTAGCTCGATCCATCGCTCACTACTCGATTGCTAGCTCACACGGCGCATCCTCGATAGATAGTAGCTCGCTAGATCATGTTCTCGCTCTGCCTCTCGTCGCTCGCTCGCTGCTTCGGTGCTCGCTTCCTCGCTGCCTGCTCGCCGTCGCGCTCGCTCGCTCGCTCGCTCTGCGCTCGCTCGCTCGGCTCCTCTGCTCGCTCTGCCGCTCTCGCTCTCCCGTCTCGCTCGCTCGCGCTCGCTCGCTCGCTCGATCTGCTCGTCTGTCGCCTTCGCTCGCTCGGCGCTCCTGCTCGCCTCGCTCCGCTCGCTCGCTCGCTCGCTCGCTCCGCTAGACGCTCGTCTGCGTGCTGCTCGCTCTTACCTGTCTCTCTTCCCCGCTTCCTTTAAGTTCTCAATAACCTGGAGACAGTCGTCTTGTAGTCTGAGCCCCTCCCTGAGTAAACTCCCCAGCACAGGACAGTCCCTGACTACAGGTACTAGAGGGACTGATGGGAGGGAGCGGTCAGGTTTCAGGTTTCTCAAGATTTAACCCTTCAGTTTGACCTAGAAAACAGACACTGAATGTAATTCTGCATGGGGGGTGACAGCGCAGCGCGGCTCATGTCTCCGGAGCAGCTCAATCCTCTGCACTAACAAGTCTTCTCTAATTGATGGGGGCAAGTAAAAAGGCCAATGTTATAACTTACAGAGGAGCCGCGCCTGTCCGTACGGAGACAGGGGCCGCCACAAGCCCCTCCGTACGGAGACAGGGGCCGCCACAAGCCCCTCCGTACAGAGACAGGGGCCGCCACAAGCCCCTCCGTACAAACAGTGGCCCCACAAGCCCCTCCGTACAGAGACGGGGCCGCCCAAGCCCCTCCGTACAGAGACACGGGCCCGCCACACCCCTCCGTACGGAGGCACGGCCGCCACCAGCCCCTCCGTACGGCGGAACGGCCGCCACAACCCTCCTACGAGACAGGGGCCGCCACAAGCCCCTCCGTACAGAGACAGGGGCCGCCACAAGCCCCTCCGTACAGAGACAGGGGCCGCCACAAGCCCCTCCGTACAGAGACAGGGGCCGCCACAAGCCCCTCCGTACAGAGACACGGGCCGCCACAGCCCGCTCCTACAGAACACGGGCCGCCACCACCGCTCCGTACAGACACGGCCGCCAAAGCCCCTCCTACAGACAGGGGCCGCCACAAGCCCCTCCGTACAGAGACACGGGCCGCCACAAGCCCCTCCGTACAGAGACACGGGCCGCCACCAGCCGCTCCGTACAGAGACACGGGCCGCCACCAGCCGCTCCGTACAGAGACACGGCCGCCACCAGCCCTCCGTACAGACACGGCCGCCACCAGCCCCTCCGTACAGAGACACGGGCCGCCACAACCCCTCCGTACAGAGACACGGGCCCGCCACAAGCACCGCTCCGTACAGAGACACGCCGCCACCACCGCTCCTCTACAGAGACACGGGCCGCCACCAGCCCCTCCGTACAGAGACACGGGCCGCCACCAGCCCCTCCGTACAGAGACACGGGCCGCCACAAGCCCCTCCGTACAGAGCACGGGCCGCCAACAAGCACCCTCCGTACAGACACGGCCGCCACAAGCACCCTCCGTACAAGACACGGCCGCACAACAGCACCCTCCGTACAGAGACACGGGCCGCCACAAGCACCCTCCGTACAGAGACACGGGCCGCCACAAGCACCCTCCGTACAGAGACACGGCCGCCACAACACCCTCCGTACAGACACGGCCGCCACAAGCACCCTCCGTACAGAGACACGGGCCGCCACAAGCACCCTCCGTACAGAGACACGGGCCGCCACAAGCACCCTCCGTACAGAGACACGGGCCGCCACAGCACCCTCCGTACAGAGACACGGGCCGCCACACACACCCTCCTACAGAGACACGGCCGCCACAAGCACCCACAAGCCCTCCGTACAGACACGGGCCGCCACAAGCACCCTCCGTACAGAGACACGGGCCCCACCAGCACCCTCCTTACAGAGACACGGCCGCCACAAGCACCCTCCGTACAGAGACACGGGCCCCACTAGCCCCTCATACAGAACACGGCCGCCAGCCCTCAGTACAGAGACACGGGCCGCCACTAGCCCCTCAGTACAGCAGGACACGGGCCGCCACAAGCCCCTCAGTACGAGACACGGGCCGCCACTACCTATCTGTTCCAAAATCACTGAGATATTGGAGGGTTTTCTTTTTAAACCCAGTATGAATACATTTTTTTTTCAGTTTGAAGAAAATATTTTGAGATCCACTTTCAGTAAATAATTGTAGTGTAATGAAAAGTTATAAAATGTTCCAATATACTTTCTGTAAATTCCTCAGAGTTTTCTAGATCTCTGCTTGCTGTCATTCTATAGGAAGCTTCATTGCTTTTATTGCACAGCTCATTATATCCCTGGTCATGTGATGTCACACAGGTGCACGGCTCGTTATATCCCTGGTCATGTGATGTCACACAGGTGCAGCCGCTCATATATCCCTGGTCATGTGATGTCACACAGGTCACGGCTCATTATATCCCTGGCATGTGATGTCACACAGGTGCACGGCTCATTAATCCCTGGTCATGTGATGTTGCACACAGGTGCACGGCTCATTATATCCTGGTCAGTGATATGTGTCACACGGTGCATGGCATGTCCAAAGTATTTAAAAGTTATTCCCCCTAACAACGAAAATAGCGTCAAAATGTCAGATCGCACTTTTTTGCCATTTTTCAAACATAAAAATTGTTTATGAATGTGATCAAAAGGTTGTGCATAACTTTATCAATGAAAACACATATCTCATCCCACAAAATTACACAGTTCCGTAAACCAACATATGAAAAATGTATTGGCCTCAGAATTGGTAAATTATGTGCAAAAAATTTACAAATTACTAAACATAATGATATCTATATATATATTTGGTATCTCCATAATTGTCTGACCCAAAAGAATTAAGAGGTGTCATTAGAAGCGCACAGTTGAAAACTGTAAAAACAATTGCCCAAATAAAATGGTATCAAAGAAAATGGTGTCAATTTCACTGGCATTGGGATTTTGTTTTCCAGCTCCAAATACATGTTATGGAATAGTAAGTACTTCACTAGGAAGTACATTTGTTACAACAAGAACGGCTCTGTGGGCATATTATCAGGACCTCTGCTACTTATGGCTAGCACTTGCAATTATTTGTCCCAATCCACCAACTTCACTCTAGGGGGCGGAAGGGGGCGCGGCCAGCCGAGCGCGGGGCACGGACGGGAGTGAGCTGACACGGGCATAGTGTCCTGCTGGAATAGATAAAACGCTACGTGGCAGCCTGCCCAATACATCAAGAGGCAGAAGTCTCTAAATGTCCCCCTGTAATGGGGAGTGATAATGGAAACGCAAAAATAAAAAAGCCTGGTCCTCAAGGGGTTAACTAATGGGTTTCTGAGACCCTCAGATAAGACATCACAGATTTATCATAGTACATGCATGTCTAAGGCTTCTACCGATTTAAATGGTAAAGCATTGTGCTGTGGGTAATTGGCAGACCGATAGACAATTGTCCCGGATTGATGTGTTGGGATAATTACCCGGTTCCAATATACAGTATATTAGTCGAACATAGGGCTAATGACAATCCAGAAATATTATAAAATGTAGTTAGAAAGTCTCTTTCCAAGAACGTGATAAAAGTGATGGTAAAACGCCTTGTAGTGATGAGGTAGGTTTCTCCGTATCTTCCCCGAGCCTCCTATCTCCTTACAGCGCTCCTCTCGGACTGTCTAATCTCATTCATACAAGCCAGCTGATAAAATGACACGCTCACCGGCGAGAAAGCCTTCAACGCGGATTGGAAACCGCTGCAGATAAGCAGAGAGATGATGTGTGAGTTGAGCTTTTAAGTGCCAATTCACCTTCATCCCCGCTCCTCTCCCCAATCACATTTATGGAATCTTAAACCTTTTCCAACGTTCAATGGCGCACAGCCGCGACGGGCCGACCTACGTAAGCTGCGCTCTAATAATGACACAAGATATGCAAAACGCTCAATTTCCTCGAGAGATTAGAAAATAGGTTTCCAAATGAACAATCCCGTTCCCGATACATTTTCTCAATAAGATATTTGGACTGGAAATTTCCAAGGGGAGAACTCTGGCCAAATTATCAAATACATCAATCGGCTACAAAAATGATGTCGGGGTGGGATCATATTATGTATTGGAAGCAAATATTAAATATTGAAACTCCTGTAATTCAGGCATAGAGATGTCCTGGATCCAGTCCTACTCTAAACTTCGATTTTCTACTCTACTGTATATGGGCACATCAGTGAGGACTAGATATGGGCGATATGAGGAGGGTCCCCAGGGCTAAGGCTCTTAGGAAGCCCACGCCCAACCCAACCCACCTATCCACTTTGCTACTACCCAGTAGAGGGACAAAATAGGGGCCTTCAGTCCTAAAATCCTCATACATATGTGCTGGCTCTTGACAAACATGTATAAAAAGACCCTTGGAGGACCTTTGAAGTTCCCCAAAGGTCTACCAAATTCAGAAATGAAAGTCATATGAGTAAAGTGTGAATGGAAGGTAAATTACGCTCACCTGCCAAGTTCGTCCTAGGGAGACTTCCAGCTGAGCAGCTCGGATCCCACGTGACCAGCGTGTGAAGCAGCAAACATTCCAAAGAAATATCCATGATAAGAGCGTGTAAATGCGCTCGAAATGCGTAGGCTGGATTTTGTAGTCTACTATGTGAAGCAGTCTACGGTTTATGTGATGTTACAACTTTTTATGGAAGCTAAATAAAAAGTCTGGAAATTTCTTCCTAACTCGTGCGCTGGTTCATTTCTTTGGATTGTTTTCAGAAATGAAAACCAGTAGAAGGTACCAACCCACTCCTTTCTGAGCTTGGTTCGGGTACTAGATGTAGTAGTAAATCACACAAATCTCCCACTGTGCATCTTTCTCTCACAGTCCTCCTCACTGACAGACACAGGAGAAGCGAAGGAGGGAGCAGGATGAGTCATAATCTCCTGATGCGCTCCTCCTATTCTTCAGAGCTTATACATGTAAATAAAGATCACAGAGACTCACACACAGCACAAACAAGTAGAAGACTGCTGCATCACTTTTATTAAGACAGTAAAGGCAACTTATGTAAAACAGTGGCAAAACCCTTTAAAGTGCAATATCTTTGATATTGTTATGATGTGATGATCTGATCCATGAGGAGGAGGTCTTCTACGAAACGTCTCTGGGAAATATCTCATCACTGTTCGATTCACCGCCAGAGGTCTTCAGTTCTGTGCAGCACATCTCTACACTGCAACTGTACAAATAAGTAGTCCTCTAACTAAGGTCACAGCATGAACCCCCCCCTCCAAGAATAAAGTTTGCCCACACATACATAAATACACCACCATTTTCCAGCGGATCAGCATGAATGGAACTTTTGACCAAACCCAATCTAACCAGGCTCTCCTTGTGGGGTCTTTATTTTCAAACACGCCAAGCCCATGGCAATCTTAATCTACCCCTGGAGCACATACAAGTTATTGTTTGGCTGGAGTCTAGTATGAGTGTGTCCAGATGAACCTGAACGGTAAACCTTCAGGCTGAACCCAAACCCTACTGGGTTCGCTCATCCCGACTTGTGAGAGCTGGAGATGTCCGATATGTGTGTCACCAGATGAGCCATAAGACCATGAGACACATTCCTAATTGTTTAGACAGCCTCTTAAGTAGAAGGTTAAATTTGCTTAGGTTAAGCCTGTCTACGTTACTTTGGACATTGGTTTTACTATTCGTTTTGGTGCCTTCTTGGACGTACAATTTTGTAACTTAGACCACATTCCACTAATACACACCCTCTTTTTAAATGATTTGTAAAATTCAGCACACTCTATGTAGTCCATAACAAGACCCTAGGGCTCTGAGTTAGGGGAATCTATGGTTTTGGGAGATGTCATTAGAATTGCTTTTAGGCAACATGGCACCAGATTGGTTTAATGTGGATCTGTACTGGATGTAACTGAGTGGGGTATTTTAAGGGATGGAGAATCATTGATGTTGAAGAAACTCTACAGCCCAATCCAGGTCAGATAGAACTCATATACAAGGAACAAAATGATATCTTTGAATTTATGTACAGAAAATATTACTTATTACTTACACTGTAGTCCTTATTTGTCCTTTTCTCCATGTCCAGATGTCTTGTAGCCAGGGCCAGTGCCAGCACTGGGCATACCTGGGCATTGCTGGCACCCAGAGCTGCTGGGGGTCCCACATAATGCTGGACTATGGGGTCGAGGGGGGCTGTATAGAGGTTGAGGGGGGCTTTATATAATACTCATGAGGGGTTCTTCGAGATGATAAACTTGGGAATATTTTAGGGAACAGGAGACTGTTTTAGCTTTCGGAAGTTTTAATGCCGCCACGTGAGTTAACTGCAAAGGGGCCCATGAGGCCTGTCACCCGGGGCCTACTGAAACCTGGAGCCGCTTTGTAACTTCCATGCAGTGGTGGGTCTATGGAGTCTGAAGGCTGAGAACATTGAATGTAGAGGCTTGAGGAACCTACCATGAAGCCTATCCTATACCTTCAATGTCCTCCAGTAGAATAGTAGTATCATATTGTTTTGAGTTTTAGTTTAAGTCATCGATTTACTCTTGCACTGTTTTCCATATACTAATGGGATGTGTCTCCAGCCACACTGCAGCCAATTAGCATTGCTAAAATGAGCCCTGGTTGTCTTCAGGAGCTTTGTCTCATTTTTTATTTCTGGATGCACCATCTGTACGCATCTGAAATATTCATGTAGCAGTTTAGTGTAAACAAGACGTATTAAGATATAATTTCTACATAACTAGGAAACATGCGGCTCGGGTTTACCAACATAGCTGGAGATGCGGGAGGGTGGACCCTGTGAACCGTGAGATCATCGTAAACAACAGATGCTGCTCATTCCGTACGGGAAGACAATCGTCTTGTGTGGAGAGTTCTAAGCTTAAATTATTTGCCCATTATTTGACACAATATGAGTAATGTCTTTGTTACAAGGATGGATTAATATGATGTCATAACGGAAGTCTAAAGGGAGCTATCATCAGAAATTGGCCTAATAAACCAATATCAGTATGTTGTCAATCAGCTTCTAGATCAATTTTCTTTCATGGTCCAGCATGGTGGCATCATCCAGAAAATCAACTTTAAGTGAGATATTAATTCGATATCAAGTCAAGGGGCAGGGAGTTTAACACTGAAGTCAAGCTTCTCCTGCCTCTGTACACCTCATCCTATGTTATCCACAACATGTGCCGGACTTCAGGAGATCTGGTCAACAATGTCCCTGGAAGCAGGACCATAATTTAAATGAAGGGGGCGTTTCTAAGGCAGCAAAAGATTGACTCCATTGTTAAACTCTCCGCCTCTTGACTTAATAAACCAATTACGAATATCTTGCTTCAAAGTTGATTTTCTGGATGATGCCCACCAGGCCATGAAGGAAACACCATCTAGAAGCTGCTCACCTACTTGACAACATACTGCTGGGGTTTATTGGCCATTTTCTGATGACTTTAATAGATTGTCACATGGAATAAAGTGGGTGCTGGTAGTATCGGCATGTTATTTGGTGGCTAATCCTAGCACATTTGTTCACTACTCCAGCAGATGTTGTTACAATGAAGCCACTTTGACCAATGCCACCTACATCCATCAAATCCCACCCAGAATACAGGGAATGCCATTTAGTTTGCCTTGGAGGCTCCTTTTATTGATTTCAATAGGAGAAGTTTTTTTTGTTTAAGATTTCCTAGAAAGAAGATCTAGGCCAAAATCCATTGTGTGAACTAGCCCTATGGAAAAGGACTCTGCAGTTTGGACTCTTTGTTTACATAGTGTTGTGTTTCTATATTTCTATTTGTAATGAAGCCACACTGCAGCATTGTTTGTGTCACATAGTGGACACCCATAGAACCTGACTGATTGTTTGTGTGATACTGCTAATTTTCAACACAGAAATGTAGCATCATCTCTTTCCGAAAAATCCAACCAGAAACAATCCGTGATGAAAGTCAACAGCTGATCTAGATTTTTTTTGGCTGTAAACCAAGGCAAACTACCACCACGTGAACAAGCCCTTAAAATAAACTGTCCCAATCATTTTTAGCTGATGACAGATTCCAATAGCCTATGATATGCTGATTTAAAAATGCCTTTGTCACATTCAAATCATTTCAGTACTTTTATATAAGTTTTATTCACATTACCTGGCTCCCTGCCAGATTGTGTGGTTAGTCCCAGGCTGCAGCCTGTGCTCAGTCCCTCATGCATTCTTCTCCCCTCTCACCACCAACCTTCTCCGGCTGCTCAATGCACATAGAGGAAATTGGTGGGGAGCTCCAAGAGTGTGGAGGAGAGGAGGCACAGGCACATACATACTGCAGCTGGGACTTACCACATGCTATTGGCATTATTATAAATTAATGTAATTAGTCAGAATGCTGACAAAGGCATTTTAAAATCAGCATAGCATAGGCTATTGACACCAGCTAAAAAATTGATATTCCTGGCTTACAGGTTCACTTTAATTCTTGATGCTCACAAGTAAGTTTGGTCCGACATATACTCCATGCGTGTGTATTTCCCAGACGTGAACTTAGAATCATGAACTGACTCAGTAGGGGTAATTTATTATGACTGGCATTGGAAACACCATTCCCCTTGGCGTCCTAGATCTACTATGAGGCATCTTAGTAGATGTGGACGCAATCTCTACCAAGTTGGACCTGTAAACCAGGTCTCATCTGGCGAGATTCCAACTATGGTCTCCGGAAGACTATGGTAATGCGTGTGGGTCGAGGTTGTTCAAGTCCTGTCCGCTAGCTGTCCACCATGTTATCTTTCACTGGCACCCAAAGTGGGGTGTGGGGCATAAACAATCCAAACTGGTGGAGAAGGGGAGATTACATGCCTTGTCCCCAGAAATAGCAGAGAAGGCTAATGAATCTTCCCAGATGTCCTATCTGTTCAGTGATCATATTTAAAGCACTTGATTAATTTTGGTTTAGGGTGCGCGCACGCCTGTGGTCATCCAAACAGACCTGTTCAACCACAGTGCTGGGAACGGGAGACGGAGAAGGGTTTATCACCATGATCCATGGAGTCCTATCCCGACACTGTACTTTCCATGAAATCCAGTCAGCGAATGGTCCATTTTTCATGGACAGACCACAGACTAATCACATTCATTTTTACAGGACATCTGCACACCAAGTTTGTCTGTGGTAATCTTCAAGTGAAGATCAGAAAACAAGAATTGGACTGTTGGATTTCATGGCCATTCGTTTGTTGTTGACGAAGGTACCAGAGCTGAAAGCTTCCGGCAGCTGCCAGATCCCTACTCCCAATAGAGAACACATGCAGGTTCAACCAAGTCAGTTGCATCATGTCCCCTACATAAAACAAATAATATTTATGTAAAGAACAATAGAGTCCCTTTAAGTCTGCCAAAAAGTTGCTAATATGGAGAATGCAAAAAGTTTCTACCTCCTTTAAATTCCATCTCAGTAGTTATAACTTAAAATGCACAAGGTCGGGACTCGCCAAGCCGGTTATGTCTCCATTACATTAAATCTTTCACAAAGGCGCACTAAACAAAGCTAATGACAAAGGTTAATCATGATGTCATTTAGACAATGGAGATGTGTGACTTGGTGTCGCTCTCCCCGCATCGAGCTTACAGTATTAAAATTCTAGTAATCACAAGCTCTAATTACAAAATATTGATAATAGAAATGTCATTAACTATGTAACGCCGCCAGGACAACATATACATCGGTGTATGTAAAGGAAGGAGTTCTCCGACGCCTCATCTACGGAGGGTGGATTGTAGATGAACTTTGATGAAAAAAGTCTTAAAGGGAATGTGTCAGTGCTTTCTGTTTGATTAACTAACGACCATGCCTGGAGTGATCTGAAAGGAATGTGCAAATGTAACTTTATGGAAGTAAGAGAGGTCTAATTAGATATGCAAATTAGGGTAAAAGTGCCAAGTGCGGAGTTTTAAACCTACCTGACTCTCCTCCATAAACCCTAACACGTCTTTTTGGGTCTGACTGTACAACAGTACTTTCTTATGTTGCTATTTCCTGCATTAAATTTGAAATGTGATACCTGGTGCCATCATCATAACTCGCTTGGCCAAATTCGCAGCATGGAACTGGGCAAACCATCTATTGTGACAAGGACCACATTGGGGCTCATTAACTAAGGGCTCAGGCGCCGCACTTTCGTTGGTTTCCTGAATTTTTCTGTTTTGCGCGCCGTATTCCGCTGGATTTTGACGCACGCGCCGGCTTCACACGACAGAAATCCGGGTCGTGGCCTTCGGACAACCTGACGGGTTCGGAAAAAACCGCAGAATTTGTAAAAGGAAATGTTTCGCAAGATGAAGCACTTATATGCACCGAGAAGAAGAAGGTGAACTTAGGCGACCCTGGCGCAGCAGCGACAACCTACTGGATATCGGGCGCACAACCTTAGTGAATTCTGGCAGAACCCGAATCCACGGTCGACAAGCGCCGCGGATCGCGACAGGACTGGGTAAGTAAATGACCCCATTGGATTAATGTTTAACCTCCAGTCTTATAATTCACCCTGTCGGTGGTTCGTGCCCATTGACTAAGGGGCTTTGCAAACTCCACCACTCCGACCTGTAGACCAGTTATTTGACCATTTTCCATTGGAGACTAAAGTGAATTTGTTGGGCATGCATCACGCACTGGCCCCCTCCAACCGCCCCGCTCCTCGCCTGGTTTGCGACCCAACACGCCCATAACCGAGAATAGAAATTATCTCTAATGACCAAATCGAAGATATCCTTCTTCTGCTAATCAAAAGAGGTGCCAACATTGGACCATAGTTGTCAGACCTTTATTCCTTATTATTATTTTATAATATTTTTTATTTTATGTGCCCCACAGGACGCCTGATCTAAAAATATAACCCCTTACACAAATAAAAAAACTCTCAAATGACTTTTATAAAAGTAAGATGGAAGAAAGAAATGTTGCAAAAGGCGAAGGCCCAAATAGATTGTGGTCCACATTTATTAAAGCGTTTGCGTTTCAGGAAGAAGGTGCGCCTCAATTCCTGAATCAGGCTTATACTGCACACTACACACAGGCAAACTGCACATTTGATGTCACACACAGGTGCACGGCTTGTTATGTCTCTGGTCTTGTGTGTCACACAGGTGCATGGTTAATGATCCCTGGTTATCTGTGTCACACAGGTGCACGGATCATTATATCCCTGGTCATGTGATGTCACACAGTGCAACGTTCGTTATAACCAGTAATGTGATGTCCACACAGGTGCACCGCTTGTTATATATCCCTCGTCCCCATGTAATGTCACACAGGATTTGGGTCATTGTATCACACAGCACTGATTGCTCTCTTTATTAATGAGAGTTGCAAACCTGTATAACTGCACTGACCATGGATATACAAGGCCGTGCACCTGTGTGGACATCACATGACCAGGGATATAACAAGCCGTGCACCTGTGACTCACATGACCAGTATAACAGCCGTGCACCTGTGTGACATCACATGACCAGGATATAACAAGCCGTGCACCTGTGTGACATCACATGACCAGGGATTAACAAGCCGTGCACCTGTGGACATCACATGACCAGGGATATAACAGCCGTGCACCTGTGTGACATTCACATGACCAGTGTTACAGCGAGTCTGCATCTATGTGACATCACAAACCAGAGAACGGTTATGTGATCCACAGGAAGTAAACAATGAAGCTTCCTATAGAATGACAGCAAGCAGAGATGTAGTAACAGTGAGGAATTGATATTGTGAATTGTATAACTTTCATTACCCAACAATATAAATTTTTGCTGAAAGGGGATCTTTATTGAGGTTGAGTCTTGTATAATCCTTAAAAAAACTTCCTTCCTTTCCTACAAAAACTATAAACCTTCATAAAATAGGCAACCTTAGACCTTTCTACACCTAATACAGTTCCTAATATGGAGTCTAGTATTGTACTTCCGAAAACTTCCCCTTGAGATGGACTAGTAACAGGAAGTGTTGTTATGGGGACAACGAGTTTGGTAAATCCTCATCTTTAGCCTCTCTTCTCCTCTTAAAGTTCTACAATCCCAATATCCCACCAATGCGTACCACAACTGTTTCAAAAATAGCATTTTCTGAACCTAATATCCAAAATGTCCGAGACACAAAAGTTCTTCCTTAAAATGAATGAAGTGGGTAAAGTAATGAATCCAGCACAACAGACACGGCTCCCTTCCGTGCCACCGTGAATATTCTGTCTGTCTCTCGCTCTCCGGCGCGATAGTGGCAGATAACTAAATAATAAGGATGATTCGACAAGACAGTCTCGGGTCAGAGGACCGGCCGGGAAAGGTATACCGGATAAAAAGCAGCGCTGCTGTTCTCGAAGGCAATAGACAGGGATTCATGGCAGTGAATTCTAATGATATCTTCAGTCCTGTAATGTGCGAGATAAAAAGGCAACTCAATCACCGCTGAGCAGTCAGGCACTTTATCCAGCATGGTGGGGAGTGGTGTAAGGAACGGGAGTTCCGGCTAATTGAGTTGAGAGTTAATTAAGTTGCGTGTTGTAAGAGTAAGACGAATGAGATTTACTTATCATAAATCATTTCAGTTCCGGAACCCCCAGACACGTTAAGAAGCGAGATCATCGATGTACCCTAACAGAAACTGATCTCCGAGGAAGAAGAAGACCCAAAAAATGTTTTACTTTTTATTGGATTGAATACATCTTGTCTACTGACCGTAGATCAATCAAACTTGCAGAAAACTTGGACTTCCAAGTTCTGTTGACTTTAGAGACTTTTTGTCTTCAAGTACAGAGACCCCGGGTTACGTACAAGATAGTGCTGTATGTTTGTCTTGAATTGAATTTGTTGTAAGTCGAACGTATTTATCATTGTAATCCCAGACAAAATCTATTTGTCCTCTGTGACAATTGGAATTTTAAGATGTTGGCTGTCATAAGAATCAGGAGTAACACTAAAGCTTCATTACAGACGACCGTGATATTGTTACAGCTGATTATTGTAGCTAGGACTAAGTACAATAAATTACCAACATCCAAGGTCCGTTTGTAACTAGGGGTCGTTGAAGTCAGGTGTCTTAAGTAGGGGACCACCTGTATTCTTTACATTCCACTCTTCTTAGAAGAAGTCTTACATTGAAGATGAGTGACTGGTTTCGCTAGCCAATCAAATGTTTAGAATTTTCCCCAAATTTGGAGTTGGCTGAATCTGAAACTTGGAAATTGTCCAAACACTTTACTCATTTACAGAAAAATAAAACAAGCAAGAAGAAGAAATCCACCACCAAAATGTGCTATTTTGGGAACTTTTTTATTTATTTGTAATTTTTTGCACGTGTTTTTAAACCAGATGTTTGGTAGTACCGGATACCATCCTTAACCACGCCATAATGTTGTTCTAACTTTGACATTACTAATGCAGTCTCAGCATGAAGCAACTGAAAGGTTACAGTCCCTTGACACAGTATCAAATACAAATTGGCAAATATGCAAATAAGTTTACCAGAATGGGAAAGGAATGGGTGCAAAAAAACTTGTTTGGCTATTATCCCATGTTATGTCACAAATTTTCTATAGGGAGCTACTTTATTAGCTAAGGTTTTGTTTCATTTAACTCTCTGGAAAAAATATTTACGATTCCTTCCCAGATTCTCTCTGGAGGAAATTCTGCAGCCCTTCCTGATATATGAATTTTCAGGACACCTTTTTTGGGACTGCATGACCTTTTGATCCCTTTTTATTCACATTATTAGTTGCGAAATAGCCCAAAAAATGGTGCTATTTGGGTTCAGTCGGTAAAATCTTTTTATATTTATAGATCTGTTAGCATTTTAGATGTTGTTGATTGTAACATGTTTATTTTTTTTTTTTTGTTCATTTTTTATCAGTTCTAGGGAAAGGGGGTGATTTTAGGTTGTTTATTTTAGTTTATTTACTTTTCTAGTACTTTAACACTTGGGGGTCTGATCATACTGCTCCACCAGGATTTAAATGCCTCTGGCAGAATCACCTAAGGCATTACATGGTTAGCACCGCAATAGTGTGCACCAACACGTGTTCACGTGTGGGTGGGTGTTTGCTGCCGTAAGCAGCAAACACCCACCTTGTATGGATAGGCCCAGCCAGTGAGCCCTCTCCATCCAAGCGTTCCTGTCGGGAAGGGGTCAATATCATCTTAATAGTCCTCCCAATTTTTTCCCACCTTGGAAACTTTCAGCACAAAATTTCTTTATTATTGTGGTAAAAATACAATTATAAAGTAAATATCTGTAAAACATTTACTTCAAGTAATCTGAACAATTTTGAAAATAATCAAGTGCCTTAATACTTGAGTATAAGAAGCCGACCCGATTATTAGCATAGGTTATCTAATTTTTAACACAAAAAACTTGAAAAATCTATTCTCGAGTATAAGCCAAGGGTGGGAAATGCATTGGTCACGCCCCAGCCAGTTTAAGCTGAAAGCCCCCTGCCCCCCAGTAGATAGCCTGGCAGCCCCTGCCCCCCCCCATTATGTAGCCTGCCATCTCCTGCCCCCCCAGTATATAGCCTGGCACGCCCTGCTCCCTCAGTTATATAGCTACAGCCCCTCACCCACCACTATATAGCCAGCCCTGCAGCATATAGCCAGCCAGCCCTGCGGTATATAGTCAAGCCCATCCCTTCCACATATGCATCCACCAGCCCCTGCCCTGAGTATGCCAAGCTTTAATATAAAAAAATTAACACTGTACTCACTTTCCGTTGCCTCTTCTGAGGTCCCTCTCTTTTTGCTTTGATGAACCAGTGCCTCTTCGGGTCGTTCAGCTCCTCTTCGTGGTTACCGTGCACGGCCGGCACACACAATGACGTCATCGCCTGCCAACTGTCATTGTGCAACCGCCGGCACAGTGGTGTTACCCGAAGAGGAGCCAAAGGACCCAAAGAGGCACCGGAGCATCCGAAGCAGAAGAAAGGACCTGCGGTGGCATCGAAAGGTGAATACAGTGTTATTTTTTTTATAGACTCAAGTATGAACTTAATTTGTGGTGAAAACTCGGTTATACTCAATATGTACGGTATTCTATCTGAACTAAAAGAGCAAAATAAATTAGTTGTCTTTTTTTTTTATTTTATTTCCTGTTATACACTCACCGGCCACTTTATTAGGTACACCATGCTAGTAACGGGTTGGACCCCCTTTTGCCTTCAGAACTGCCTCAATTCTTCGTGGCATAGATTCAACAAGGTGCTGGAAGCTCCTCAGAGATTTTGGTCCATATTGACATGATGGCATCACACAGTTGCCGCAGATTTGTCGGCTGCACATCCATGATGCGAATCTCCCGTTCCACCACATCCCAAAGATGCTCTATTGGATTGAGATCTGGTGACTGTGGAGGCCATTTGAGTACAGTGAACTCATTGTCATGTTCAAGAAACCAGTCTGAGATGATTCCAGCTTTATGACATGGCGCATTATCCTGCTGAAAGTAGCCATCAGATGTTACAGGGTACATTGTGCTCATAAAGGGATGGACATGGTCAGCAACAATACTCAGGTAGGCTGTGGCATTGCAACAATGCTCAATTGGTACCAAGGGGCCCAAAGAGTGCCAAGAAAATATTCCCAACACCATGACACCACCACCACCAGCCTGAACCGTTGATACAAGGCAGGATGGATCCATGCTTTCATGTTGTTGACGCCAAATTCTGACCCTACCATCCGAATGTCGCAGCAGAAATCGAGACTCATCAGACCAGGCAACGTTTTTCCAATCTTCTACTGTCCAATTTCGATGAGCTTGTGCAAATTGTAGCCTCAGTTTCCTGTTCTTAGCTGAAAGGAGTGGCACCCGGTGTGGTCTTCTGCTGCTGTAGCCCATCTGCCTCAAAGTTCGACATACTGTGCATTCAGAGATGCTCTTCTGCCTACCTTGGTTGTAACGGGTGGCGATTTGAGTCACTGTTGCCTTTCTATCAGTCTCAACAAGGCATTTCCGCCCACAGAACTGCCGCTCACTGGATGTTTTTTCTTTTTTGGACCATTCTCTGTAAACCCTAGAGATGGTTGTGCGTGAAAATCCCAGTAGATCAGCAGTTTCTGAAATACTCAGACCAGCCCTTCTGGCACCAACAACCATGCCACGTTCAAAGGCCTCAAATCACCTTTCTTCCCCATACTGATGCTCGGTTTGAACTGCAGGAGATTGTCTTGACCATGTCTACATGCCTAAATGCACTGAGTTGCCGCCATGTGATTGGCTGATTAGAAATTAAGTGTTAACGAGCAGTTGGACAGGTGTACCTAATAAAGTGGCCGGTGAGTGTATATTGGTCATTTTGGTAAGTGACGATACCAAACATGTTTATGATTTTATTTGTTTATCTTTATGTCAGATCTAATTTTTAAAAAAAATTCCCTGTAATTTTTAAACCCCCTAGGGTACTTGAACCATAGGGGGACTGATGGATCCTTTCATATACTGGAATACTACTTTATTGCAGTATATGGGGATTTACCTGCTGTTCTATTACGGTGTGCCTCTGGCACACCTGGTGGCCGAGTGGGCCAATGCACGGATTCTGCCCCAAGGCTGCACACTATTTATAGCCTGCATCCATTCAGGCCTGAACAGACTCAAGTGAAAGTAGAATTCTATGCCAGGCAAGGTCTGATGTAGAAATGCCAATGGGCGCAACCACCTACTGGATATATCAAGATGTCAGATGTGTTAGGGATTTTTATGCAGGGCCCCAACAGCCCTCTTGACTTTTGTAAGGTGAGTCCTAATTAACCCTTTGAGGGAGGATGAGATAGCTGCCGGCAGCGAGCTGACAGAGTAAATGAAAAGACACAGTCGGTCTTCCGATGCACTCAAATCACACTGTTTATTTCAAACAGATACAGCTATATTTTAACACATAGAGATCAGCATTTGGGGTGTTGATAAGACACTTAGATCCTATTGGCCATTATGTTTTTGTACCAGCACATACTGGGAAAAATGACTAGGCCTTGTTTACAGCCATGCTTATCTACACAATGGCTCCTAGAAGCTTCTTCATAACCAAAATAAATAACAAGAATACAGAGGCCCGAAGGACGGTAAGAAATGCCAAGGATATTGTGAAAAGGCAAACAACAGTTTAAATGAGAAAAATAGCTGAATTAAAACATTTAACTCTATAGCTTCTTAGAGGGAAGCATACCACCCCCCCCCACCAAGGTGGCCGCTGTATCTAAGATGGCGGACAGTAGTCAAGATGGCGTCTGAAACCAGTCCGACCTCCTTAACAGATGTATCCGGCATGCAAGAGGGTCCGGGGGAACATCATTTTACGTATGAATAATGACCCCTATGTCTTTAAGGATGAGACTGAAAAGCTCATTTGTCATAAACATGTCAACCAACAAAACTTTTAAGTTAAAAATAATGAGCGCCTTGATTAAAAACGCGCCAGAGTAACTACAGTCATTTAATTGTACATTAATCATAGCCCGGGAATGTCTGTCGCGTTGACGGATCTCTACTGCAAAACAGCAGGGTGTTATTGACAGCAAATATACAAGATTTATTTTAATCTTTTCATTTCAAAAGGGTTAAGTCTATAAATGGAGCAGATTATTAATTCAATGATATAAAGCGCCAAAGGATACAATTAAGTGCAGCCTGGATTCTAATTCATCGCTTCTCCATTGCTTGTGTTTGGTGTAGGGAAATGAATCACACCTTGGGAATAATGAGAAAGTATCAGTAAATGGTCATAAAATATACAGGGTGAGTCAAAAGTCCCATAAAGGGTGAGAGGGTCCTATCTTTCAAGCTATGTTCGGAATAGGGCTGCCATCTTGAAAACCGCCATATTGGATCTAGGGCGAGTTTTCCATTTTGAGGTGGGTCATGTAACATATCAGAGAAGACCAGAATTTATTGCCATAATCAGATTTGCAGTATTTCTTGTGGTTCAAAAGTTATCAACACAGATATTCTCAATAGATTCTCATGCAGGGTCGTAACAATTGGATCCAGCGCTTTCAGATCTGTGTTCAGCAAAAGGGACAACACTTTGAATAGCACAGGGGACATTCCCTGTGCTGGTACTGCACAAGCTATTGCAATAGCTTTGATAGGTTACATGACAATTTCCCATTGGATAATTTTGTCCATGATCCAATATGGTGGCCATGTTCCAGACATAGGGGCACACTTACTTACCCGGTCCAGTCGCGATCCAGTGGGTCTGCCGGGATTCACTAAGGTCCATGCGCCCGATATCCACCAGGTGTCGCTGCTGCGCTGAGGTCCGCCGGAGTTCACCTGCTTCTTCCCGGTGCATGTAAGTGCTGATCTTGCGACACAAATTCTTTTTTAAATTCTGCGTTTTTTACGAATTCGTCGGGTTGTCTGATGGCCACGCCCCCCCGATTTCTGTCACGTGAAGGCCGGCGCTGATGTGCCAAAATCCGATCACGTGCGCCAAAATCCCGGGGCAATTCGGCGCAAATCAGAAATCGACGAGAAACCCGACAAAAGTGCGCGATTCGGACCCTTAGTAAATGAGCCCCAATGTCTAAAAGATTGGCCTTCCTCAATCAATACTGTGGTATCCAATATGTAATTTTTCATTCCGTTTCTAAAATGAAAGGGCATCCTGAAACTTTTGACTAATTCTTTACTTCTCCTATAGTGCTAAAATACAAGTTCCATTATCATTTTACTAAAGACAAACACTTGAGATCATTTATCAATTTACCGTATTTTTCGGACTATGAGGCGCACAAAAATCTTTTGATTCTCTCAGAAATCAAAGGTGTGCCTTATAGTCCAGTGCGCCTTATATATGAACCGTACTTACAGACAACAGCTGCCTTACACTGTGCATAGGTCTGCCACCTGCTGGTCATTCATCCTTATAATCAGGTGCGCTTTATAATCCGGTGCACCTTACATATGAACCTAGACTTTTTAGCAGGCATTTATTGATGGTGCGTCTTATAATCCGGTGCGCCTTATAATCCGAAAAATGCGGTACCTACTGGGGAAATTCCTTTTTCTAGTGAAGGTGCCAAATTTTAACATTTTGATATAATAGAAGTTTATAGGTTTTTACAGTTCATGTTTGGTGGAAGTGCCCATTTCTGACCCATTTTTGGTCAACAGCAGTAGAGATGATTGTAAAGATTGTGACATATCATGACCATAAACATCTGCCTTACTGAATTACTGCTCTCCTGATTACTTGGATTGCCTGAAGACCTGTCACACACACTCACCTTGCTCATAACTTCTAGAACTGCCATTCCGGCCACTGAAAGGAGAATTGACTGTAAGGATTGGGAAGACATCAGCCCACTACATTAGTGTCAAGCCGCTTGGATGTCCCTCCTCTCCACCCCTGTCTGTTGGCAGTATAGTCACATTATGGGAAATAATACGTTTTTCAGGTTGGGATAAGAAAACCATGCTTCTTTTGGAGCACTTGAAACATCAAGCATGACTTTCAGGAAGCCCAATGATTCCAGAAGGAAAGATTCCCAACTGCAGACAGCATTGTTTTGACATGGTTGCGGCCTAAATTGGCAAAGGGGAGCCCTTTATTCCCGACCCTAGTCAAAAGCCTCTTCCTCAGCCAAACCAGTTCCCTATGCAGTACTGAGGAGATGCAAGCATATCGAAACAGAACTGTCTATAGTTGGGAATCTGTTACTTCTGGAATAAAAATACTGGTTTGGATTTAATCACACATCACGTCATAAGGCTTCCTAAAAGTCATGCTTGATATTAAGGGAGCTGCCTTAAAAAAACAAACCAGACAAAGATGGGTGCCTGTCAATAGTAAAAAGTCTTCCTTTTGGAAGTGTCCCGGGACTCAAACTTCCACCAATAATATTACAAACTAGCACTACACAGGGTGAAAAAAAAATGTTAAAACCTAACTTTTAATGATACAGCCTATAAAAACCATAGATTAAAATCATAACTTCTGGACCATCAACAATGGCACTCACCCGTGTTCGGGACCTTCTATATCGCAGGCTTGTTACACATGTACAAGAACGCCATAGCAAAGTATAAGAACATTCTTACCAGTCTACGGGGAATGTAGAGGTGCTGGAGCTCGGTCATGAGGATGTGTGTATGGAATCCGCCAGGTCAGGAAAAAGTTGACTGCACTGCACCTAGTAATCCCTATAATATTCTCTCCCTGACCCCCAAATAAATAGCTCCCGCCCTTACAAGGGCAGTCCCAGGGTGACCCTAAGTTCTATGTTCACCCTGGTATTCCCTAATTCAATCCCGATGCATTTCAAGAACTGGGTATACCAGGATCTGTCCTCAGGGGATTATAATAATTCGTCCAGGATGGACCAATGTAGGGGACTGATAAACTTCCCACTTGGAGGATCGCCGTGCACATGGACAGTGATCCTTGAAAGTGATAAGGTGCCGCAAAAGGTAGCAAAAGAGGGATTGTTTTCCATGACCCATGCTGGAAAACTTATTTGCATATTTTCCAAATACCTCTAGTGGAGCATCAATGGCTATATCTTCCACACGCCTGCAAGGCAGACTTGATTGGCAAGGTCTCTAAGGAGAATTCTTACTTCCCGACCCAAATGGACAGTATAGTTACTGTAGAGTTGGGGCATCAGGGGTCAAGTGAAAATCAATGTCCTGGCTTCGAATGAGCTGGCATCAAGGCCAACTGTGCTTCCCATCAACTCTACCCTTTCTTTCCTCCTTCATCCCTCCTACCCCCGGACTTTTTGCTCTTTGTAGATGGATAACTTCATTATGGGCTCTGGTTTTTCATTTCCAGTTGAATCTATAGAAAAGTTTTGAGAAATTAACTTTTTTTTTTCTAACTTTTATGCATTGACATTCTGTGCCAAGTCAAAAGATTAGATTGGAGACTTTGTTGTTGGTTTATATTGGAGATTTACAATATAGATCATAGATATTAAGAGTTTAAAAAACTTCCCAAATAACATAAAACTTGAGAGAGCTACAAATTTTAAGGTATTCTATAGACGCACCATGACACTAAATAAATAATGCCTCTTACAGTACAATATAATGTGGACAGAATGTAAAAGCTTTGGTGTTTGAATAGCAGAGATGAGGCCGCAGGGCGCCCTGGGCGAGGTGCAGGGACGAGCAAAAGATTTTTTTTTTTTTTGCCTCCAGGTCTTTAGTTCTAGACCCGCTGTGAGCATAAATTCCATATTACTTTAGATTTTATTAGTTTTTGTGTAATTAGTGATTGTCTTTCATATCCTAATTATATCCAAATTATATCGTAATTAACTTACAGTAAATACTTTCCCATCCCACAGGGGGAATCCACTGATACAGAGCTGTATAAACTTGATGAATTATGTGTTTTAATAGCAAAATTCTGGTTTAGGTATAATATAGTAGTTTACTATTATTTAAAGAGGTAGTGATAAAAACAGCATTTTGGTTTTTTCGATTTTGGGTATAATTTAGCAGCATGAACTGTGCAAAATGAGGAGCCGGTTAAAGGAAATCTACCATCACAATCCATCCTGATAAACCAGGGACATTACTCATAGATCCAGGCACCGTGACTGTGGTAATCTTCTTATATTTGTTATCCATGGCCTCCTTCCTTCTAAAATCAACTTTTTAAATCATGCTAATGCTCCTGAATGGCTGCTGGGGCAGTTCCCAGAGCCCCTCCATGCTGCTGGTTTACAGGCTGTTACGCTCTGCAGGAACACATTCCCCTTCCACTTTGTGCTGATGTTACTAATGGGAGTCAGCATTTACATTTGAACCCGGACCTGAACCTTGACCGTACTTTCAGGTTTGGATTCTACTGAACTTGCACGAATTTGAGCAGGTCTGCTCATCCCTAGTTATAAACTAATTTCCATTAAAATTGAAAAGCAACATCCCCCACCGGGGCTTAGCCTTTTCTTGGGGCCTGGAGGCAGCCGGGGCCCAGAATACCGGAGTGGCTGGCGGTTGCTGTCCTACAGCCTGGCAGGTCTCCAGCAGGTGGTGTTGGCAAGAAATGATGAGGGAGAGGCTGTGGTACTGGTTCTCCCTGGGGAAAACCTTAGTTTCTGTAGTATGTGTCCCTGGATGGTGGATGAGCGTAGCAGGGACCAGACGGAGGCAACATTGTGCAAAAGTAACTTACAGTTCTTTATTCGAACCAACAGCAACAGGCAACGTGCCAAATGATTCTTTACAGATGGTGGTCTGGCTGGGAGTGCTCTTGGAGAGTGAACCTCAGGAGTTTGGTAACCAGCCTGGTTGCAGGTGCAGGCTGGGATGTAGCTGTGTCCAATCTTGGAAGCTTCAGCTTTAGTCCTGGGTGTTGTTCAGTATCAGCCCTGAAGGTGGACTGATACCCTGTAGCTCTATAGTGAGAGCTGAGGCCTAGGAGGCCTGCAGTAAGAGCATGTGCTCTTAGAGATGATGCTCCTTTGTCAGAAGCTGGATCCTAAGACCCCGTGTCACTTCCTGTCCAGGGGTTTTGTTACTTCCTCTGGTCAGGTGGTGGCTCACTCCCCAATCACACTCCAGTTCACAATTAAGTGCATTGAGGCATGTCATTGGATGATTACACATTAAATAATATTAACTCCTGCCCATCCAGGCAGTATCTAGCGCTGCACAATTACCTCTATGTGTACTGGATGGTACAAGGGGCTTATTCGCAACTACTCCTCTGCCCATGCATTGGCAGGGATGTTGCAGATCAAATCTTTGATGACATCTTTACGTGTTTTCCTATTGCATTGTCACATTGCGTCCACAGTTCAAGTCTTTCATAGTTTCTTTTCCCATTGACATCACGTTGCTGTAATACAGCCCAAAGTTTATGTCAAGAAAACATGAGGAAAAAAAAAGTCATTAAGATAAGTAGTGCTCCACGTTTCATCTGAAACCTGACTGGTTATCTGAGGGAAGTTATCAGATCTCTCTGCCAGGCACAATAATTGATAATACTGGAGTAACAGCACTGAGCGGCCGGCCATAAACCTGCACCGGTTAAACATTGTCTAAAGACTCACCCGCCCATTCCAGTGACAGCAGATGATGTGACAACACAGTCAGTCACTCATCGGCCTAGATGCCTCCAAGAAATACAAGTTTTTAGTTTTTTTTTATTATACCCAAATGCTTAAAGATTGCAGATACTTTGGTGCCTTTATATTAGTCTTGATCAATGCCGTCCTAAGGACGAGTCATGGGGATGGATTTCAGTGTGGCCGCGGGGTCTCGGTGCCGCTGGATAATGTATGTGACTTCACCGATCAGTGTGGAGATGGCAGTGATGAAGTTTCATGTAAGTAGAGCATTAGAATTATTTTATTATATATGTTATATATTGTTTTTGACTTTTATTTAGGTTTCAAACAGGAATTAAAAGCAACACATTTTTTTCCTGTTCCCATTTTGGCCAAGAATGGTAGAGAGCAACTAAAAAGGCGCAAAAAAGGCGCAAAAATGCACCTCCTCTGAGCAGGTGCACTTCCAAAAAAATTCACTTTTCATGACTAAAAACAAAGATTTTCGCTTTCCAAATGAAAAATTCCCTCTATGCAACATGAAAAATCCTTCGGAGCAGTTTTAAAATGTAAAATTTCTCCAGTAACGACTTCATCATTGTCTATGGAATCATCTCTGGGAGTGATTATTGTCTTATTGTACAGATCTGAGAATATTATCAGACTGCATTTCATGTAAATTATAATAAAAAAGGCAAAGACTCATTTCAGCAAGAATTTTTTATTTTTTTTACATCTCTGTAACTTTTAGTCCCTGCAGTTACATCACAATGATAGGAGATGAAGCCCTGAACGTTCTGTCATCTTTTCTAAGTCTCCTTTCATTATTGCTCACAAATGAGATCTAACAATTAGAGACAAGTTTGGCGCAAATTTAGGTGCAAATGAATCGGACATGAGACAAATCCAAAGTGCATTTACTAAGGCAGAACCAGATCCATCATAGATCAGGAGCCAAAAAGAAGAGCAAACCAGGCGCAAAAACAGGCGAACCTGAGACCCTCTATGATTAATGTCCCCCTAAGTGTCCTCTGAAAAAATAATTTTTTCAGGAATTTCCCAGGAAAAGAAAAGTTTGTGTTCAGATTAAAATTTTTGATGTTGTATTTTTACTTTACCCAATGGGTATCTTAATTAAGTGGGGGATTCTTACTGCAGTGTATTACAACAGCAGCAAGGTGATGACATTTTTTTTTGTATGTAAGTCGGAACTGTATATTTTATCATTGTAACAGCCAGAACTTTTTTGGTCTCTGTGACAATTGGATTTTAAAAATGTTGGATTGTCATAAGAATCAGGATTAACACTAAAGCTTCATTACAGACACCTGTGATACCTGTTGTAGCTGATTATTGTAGCCTAGGACTAAAGTACAATAAATTACCAATATCCAGAGGTCCGTTTGTAACTAGGGGTCGTATGTAAGTCGAGTGTTCTTAAGTAGGGGACCGCCTGTATTGGTATCTAAAAAATCAGCATATCATTCTCTTCACAACTCCTCTGTAGTGATGTGTGGATGTGTTCAGGTTCGGGTTCGCTGAGTTTGGCTAAACCTCAAACAAAGGTCCAGTTGGTACCTGAACCTGAACATCTGCTGGTAACATCCAGCACTGATCTTGAGTGTTAACCCTTACATGTGCAGTGATGAGCGGACAGTAGCTATTATATATTGACGGGCAATCTACTCATCACTGTTTAACAGCCCCAATTGGTACCAGGACTGATCACAGGTATAAATCCTTTAAATGGCGCCACCAAATCCGGCAGCTGCATATTAATGCCGGTGCCGCATCGGCACCACAATTTTCCAGCATTTATAGGGTTGACACCCACGATCAATGCTGGCAACAATCATGGCAGTTACCGTCAGGGTTGAGTCTAAACAATGAAAACAAACTTTGGGTTGAAGTTCGGGTTCCAGGACCTGAACGGACAAAGTTCGGGATGGACCTAAAGATAAAAAAAAGTTTGAGTTCAGCTTTACAATAATAATTCATATAATTTTATTTTGATGTTTATGTTCATTTTGTAAATTGGATGAGATTTTTACAAAGAGTTACTATATTGGCATGTGGTGTTTATTTGGAAAAACATTCAGTATATCAAAAAAGGGGGTTTTAAATCTTTTTTGGAGCAGATTTGTGGTTAAATCTACCAATGGCTTCACTGGGGAAAATTTGGGGGACATTAATCATAGTGGGGTCTCAGGTTCGCCTGTTTTTGCGCCTGGTTTGCTCTTCTTTTTGGCTCCTGATCTATGATGGATCTGGTTATGGCTTAGTAAATGCGTTTTGGATTTGTCTCATGTCCGATTCATTTGCACCTAAATTTGCGCCAAATTTGTCTCAAATTGTTAGATCTAATTTGTGACTAATAACGAAAGGAGACTGAGAAAATGTGACAGAACGTTCAGGGCGTCATCTCTGCACAAAAACCTATCATTGTGATGTAACTGCAGGGACTAAAAGTTACAGAGATGTAAAAAAAAAATAAAATTCTTGCTGAAATGAGTCTTTTCCTTTTTTATTATAATTTACATGAAATGGCGTCTGATAATATTCTCAGATCTGTACAATAAGACAATAATCACTCCCAGAGATGATCCCATAGACAATGATGAAGTCGTTACTGGAGAAATTTTACATTTTAAAACTGCTCCGAAGTATTTTCCATGTTGCATAGAGGGAATTCTTCATTTTGGAACCTAAAATGTATGTTTTTAGTAATGTAAAGTGATTTTTTTTGGAAGTGCACCTGCTCAGAGTGCCGGACCTTGCCGTGCGCCAGAAAAAGGCGCATAAATGCGCAAAATTAACAGATTTTTGCGCTAAAAAACGCTCAAAACAGTCTAACAGACTATGATTAATGTCCCCCTTTATGTTTTAGATTTTTGTTTACGTTCATAAATAGCAAATTAACATATTGGGGCACATTTACTTACCCGTCCTGTCGCGATCCCCGAGGTGCGTTGTCTGACGAGGATTCGGATCTGCTGCGATTCACGTAGCTTTTGTGCCCGATCTCCTGCATCTGTCGTTTCCCTGCTGAGGTCCGCCGGAGTTCGCCTTCTTCTTCCCAGTGCTTGGGACACAATTAGAATCCTGCACTCAATCTGAATCCGTCGGTTTGTCCGACGACCCCCAAAATCCGGCGCCAAAATCCGATCGCATGCACGAAGAAAATGCGGTCCGCGGACCCTTAGTAAATGGGCCCCTTTGTATACAATTCATTTTCGTGTCCAGACTAGGCGCTTCTGTGTAGATAGACTGAAGTACAGACAGATATGAGCAAATCTTTTCCCCTTTCAGAAGACCGGCCTATAAAATCCAGTTCTGCATACTGGCCGAATAAAGCCCAACGAGCTACGTACAGATGTGCAGCCTTCAGATGTAAACAAGAGTCCTCTCATGGACTGATAGTAGATGAATATCTTCATAGTGGTTAAGACATGAAAGGCAGAGGAAAGTATAAGGTTGTAGAGTTTTACCTTTGTACAAATTTACATCATTAAAGGGGACATAAGAGAAATCCGGCCGCAATGTAGGTGAGCTGTAGGACCAGACACAATGCATGGAAGGTGTAGTGCTATATGTATAAAATGCATAAAACCCATTTCCAAATCACAAGCATTTGCTTAAATAGGTTTTCTGGGATGATTTATTGAACAGCTATCCAAAATGTATTAGATTGTTGGTGGTTTTTTTTTTATACTAAACATAACGTTGGGTGTCAAACTTTTACTTACTCAATGGCACAAATTCCGAAAACGTCAGAAAATCTGACAAAAGTGCGGCCCCAGACCCTTAGTAAAATAGCCCCAATCTGTCCATTTCCTTTCAAAGAATAATAACATAATAAAAAATATAATTATTGATAATATCCAGGATTAATAATAATAATAATAATAATATAAATACGGTTAGACGGAGTAAGCCATTTTGTCTCCTTCTGATCAGTATAAGTTGTATACATTGAGAAACCCAGGATGGAAAGCAGGAGCATAACTACAGCAGGAAAAGCCTGCAGTGTCAGGGGGCCCTTGTATCTGGAGGATTGGATGTGCATTTGCTGTATGTGTGTGTGTGGTATGTATATACTTGTTGTGTGTGTATATGTTGTATGTCTGTATATAGTACTGTATGTATGTGTGTAGTTACTGTATGTCTGTATGTGGTACGTATATACTTTTTGTGTGTGTATACATTGTATGTCTGTATATAGTACTGTATGTATGTGTGTAGTTACTGTATGTGTGTATATATGATTTGTATATGCTGTAAGGGTGTATATGGTACTGTACATATTTGTGTATGTGTTGTATGTACATATGGTGTGTGTATATGAGTCTATAAATGTTTGTGATTGTAACTCTCATGTGTGAGTATACAAATATTTATAATTTCTTAAAGGAAACCTACCACTTGCGCCGGATATACGTGCTGGAGAGGCGGGGGTCAGTCACCGATCTCCCCGGCACACGTGCGCCTGCGCAACTTAGCACGGGGAAACAGGCCGTGCTAAGTTGCCGAGGCGCGCGTGTGCCGGAGGGCTCGGTGACGTCACCGGCTCTCCAGCACTTTAGAATCCGGCGCAAGCAGGGCACGCGCATGGTGCGCCGTGCCCAAGTGCGGTGTGCGCGAGTTTTAAGTTAATATAACTTATAAAACGGCGATAGGGGCTTTGTTCCCCTAACAAAAATATGATCTGGCACCAGCTCACCCTGAGCTGGTGCCATGTATAGTGTCAAACCTACCACTTTTAGTGGCAGGTTTCCTTTAAGGGGGAGGAAGGGTCCCATACGGAAGACTGATATGGACTTCCTCTCATAATTACACCACTGATGGAAGACATATCAAGCTGTGTCTTTCTATCCTGCTCCTCTCTGCCTCAGCTAGTGTACACTTAGCAGGGCAGTGGAGGCATAGGAGACGGATGCAAAGTAGTTGTATCCCTCCCTTGGCTCCGCTGAGTGTATACATCAAACAGCAGGTTCATATAAGGGAAAAAACCCTGAACACATTTATCCTCCCCTGCTTCCAGGGAGGAGAGGGGAGGAACAGGATTACCTATCTCACTGTGCATAGTGTGGGATACCCCTAACCCTCCGATGTAAGGACACGTTGGGATCCTCACAACTAACCCTGCCTAATGAGTATGAGTTCCTATGACTCTTTCCTATAATCGGATTGCAGGGTCATTGGACTTCAAAATGTTCATTCTTTTTGATTCTTGAGTTAAGGAACTTACTAGAAGAATAACCTTAACTTCGTGAGTTGAGAAAACTTGTATTTCATTGCTGCCGTTTCACAGTGCAGCACAATGAATAATGCAAAAAAAAAAGGTTTAAAGAAGTTTGGCAAAGTCAGATTGTAAAATCATGTAGAAAAAATCCTGCATTAATGTTATGCTACATTAGAATACAAATGGATGTTTCCCAGTAAGATTTGGACCTGAGCCTGAGTATGAAGCTTCGCCCATCTGTTAGTCACCGATTTGGACTTCCATCTCTTCTATGTCGAATATGTATTTTCAAGGAGAAAATTATTGAAAGAGGTATCACAGTTCAAGCACTCATAATACGGAAACTCATTACAATAAAGACGCCTTAATACACTTTACGGTGACAAGTGGCGAGGACTTATGGTTCCATACTGATCTGTTGCCTCGGGCGGGCTGTATTTATGAAGTCAATTCCCATAAAATAATTACACCTTAAGAAACGCTTTATAACGCTATTAATTAATGGAAAGATGGAACTCTAAAGTGCAGTTTTGTGGATAAGGACAGTAATATAATAGAAAACTTTTTTCAATTGAATAATAATGGGGTGGATGGAGGGGAGTTGTTACAGATATCTTGCGGTTTCACCTACTGGTTCTTGCCATCAAAAGTATTCACACATAAAAAGTCCTTCTGTGACTGTGTGGAAAAGTTATGAAACTAGAATTGATATTCTTGATATGCACCTGGGGTGCGGTTCTGAATCATCCCAATTCCCTACCTAATAGCCTTGCAGACCCTAGTGGTAGGGGACTACTAGTCAACAATCCCTACTCTAAATATGTGCTCAGAACACAGAAGTAAGATGAATATACAGTCAGGCAGGATTCGGCCATTAACAGGTTTAAGGTTCTCAATCAGGCTGGGCTTCAGGGTTCTGTTTCAGGCAGGATCCAGGCTCAGGGTCTGGATTAGGCTGGGGGTTAAGGTTCTGGATCAGTATCAAGATGGGTTCAAGGTTCGAGTGCAGGTTGAGGTTCAGGTTCCAGATCAGGCTGGGGTTTTTAAGGTTCTGGATCAGGCAGTATCCAGGCTCAGGTACAGGTCTCAGGTCAGCAAAACACAAACACACAGTAGTAATACGAATGACAGGAGAAAGTAAAACCAGCACTAAGTGAACTGAAGATAAGATATTTAATGCGTTCCTGGATGCTGTCCTCATAGCTGACTGGCAAGGTTAGCATCAATCAACCCACATCTGAAAAAACAAGCTCAGAAGCAAGATGAAACCACCCAGCTTCCAAAAACATAAACCCTGCTCAGCCAAGGAATAACTCTGCAAGGCAGGGTCAATCAAACTCAAAACTCTGCAGCTCAAATCCATTCAGAAGCTTCTGACAATAGTGTTATGGACTACCCACTGGCAGATGTTCAGCCTTATCACCCTACACTCATTCAATATCACGGTACTGGCTAGATTCACTGTACTGCATGTCCATGATATGTTTGGTGATATTTTGAAGTAAGCAACTCCCACCTAATCCACATATGATATCTTGTTTGGTCTTATGGAGCCCCACAATATAGCTCTTATACTACGGGAAATGTGTAAATTTTCGGCAAACAACTTTCACCAGCCAGTCAGAACCATGCAGCAGTTGTGCCAATTTGCCAATTCTTCTTCAAATCTACAGTGTTTTACAAATAAACATAATAGCTCTCACTGTAAATAGTAAAAAACAAAAAGAGTCATACTTACTTCTCCCAATCCCATAATGATGCCATTTTGGATGGTTGTGTTAGATGTGGTACACTTCCTGCACTCATCTTTACATAACAGGAAGTGGTGGGAATCTCATTCAGCCAATCAATGGCCTCAACAGCGGCCTATCTCACCGATGAATGGGCAGCCTCAGCTATTTCTGCTATCTCAGCCATTGATTGGCCGAGCATAAGTTTCCAGCCACTTCCTGCCAACTAACCAATTAATGTCCTTAACTGGGCAGTTTGAGGCAATTGAGAGCAGCAGATATCTAAAAGTGGTATAGATTAGTAAGTAGTATAAGGTTTCTGTTTTCTATTAAAGGGGTTGGCCACTTTTAAATAAATAGTTCAATTAGACGTGTCTCTGCATGTAGATGTACCTGTATCTTTGCCTCCTTTCAGAACATCATCCTTTCCCTGTTCTCACCCTGCTGCTCTCTGCATATATACACAACTTACTGTTTCTCATCCCCTCAGTCCATTCTAATGGCTTCACCACTGTGCCTCTTTCTTCACTGTCATCCTCTCTGACCACACAGGACAGCAGGGAGGAAGTAGGAGGAGCAGATGAGTGATGAATCTCCTGTGCAGCTCCTCCTATTCATCAGAGCTCAGATATGTAAACAAATTTTTATAAAGTTTGCAGACAGCATTTCAGTAAGTAGCAGGACTGCTGAATCACTTGATGAACATTCAGGGATTATTACAAGGCAGTAAAGCACTGGATAACTTATGAAAAAAGAGTGGCCAGCCCCTTTAATATCTAGAAGCCCCATTGAGACTGACTTTTTAACACTTTCATCAGAAAGAAATCCCATGTTGGCCATGCTTTAATAATTTTCCAAAAGTGATTGTTGAATCTTTTCCATAGGAAGCACATATACTTTAGTTTGATTTCTCGTCTTTCTGGCATTGATCAAAACAGTTGTGATTCCATCATTATAAATGCCCCCCCTGTCAAACCTCAGCAGCGAAATCCTGATTCTGATACATCTTACAAATCACTTGGTCTACACAAAAGCAAACCCACAGATCTTATCTAAATGCTAATGTGGTATTTATCAGAGAATATATCAGACTCTTTTGTGCTTTCCATTTTACGTGTTCAAGGGCACTTTAGCGAATGCAAAATCACAATGAAAGGGCAATTTAACCCAAGCCCATAAGGGCTCATTCAGCTTTGCAAACATGTTTACAGAGTACAGAACCAAGCATCTAGGCAGTAGTGGATTATAATGTAAGTGGTTTGGCGGCTACTGGGGCCAAGGCTTCTGGGGGCCATGCCATGTGAACCAATGCCAAGTTTGATACTGTTTAGAGATAAGAAAATCCATAAAATCCTCAATCAATCAACAAACAAATATATATACCTTTTAAGGTCCTCCAAAGGTCCTCAAACTGCAGAACTAAAGGTGGACAGAGAGATCCCTCTCCCTTTCCAATAAGTTTTTTCTAGAGCCATATTGTGATGTAACTACATGTACAAGGGGATTCACATGCCAGATTTGGCCTTGTTATCAAGCCTTGATACCCCTCACTTTCCCACCAGCACTTATATGGTATAAGTAATTGAGTGTGTCTAATTAACCTGGAGGACAGTCGTCTTGTAGTCTGAGCCCTCCCTGAGTAAACCCCAGCACAGGACAGCCTGACTACAGGTACTAGAGGGACTGATGGGGAGGAGCGGTCAGGTTTCAGGTTTCTCAAGATATTTAACCCTTCAGTTTTGACTGAAAACAGAAACTGAGTAATTCTGCATGGGGGGGGTGACAGCGCAGCGCGGCTCATGTCTCCGGAGCAGCTCAATCCTCTGCATAACAAGTCTTCTAATTGATGGGGGCAAGTTAAAAAGGCCAATGTTTACACTTACAGAGGAGCCGCGCTGTCCGTCGGAGACAGGGGCGCCCACAAGCCCCTCCGTACAGAGACAGGGGCCGCCACAAGCCCCTCCGTACAGAGACAGGGCCGCCACAAGCCCCTCCGTACAGAGACAGGGGCCGCCACAAGCCCCTCCGTACAGAGACAGGGGCCGCCACAAGCCCCTCCGTACAGAGACACGGGCCGCCACAAGCCCCTCCGTACGGAGGCACGGGCCGCCACCAGCCCCTCCGTACGGAGGCACGGGCCGCCACAAGCCCCTCCGTACGGAGACAGGGCCGCCACAAGCCCTCCGTACAGAGACAGGGGCCGCCACAAGCCCCTCCGTACAGAGACAGGGGCCGCCACCAGCCCCTCCGTACAGAGGCACGGGCCGCCACAAGCCCTCCGTACAGAGAACACGGGCCGCACAAGCCCGCTCGTACCAGAGACACGGGCCGCCACCAGACGCTCGTACAGAGACACGGCGCCACAAGCCCCTCCGTAAGACACGGGCCGCCACAAGCCCCTCCGTACAGAGAACGGGCCGCCACAAAGCCCCTCCGTACAGAGACACGGGCGCCACCAGCCGCTCCAGCAGAGACAGGGCGCACCAGCCGCTCCGTAAGAGACAGGGCGCCACCAGCCCCTCGTACAGAGCACGGGCCGCCACCAGCCCTCCGTACAGAGACCACGGGCCGCCACCAGCCCCTCCGTACAGAGACACGGGCCGCCACCAGCCCCTCCGTACAGAGACACGGGCCGCCACCAGCCGCTCCGTACAGAGACAAGGCGCCACCCAGCCCTCGTACAGAGAAGAGACACGGGCCGCCACAGACCCTCGTACAGAGACAGGGCCACAAGCCCCTCCGGACAGAGCACGGGCCGCCACAAGCACCCTCCGTACAGGAACACGGGCCGCCACAAGCACACCTCCGTACAGAGACACGGGCCGCCACAAGCACCCTCCGTACAGAGCACGGGCCGCACAAGCACCCTCCGTACAGAGAACGGGCCGCCACAAGCACCCTCCGTACGAGACACGGGCGCCACAAGACCCTCCGTACAGAGACACGGGCCGACAAGCACCTCGTTACAGAGACAGGGCCGCCACAAGCACACTCCGTACAGAGACACGGGCCGCCACAAGCACCCCCGTACAGAGACACGGGCCGCCACAAGCCCCTCCGTACAGAGACACGGGCCGCCACAAGCACCCTCCGTACAGAGACACGGGCCGCCACAAGCACCCTCGTACAGAGACAAGGGCAGCCACAGCACCCTCGTACAGAGAACACGGGCCGCCACAAGACCCTCCGTACAGAGACACGGGCCGCCACAAAGCACCCTCCGTACAGAGACACGGGCCGCCACTAGCCCCTAGTACAGAGACACGGGCCGCCACAGCCCCTCAGTACAGAGACACGGGCGCCACTAGCCCCTCAGTACAGAGACACGGGCCGCCACAAGCCCCTCAGTACAGAGACACGGGCCGCCACTAGCCTATCTGTTCCAAAATCACTGAGATATTGGAAGGGTTTTCTTTATAAACCCAGTATGAATACATTTTTTTTTCAGTTTGAAGAAAATATTTTGAGATCCACTTTCAGTAAATAATTGTATGTGTAATGAAAAGTTATAAAATGTTCCAATATACTTTCTGTATGAATTCCTCAGAGTTTTCTAGATCTCTGCTTGCTGTCATTCTATAGGAAGCTTCATTGCTTTATTGGCACAGCTCATTATATCCCTGGTCATGTGATGTCACAAGGTGCACGATCGTTATATCCCTGGTCATGTGATTGTCACACAGGTGCACGGCTCATATATCCCTGGTCATGTGATGTCACACAGGTGCACGGCTCATTATATCCCTGGTCATGTGTGTCACACAGGTGCACGGCTCATTAATCCCTGGTCATGTGATGTCACACAGGTGCAGGCTCATTATATCCTGGTCATGTGATATGATGTCACAAGGTGCATGGCTCATCAATTTACGCTCATGAAGCTTCCTATACAATGACCAGCAAGCAGACATATAGAAAAGTGGGAGGAATTGATGCACAATTGTAAATTGCAGAACATTTCATACACAAACAATATAATATTTCTGAAAGTGGACAAATCCTTCAATCCTTGTACAACTCCTTTACTATTAGCCACAACAACACAACTGCTGCAGTCTGGAAGTCAAAGAAGGTCCAACAAGCACCAGTGGGTACCAATAGAAGAAAAAAACGCTGTACAGACAGTCCCCGGGTTACGTACAAGAAAGGTTCTTAGGTTTGTTGTATGTAAGTCGGAACTATATAATTTATTATTGTAATCCCAGCGCAACATTTTTTCGGTCTCTGGACAATTGGATTTAAAAGTGTGGGTTGTCATAAGAACCGAGGATCACAATAAAGCTTCATTACAGACACCTGTGATAAAGTTACAGCTGATTTATGTAGCCTGGACTAAAGTACAGTAATTACCAACATCAGAGTCCGTTGTAACTAGGGGTCGTCGGTAAGTGGGTGTTCTTAAATAGAGACCGCCTGTATAACATAGATGTCTGACCTTGTGTATTTCGTAACCAAGAAGCCGCATGACATTCTTACGGTCGTCTGTTTGTTTTACAACGAACGTGGTAAAAGACGGAGGGGGGATAGATGATCCTGCAGACGCACAACCTTTCTCTGCTTCCTCTGCCCCCAATGCGGCAACAAGCTGCAAAACAGCAAAAACATTCGGGGGATTAAAGGAATTTCCACCATATCAGTAGTTCTCATTATCACGAGTAAGGACTTAGTGTCCGAATACGGAAGTGGGAGGCGGGGTATTCCCCCCCCCCCCTGTGGCATGGATTATATGGTTTTTAATATACTGTTTGGAATAAATATGGTTTTTCTTTATTGGAGACCTACCTGATAAACCAGATAGTTCCTCCTTTAGGACTTCTACTCAAGAGGTTGGATAGGACTGGGTGAGCTGGAGGGTCTTCTACAGTTGTTTATTCTTATGGATACGGATTCATGCCATTAGGCTTAGTCATGGGGTAAGGCATTAAATGCCGTGTGCACCTTTGCCAACTTTATTTTACTTGCCTATTGTATTAAATAGAGACTCAAATTATTTTTACCAATAGGGATGTATAAAATGTCTACCTTTATGCCAGGCAGCTTGTACAAACTTCAGTTATAAGCTCCAGCAAGTTCTGCTGCTCCCATCCACTTTCCGTCCTCTCTCACAACAAACAGATGCAGAGTGATAGAGATCAACCAGCGGATCTCTCCCTCAGCCCGCCCTTCTCACAGCAGAAAAGCTCAGTTGACAGAGTATTTCATGACATCCCCTCCCACGCAGAAAGAACAAAACGATACAGCAAATCCTGCTGCTCTGATCCCTCAAGTACTGCCCCCTTCACTCCAATCTTACAGCAGACAACTTAGGCTGCACCACATGGCATTTTGAACCCGTTTTTTGGGCCTTTTTAAGCAGTCTGTAAAAAAAACGCATGTGTTTTTTGAAAACGCATCAGCTTTTGAACGTTTAATTAAGATAATTGGTTAGAACCGGTCAAAAAAACGGATGCGTTTTTTACGGACTGCATAAACGGCCCAAAAACGGGTTCAAAACGCCACGTGTGCCGCCAGCCTTAGTCTGATACAGCTCAGTCATGTTGCTTCTACACCTCGGTTTACGCCTCCTACTACCTCAGTTAACCAGCTCTCTCATCAGACAGCTCAAGTCTGATAAGGCAAGTGCCTGCTACAACCCCACCTAGCAATGCAGTATCTCCAATCATTAAGTAGATAGATTAGTCTGAGGGCATCTAAATCCTGTGTTATGCCTTCTCTCTACGCCCCTTACGATGCGCCCGATTATCTGCAATGTGTCGCTTCCCGCTCAGGTTCCACTGGAGTTCACTCTTTCTTCATGGTGCATGTAGTTGCTTGGGTTGCGGCACAATTTGAAAGTTAAAATCCTGTGTCAGTCCGAATCAGTTGGATCATCCGATGTAAAACGCACCCACACGTTTGTGTAGGAAATGAAAGCCAGCGCAGCTAAGACACAATACACGATCGCATTTGGACAACAATCCCCTGTTACAAAATACTCGTCACAGGGTGAAAAACCCGGAAAATCCGGACAAAAGTGCAGGCACGGACCCTTAGCTAAATAAGCCCCATTGTCCACAGCAGCTAATAATCTTATGACAGAGCATGTCCCATCTGATCCCCAACTATACGTTCCATTTTACGAAGGCAAGTTCAGGTACAAACAGTAAGTCTAGCTTCCTCCTCACATGCCCTTCTGTGTGCCAACACTCACTCCTCCGTCTTTCCTTCTCCCAAGTGTAGCAGTTGTAGTAGATAAAGATCTTGTGTAAATCAGTCTCTGTACAATAAGGGCAGAAGAACTTGCAGATATGTAGTGTGAATGGTTTGGCAGCACAAAAGCTTGTCTGTGCCATAAGGAAGATGGAGAGAACATGTGACCAGTGCAAGGGTGATTGTCCTACAAGCAAAACTCTGATGAAAGAAGAAGAAGTGCGAATAAGATGATTTATGATGCAGACAAGGAGAGGTCGCGCTGTACACAGGCAAGTGCTTAATTTACAACAGGAACCGGGGAAGGTGTAAGTTTTCATTCACCGGAAGCTCAACCTCATGGTGTGAAAGAAAGACGAAGATAATCGCCACTTCCTTTATCAGGGAATCTTCTGGAAGAACGACCTTTACGCGTGGAGATGGATTTACATCTGAAAGCCGAATGGAAAGAAAAAGAGGACACAACCCTCAGTCACAAGAACAGCTCCTCCTGCTTATAAGAAGTGCCGGCAGATTGTACATAGTGTCCTATCTGCAGGCAAGCAGGTTTATAGAGCAAGAGAGCTGACAGATTGTACATAGTGATCTATGTGCAGGGCCGCATGTTAAGAGCCAGGAGAGAGCTGAGCAGATTGTACATAGTTGTCTCTCTGCAGGCAGCATGTATAGGCGGGAGTAGTGAGCGGATTGTACATAGATAGTTCCTATTGCAGACAGCCCAATGTTATTAGGCAGGAGGAGCGATCAGATCATTACATAGGGGTTAGATTACTTACCTGGTCCATTACCACGATCCAGCGGCGAGTTCTCTGCCGGAGGATTCGGGTCTTCCGGCGATTCACTAACGTAGTTTCCAAAGATGCCCCACTAGATGTGGCTGGCTGCGCTGAAGGTCTCGTTACTGCACTGAAGTCACCAACCCAGCAAGGTTGCAGGTAAGCTGTGTGTCAGCGCCTTTTTTTTTTTACAGGTGGCGGTTTTTTGGTTTTTTTCGAAATAGTAGGGTTTCATACGGCCACGCCCCCCAATTCCATTGCACGCCGGCGCCGATGAGCCACAATCCAATCGCCGTGCGCCAAAAACAAGGCGGCAATTCTGGGAAGTCGGCGCCAAAACGGAAAACTCGCGACCATGTCGGAGGAAAAGAAAAAAACGCGCTTCGGGGCCCTTAGTAAATGACCCCAATAGGGAAGAGAGGAATGGACCCCTCTCTCAACCAGGGAGACAAAAAGGATAGGGGGGGGCGGCACGTCGGGCGAGCCATTGCCCGCAAACAGGAAAGCCCATCCGAATCATTTCCAGAAGGAAGGCGGGGAACAACGCGAAAGCGGGCGGAGCAGGGATAAGGCGTTCCTGGGCTTGGAGCGAAAAAGGGCGATGGGGCAATGTGGTGAACGGGATTCCCTCCTGGCGGGGGGGAAAAGGGGTCAGGGACGGGGTGGTCACGCGGAAAGGAGCGGCGGCTGGGGCTACTCAAAAGGAGGAGGATGAAAGGAACGGGAGGCCGGCAGGATGGAAAGCCGAGGCTGATGGGAGGGCAGGGCACGGGGAGGAAAATAACGTGGCAAGGACGGAGGACACGGACCCGGAGGGCGTTGGGCTTCCAAATCCGGCCGATGGGCGCCATTGGGAGTCCCGTCCCCCCCCACCCCCCACCCACACCAGCCCACCCCGCCGGACCTACCCCCCGCTACTTCGTTCAGTACGGCAAGGATAGCGAGCGAAGGATACCTGGAACCGGGACAAGGAGGCTCGAGGACACCTCGCACGGACGGCGGAGGGGTACATACGCTCGGAGTGGGCGGAACCCGGCGGAAGCCCAGAGAGGGGGTCGGAAGTAGGCCTCCTAATGGGGGGTCAACCATACCCCTCCAACACGGGTGGATTGGAAAGGGAACCACGGACCTGGTCCCTAACCTAGGCGTGCGGGGGGGAAAGGAGGGATAGCGGACGCCCCGCGACCGGCCCGGAGGTCCGGAAGGACGGCCCCGGGAAAGGTAAAAGCAGGAACCGAAACATCCGACGGCGGAAGGGGGGGAACTGGGGAAAGCGACAAAAGCGGGCATACCCAAGGCGCGGCAGGGAAACAAACAAGGGGGAAAAGGAGGAAAAGGACGACAGGGAAGGGGAGGGGCGAGGAAGGGGGGCAGAAGGAGGGGGGGGAAGGAGAGGAAGGGGAGGGAAAGGAAAGGGAGGAAGGGGAATGGGAAAACAGGTTATAGAGAGGAAGGAGGCTGAGCAGATTGTACTAGTGTCCTATCTGCACAGCAAGCGCATGTTATAGAGAGGAGGAGCTTGAGACGTTATACATAGTGATCCGATGCAAAACAAGCATGTTTTTTATTAGAGGCAGGAGGAGCATGAGCACGTTATACATAGTGTCTAATCTGGGCACGCAGGCAGTCATGTTATAGAGAGGGAAGGAGAAGCTGGCAGATTGTACTGTGCTCCTGGTCTGCAAGCAGCATTAACAGGAGTATTGGGGTACGCAAACATGTTGCATGTGTCAAATGAACACATAAATCCACTGTGTCCCGGAACTGTCACCCCTATTTCCCATATTTATAAGGATACGAGAATGAGCAGTACCCTGGTGCGTGGGACTACAAAGTCCCAGCATGACAGAATGAATAGAATAGCTGGGATACAAGTTATGTGCAGTCTGTGGTGAGAAGAAGCTACATTCTTGCATATATATGTATTATACCTGGGATAGGATCTTCTGACCCTCCTTATATCCTGTATTTTGTAAGGAAAAATTTGTCTTGCATCCTCAATACAATGGTACTAGCAGGCGCGCGATTTTTATGAGGACCAGGGCGTCTTCCCAACGCTAGGGGTAAAACAGTCAGTAAGAGCAGAACATATTAAAGAGCACATCTATTACCCATTCACGAAATGAACTTTGCGGATTAACCTGTCTGCTCTAGCGTTTTAGATTCTATACTAGACGCCTCGGCAGCCATTTTGTGTGTGGGCACCGCCCGCTTCCCATGGGCCTCTTATAGCATGCGGGAGTCGTATATCAGAGAGAACTATAGAGCGGCATCAACTGACCAGTTGCATCGGCTAGAAGTTCTTTATGCATTCTCTGATTGGCTGAAAGTGAGGGCGGGTCGTAGACGATTGATCCAATGAATTAGGTGATTAAAAGTAGGCGGGGTTAGTGTCAGAAACGTTTTGACGTCAGCCGCGGTACGTGGTGTGGCGTCCGCACTGTGGAGGGTGGAGCCAGCTGTTGGCGGAGTGGTGGGGGAGCAGAGTCTCGCAGTCTCCGGGGTGCGGGGCGGATGGAGCCGGGGAGTGAACCGTAGGGAGAGCGCGTAGCGGCCGCGGAGCCTCCTCTCATCAGGGGCCTATCTTCGCCAAACGTGTGGAAACTTCTTCGCAACCAAGGCAAGTGCCTGCGCGCTGCGAACAAAGAGCCGGCCGCCTACGTCTCCCTGCTCCCTCTCCTGGTGGCTCTGAGCTCCCTGCTCCCCTCTCCTGCCGTGGCTGCTGGGCTCCCTGCTCCCTCTCTGGTGGCTACTGGAGTCCGTCCCCTCTCTGGTGGCTACGGAGCCGTCCCTCTCTGTTGGCTACTGGCTCCTGCTCATATGGGGCTACGGAGTCAATGCGTTGGCTACTGGCCCCTGATACCCTCTTCTGCGTGGCTACCTGGAGCTCCCCTCCGCTCCCTCTCTGGTGGATACTGGAGCTCCTCTGCATCACTCTATGGTGACCTTACTGGAGCTCCCATGCTCCCCTCTCGGTGGCATTTACTGGAGCTCCCACTGCTCCCTTCGGTGGCTACTGGAGCTCCATGCTCAATCTATCGGTGCTAATGGACGTCTCACTTAGGCCTCGATCCATACGAGCCCCTCCGTGTGTGGCTGTACTGGAGCTCCCTGACGTGCCCTGCATAGGTGAATGAGGTTATGGGCTATGGTGGGAGTTCCGGGGGTTATATCATATCATGGGGCTCGCCCTCGGGGGGGGGCTACGTGTGGGAGCTCCTTTGCTCCTCTCTGGTGGCTACTTGGAGCTCTAACTTGTCTACCGAAGGATCATGGCTCTGTTGTTGGCCTGGTGCATGTCGCATCTCACGCTTTATGGTGGGGATCTGGAGTGCGGGCTGCTTACACTGCTCTATTGATGCAGCGCTTTTTTTGTGCGCTTTACCCCTCGCGATAGTAGTGTATTGCAGTGTCTCTCTCGTGTGCGGCTGTGCTAGTGTATCCTTACTGATCACCTGGTTCTATGGTGCCTGCTGACAAAGCTCCCTGTTCCTTATGATCTGGTAGCACTCCCTTTCGCATGCAGCTCCTCTTTGCTCCCTCTATGGGTGTCCTCTTTGCACTGCTCGCTTTTCCCCCCTGCTTTGACTCCTCTGCTGTTGTGTCACTGCTCGCCACGCTCCACTTTGGCTCACTCAATGCGTGAATTGCTACGTTCATGCTCATGTCCATCCACCCAATGTCGTCTGCTTATTTTTGCTGCCAGCATCCCCGCTCACCCTCTTGTTCGTGTGACCTGCTTGGCTTAGCCTTCTACCTAGCCTACTTCCCTTACCACTGGTGCCTGACGCGCACGATCCCCTTCTCCTCCCTGGTTGCATTTGCACTGCACGCTCAATGTCTTCCCATCAATTGCGTGTTGTCCCTGCCAGCTCATAATGGCTCCTCCTGGTGCATGCTGCGTGCGCATCCCTGCTACCTCCTATGGTGCCTGCGCGGCTCCCTGCTCCTCCCTGGTGCCTGTGAAAGATACATGCTCCATCCACTGGTGCCTGCTTGCAGCTCCCTGCTCCCTCTCTGGTGCCTGCTGCAGCTCCCTGCTCCCTCCCTGGTGCCTTGCTGCAGTCCCTGCTCCATCCTGGTGCCTGCTGACGCTCCCTGCTCCCTCCCTGGTGCCTGCTGCAGCTCCCTGCTCCCTCCCTGGTACCACACCCAGGAGATTAGATGTGCAGTCCCCTGCTGTACTTGTTGGATGACAGTCCAGTGCATTTCAGGATATCTTGCATTTCTGGTTTTAAAGGGGTCTTCTACCTCCTAGAGGCTTTGAGGGTAGAAATGGGTTGTCACTTGCTGCACCTATGGGATGAACATACTGAGCGTCTTGTATTCCTGGTGTTAAAGGGGTCCTTTACTTCCCAGTTATAGCTACAAGAGTGGAAGTAGTTGTGTAATGCTCCGCGTACTCCCTGTCTTGCTTCTGCAGAGATCACACTAGTTATAGCTGCACCCCCTCCTCCCCGGAGGCTTAGAGGGTATGAAATAGTCCTGGGCATCTTGTATTCTTGATGTTAAAGGGGTCCTCTCCTGCCTATTTGTAGCTACACCCCCAGGAGGTAAATGCATAGCCCCCTCTTCTCCCACTGCCTGAGTAGTGCTGGACACTTGTCTATCTGGTATTCTTGATAGGGGTGTCCTGACTCCTAGTTATAACTATAAACCCCAACAGGATAAAAAGTGCAGAGAATGGATGAGTAGTTCTCCTGCCCTGCTCCTATTGTATGACAGCGCTGTGCAATGCCGGGCGTCACCTATTCCTGATATTGAAGGAGCCTCCCAACCACTTGTTATACTTTTAACCCCTCCTTCCCCCTAACAGATTTCCAAAAAATTTAAAGCGTCTTCCTATTGGGAATCTCTGTGCTGGACGTCTTCTATTCCTGGTGTTAATGGGGTCCTCTACCCCTCAGTTGTAGCTACAAGAGTGGAAATGGATGTGTGATTCTCCACTTACTCCCTGTCTCGCTCCTAGAGGGATCACACGCCTGCATCTTATATTTCCGATATTAAAGGGATCCTCTAACCCTTATTAAGAACTGTAGGAATCAGTTGTGTATTTGCTGCTCCTGGGGATCACGGTGCTGGACATTGCTGAGTTGCTTGTATTCCTTATATTAAAGGGGTCCTCCGACCTCTTGTTATACTCTTAAACCACCTCCATAATAGACTTCAAAAGGATTATATAGTGTAGTGCTCCTGGGAGTCACGGTTCTGGACATCTTGTTTGTGGGGTCCTCCAACTTCTCTGTTGTAACAACCTTCCTGGGTGGGGGTAGTGGGTGCTGTCCTTGTCTCCACCACTCCCCAGTAGGCTCTAATAAGATGGAGGTTTTTCCTCTTTCCACTGTCTGCTCCTGGGGATCCCATGTATTCCTGATGTTAAAAGGGTCCTCTAACTCCTAGTTACATTTACAACTACCAATCAGTCTAGAAAAGGGTTCACAAGAGAGGTATGTAGACACCTGCCTGCCCCGGGGCATCACATTACAGGACATCTTGTATTAAAGGGGTCCTCCAACTTCTTGTTATACACATAAACCCCAAACAGACAGCGTTGAATAAAAGGATCTAGTACCTTCCTGCCCCTCCCCCCTTACTGCCTGGTCCAATGGTATTACTCTGATGTGTTTGGTAGAATTCCTAATCCTAAAGGGGAACTCCAACTTCTAGCTATAACTACAACCCTCACTAGACGCCAAATGGTTAATAGATGCGCCACCCCTGCGGCTAGGAGATTACTGCTCACTACTGCTGTATACGTTGTAATCCTGATGCTAAAGGAGTACTCAACCCCCTAGCTATAACTACAACCCCCACCGGACTCGAAATAACTGGATGCATCCCCCCCCCTGCTACAATTGACCTGTCATGTGGTGATGGTAACTGTGAGGGTGGGATCCCAATTGTAAGATCCTTCCCCTCCTTACCGAGCACTGTGGTGGAGGTGTGACTGCAGGTCAGGGGGTCTCTATGGCTGATGGGGGTAGTGGGTGCTGTACTCGTCTCCTCCAGTGTTGCAGACATTTAAATTAAAGGGGTATTCTCATCTGGGCACTCACATTCAGTTTCACTAATCTGCCATATGTAAACATTTCTTCAATTAGATGTTATTGAAAAAAAAATGTTCCTGTGTGAAGATAATTTCCCATGAGTGCAGCCATATTGTCCCTTAGAAACGAGATAGCTTCCTCGGATACGACCACCTCTGCTGGAGGGATTGCACAAAGAAACAAAAGGTTATTGTATATAAAATGTCCAGGAGTTACTGCAGGTCCTACAGCCGTCCTGTGGTAATGATTGCTGAATCCAGGTGGTCCGGCAGGACTCTATAGCACAAGTCTGGCCACTGCTGCCATAGTGTGACGTGGTCGTATCCAAGGAAGCCATCTATTTTCTAAGGGACAACATGACTACATTTATGAGAAATTATCTTCACTGGAACATTTTTTTAATTAACATCCAATTTGAAGAAATGTTTACATAAGGAATTTAATTAAATGTAAATGCCCAGATGGGAATACCCCTTTAACTTGTGTATTACACAGGTCCGGTGATAACTGATAATGGGGAGAGGGGGGGGGGTGGGCTCAGGACCCCTATGTTAGAATTGTTAAGAGCTCCTCCTCTAGGCACCTTGCATCGCCGTCACCTCTTGGGATCCCTGTCATGTGGCCTGCACCTGTGATACGACTTCTCCCACATATAGGTGGGAGGGGGGGGGTCGGGGGTTTCATTCAATACATTGACCCTCAGATTATTGTTATCCTCCTACATTGTCTCCCCGGTGGGATCAGGCAGTGGCGGTGTTACATGTATGTGGTGCAGTCCTGTGTCGCACGTGAGACGTGTCGGGTTTCAGTCTTGTTTTACTTGATGTAATTCTATATGTTACATCACTGATGTATGTTATGTACGCGGCCAGGAGACAGATATGTATACCTTGCCAAACTCCTAGCCCCCTCAGGTAGGGGATGAAATGTAATTTTTAATTCCCCTCTTTTTATGTGGAAAAACCAGTTTACCTAAAGAAAAAAAAAATCTGGAGTCATTTTAATGACTAATAATAATAATAATAATCTTTATATAGCGCCAACAAATTCCGTAGCGCTTTACAAATCTCATCACCTGTAAAAATGAGGGGAGAAAGTTTAATGAATGCAGAGATTTCCCAAACCGTCTATAGCACCCAGAAACATGACACTGTTGTCATATTAAAGATAAGAATCTCATCTTTCAGATCGCACCAGGTTTCCAGAAACTGTGATACAGGAAGCTACAACATAGCACAAAACACAAAATTATGAAAATCCCAATGTCACAGGGACAAAAAAAATGTTTGTCTGAAGTTACAATGATAAAGTATACCAGTTCCAACTTGCTTACAAATCCAACTTGGGTTCTTTAAGGTTTGTACTTATCTTTTACATAACCCAGTCACTGCCTGTATGTGTTTAGTAATCTCCAGCTTTGTAGCTCCTAAAGTAAAAGGCCTGATGTGATCTGAAAGATGAGGTTGTTAATGACACCTGCAGCCTCTAAACTTGACTCGTCTGATGTGAAAATGACTTTAAAGGTAAATAAATGAGATTTCACTTACAAGAGGAAATTCTAGAAGGGACCTTTCATCCCCTACCTGATGGAGCTGCTTGTAGTTTTGTCGGAAAACCTAATGACAGATTCTGTGTATGGAGTCAACTTCCTTCCTGGACCTATAAAGGGGACAGATTTGGGACACCCTCTGTAGTTTGTGAGCTCTGTGCAAAACTTGGTCCTTTTGTGGGCGCTTCAGTAGCGGGACACTTGCCGTCAGTTCCAGCTGATGGTGAGGGGAGACTTTGTGCCATGTAGATGGATAACACTGGGTACAATGTGTGTGGTGCCACTGGGTACAATGTGTGCGGTGCTGGTGCTTTGTGCCATGTAGTTGTATAACACTGGGTGCAGCGTGGGGTGCTGGTGCTTTGTGCTGGGTGTAGGATGTGATGTTGGGTGTTTTTGTTGACATGAGAAGTCGCCCGTACAGTTTGCACAACTACTCATAGATAAAACCAGAATTGGATCTGGGCCTGGAGACTCTTGGTGCCGTGACCTCGCGCCCGGACATGGCGCCTCCTATGACTTGGGCTGGAAGACACAACATCGCATTCCCCAGCAGCAATGATCAGTCTACTACATGATCCTGCATCTCTGTGCTCCTTAAAGAGGACCTGTCACCTATAAAATCTGCTCCTAGTGCCATTTTTATAGATGACTGGTCCTCTTAAAGGGAGATGTACCGGCAGGATTGACTATTTGTACTGCAGCCAGTGTAGGGTTTTGTCCCTGGAGGTCTGTGTAACAATACCTTTTGTGGAGGGGCAGGACTGTGATAAATGGACTTGTATTTCATGGTTGTGTTTTGTCCAAGTACACTAGGAGTGTTTCCTCACACTGCTGTGCTCTTGGTGCTCTGCAACCCTGTTGTATATTGTCCCTGGAGGCGTGTCTAATATGTATGGCATTGGTAGCAGCAGCATTGTGGTAAATTGGTGGTAGATAGTTGTAACTTCTCAAAGTGCATTCGGGGAATGTCCTCACACTGCTGTGCTCTTGGTATTGTCACTGGAGAGATGTATAATCGTATGAATGTTGTTGGATGCAGCAGGATTGGGGTAAATTGGTAGATGGGTGTAACTTCCAAGTCCATTGGGGGAGGGGGGATGTCCTCACACTGCTGTGCTCTTGGCTCTGGTCTGTGAGCGGAGAGTAAAATCTGCCGCAGGTTTCTAGTATAATATTGTAGCAGTTTCTCAGAGGTGAGATGAGAGCGGTGCCTACCCCACCTGTTGATGGCTTCTCTGGTGCGATGTATCTCCGCTGCAGTACCACACAAGGCCTGTGACAGGGGTGGCGCTGTTTACCAGCCATGTTTTGTAATCCTTGTACTGTAGCTATACATTGTATATGTAATTGTCGTACCATGGCGTCTGTGATCCGGGTTTACGCAGACAGTGGTGACGCGGAGGATTATTTTGTGGTTTAGATGTTATCTTTGTCACGGGCTTTACTGTAGGTCATGTGATCAGGAGATCAGGGGAGGGCGGCGCCCATGTAAACATGTCCCATACGATGGTATTAAAGGGATGATGCCTCGGGCTGACCCTTTGTGTTGTCATCTGGTGACCCATATGTTACCGGGTTCAATTCTTTTATGTTTGTTCCTCTGTAATTCCCCTTGGAAACAATTATCACCCACATTCTGATAGTGTTGGGTCATTGCTGACTGTATCAGGACCCTCCACCCATTGACACCCACATTTTCAGGAGGGATAACAGAGGTTTACATAAGACTTCATCAGCAAAGCTGCTCCTGAATAGTTCTGTTATGGGGAGTCCAGGTACAGACGTGACCGGAGGCCGGACAGGTCCACTTTATGTGTTTCTGATTGGTTCCTTTCCTCGTTGCAGAGCACAAGGTGATCATCGTGGGCCTGGACAATGCGGGGAAGACGACTATTCTCTACCAGTTGTGAGTATTAGTTACTACACCATCTACACGGGAACGTATACCAGCTCTTTGATAGTAGTTGTGTTCATCCTGAGCCTCCTGGTTCATTGGCTGTTTGAAGAGATTGCAGCATTCAGCAGAGCAGTGCCGTACTATTACAGCGCGGAGCACGGTGCCATGTATTCTATAGTGGCCATCCTGTGTATTGAAGGCTGAGGAATGGCCTGTCACCAGGAGAAGCGGGTTATTAAGGGTGACATATCTCGCCTAGGGCAATTTAAAAAAAAAAAAAAACCCTTTAAGTGGTCGTCATGAGATCGCAGCCTTCAGTCCGTTCAACATGGATGCAAATATGGTGATGCTTTATGTGCAGCCTGAATAGAATTGGGCTAAAAGACTGTCTTAAGCTTCTGCCCTTAAAGGAACCTGTCACCAGGTTATACCCCACTAAATACCAGCACCCAGGTCGGGTATGAAAGGTTTATTCTAGAATTCCCTCTTTCATGTGAAATTTCATCAGTTTACCTATAAAAAAAATGACTCTTCTCACCTCATTTTCACATGAGATGAGTCTAGTTTAGAGGCTCCAGGGGGATGGTCACTTCCCATTCTTCAGTTAGTTACTAGAAAGAAGCATTTTGTCATGTTAAAGATTAGAATCCTGCTAGTTAAAGTGCCAGTCATTGGGAATCTCCACTACTTATTAACATTAGCAGCAATGGGATAAATCGTATATAGCCAACATACGCCACAGCGCAGTACAGAAGTTATCACTTGTATCAGTCCCCTGCTAGCTAATGACCTTGTCTCAGGGCTCGCAGGTGACCTATAACCCCCTGGTATGGCAATGACACAGATGACCTATATTCAGAACGACCCCCATTCTCTGGATTATGGGGGAAGGAGGGGTCACGTTTTAGCGGGGTATAATCTGCTGACATAGACTATATATTTCGTAATCAATGATTTTATATTTTTTCAGTTTAATGAATGAAGTGGTTCACACGTCCCCGACCATCGGAAGTAACGTGGAGGAGATTGTGGTGAAGAATACGCACTTCTTGATGTGGGACATTGGTGGTCAGGAATCCCTGCGATCCTCATGGAACACGTACTACTCCAACACCGAGGTAAGTGGCTCTGGCACCGCGGTGTCCACCCTCCAGTCACTTACCTGCAGGCTGCAGCCACTGACCTGGGTTAGGTGTGACGCCCATGTGTAAGCCAAGCCTCAGTGTATTAATCCTAGGATATTGCTGTAGTGGAAAGTTCAGGCCCTCAGGAGGCGCTGTAACCTCCAGGCCATAGGGGAAGATTTCTATTGCTTTGCAATGTCTTAAAGGGAACCCGTCAGCAGGTTCTATCCCATTAAACTACCAGCCCCTTCAGGTCAGGTATGACATGTCCTTTCTAGAATTCCATCGTCTATGTGAACTCTCTCCTGTTTACCTATAATTAAAAAAAAAAAAGTTAATGAGAAGTAATTTTTTTGGGACTGAAAGAGGGACAAGTCTGTTCCCATGAACCTCATGCCAGTGTTCTAGTAAAGATAAGAAATTCACAATTCCTTAAGCTAAATATATCTAGATGAAAACTAATTGGGCTCCTTCATCCTCCTTTAGCCAGTACCAGGTGCAGCCACTATACAGTGCCTGGAGCTGTAATTGATAGACCCGACTGATGGACTTCTGGGGGTCCTGCAAATGCTTAGATATTTTTCAGACTATTGAAGGGGGGTGCCAGGTACCCGACCCCAACCTCAACCTATCTTGATGAAGCCAGGGGTCCTAAATGCCCCTTTAAGTGTCCACTTAAACTGTCACAGAATAGATTAAATGATCTACCAATCCATCCTGATAAACCAGGGACATTACTCATAGATCCAGGCACCGGGACTGTGGGAATCTTCTTATTTTTGTTATCCATCAAAAATCAACTTTTAAAATTATGCTAATGAATTGTCACACCGCTTCTATGTGCAGGAGGATTTTCCTCTTCCACTTGCAGGCAGAGGGAGGGGTTAGACAGTGTAACAGCCTGGGAAGCCAGATTACGCAGGGGCTCTGGTAACTGCTCCAGAGCCGTTCTGCCACATTAGCATTATTTTTAAGTTGATTTTAAGAGGAAGACCAGGGATAACAAGTATAAGACGATTACCACATAGATCACAGTGCCTGGATCCATGAGTAAGGCTGTGTTTTGGTTGAATTAACATTGCGTTTTGAAACGCATCACAACGGCTGAGGAGAGGAGATTTGCCTAATTGCAGAACTGTTAAAATTTGCATTAACATCACGTTATAAATTGTGATTTTAACATCTGTTAACATTGTGCTCAGTGTAACACATTGTTTATATAAGGTTATGGTTTACATCACGTTAACGGTTGCGTTTTGGAAGCGCAAATGTCACCGGTAATGTATTTGGGCAAAACTCCTCTCCTCAGCTGTTGTAATGTGTTTCAAAACGCAACCGAAACGCAAGATGTGAACGATCCCTAAGTGTCCCTGGTTTATTATGGTGGATTTTCATATAAGTCATTGAATAATACAAGGTGCGGGGCCTGGAGGGAGGAGCAGGACTCATTGTCATTGTACCCTAGGACCATTCTAGGACCTGGAGTCCTGCTCCTCCCCTCAGGCCATGTAAAGGTATAATTCAATGACTGTGACTGGCGAGGATCTCTGGTAATCAAGAATATTTCTTAATGTGAAACTACTAGAGCCTGGTAGATGACGGCAGTGACTGCTATGACGCGAGGGGGTAGCCGTCCTCCCGCCCCCTAGTCTGCCGCTCATGTCTTTGATCCGTAGAAGTTTCCGTCATGTGACCTGCGTACATTGTCAGGGATAATTGCAGTGATGTACTTTTTCGGCTAATCCTTCTGGAAGGCATCAGCTGATTGTTGTGACAGAGGGGGCTTTGTAGTCCTAGGAGCCGGGGGATAGTGCGGCTCTTACATGATCTATAGGCATTGTGTATGTACATTGTGCGGGTCATGAGGGCATCGCCAGTAATGTCAGTACTGATGACTCTGCACTATGTGCACAACTAGGGGTCCCATGTGCAGCCTGAGCCCCACAGGTCACGTAGATGGAGGCTAGTCATTGGCGTCTGTTATATCGGATAAGAACCAATTGTATTATTTCTCCTCAGTTTATTATCCTGGTGGTCGACAGCACGGACCGGGAGAGGCTTTCCATCACAAAGGAGGAACTCTACAGGATGCTCGCTCATGAGGTAGGGGACACTAGGGTTCCCAGGTGTAGTGTCTGGTGAAGGATGGACTTGATGGTCTAGTGGCAGACTTGCTTATTGGTCCTGGTCCCATTCCTCCTGGATAAAAGTAGTGGGTTGTGCACTACCGGAGATGGCCTGCTATGGAGCGGCAGGACCCATGCTCCACCGGTCACTCTCTAATTTGGTGAAACGGATTCTCTGTTCTCATGATCAGCAGGGATCCTCAATGTGAGCATGTTCTCCCTTATCCTGTGAAAAAGGGAATATTGTTACATTTTTGGATTACCCCCTATTCTTAGATTAGCAGATCTGGATTCCACTTTTCGGCACATATCCAGTAAAAGGGATTTTGGGTGACGTGGTTATACACAGGGTCTAGTTTTGAAGACTGTGACTAATGGGACCTGCAGCAATGAATCCCGGAGTCTGTAGGGCCAAAGAACAGGAGCATTCGTTTAACTATAGTCTGCCTTGGGTAGACTTATTTTTTGGGTTTATTGGTCCCGGCTTTATCAACAAATCAAAAATGGGAAAGTCTAGTATAAGCGGTCCCTTACAGTCCCCACGTCAAATTTGTATGTGCATCTTAACAAAACTATTTAAAGGACATTTGCCACTAGGATGAAGGACTGTATGCAAATGAGCCTGAGCTCATTTGCATACAGTCCTTCATCCTGGTGGTAGATGCCCTTTAAGTTAGCACTTATTTCCCTCGTTGGGAAAGGGGTGGTGCTTTGGGGGGTTGGAGCTGGCCTTAGGTGTGTGGTGAGGGGCGGTGCAAACATTTTAGGTTTATAGTCTACTTTTGAGGCTGGCTGCATTACCAGGCACAGAACATGGTGGAGAATTCTCTTTTTTTCCTTTTGTCACACAGCCCATTAGGTATTGACGCACGGGGCCTTCAGGGTGGCCTTGAGCCATGACGTGATTTGGCCTGTGCTGAGAACCTTCTCCTTAATAAGCTTCAGAGAAGAACTGCGTAATATTACAAAAGAAACCGGACACTGACTCTCTTGATACGCGAATCACTTGTTTCATAATAGTCTAAACCCCCGTCACTTATCACAAAGCTGAAGGAACTGAGCGATTGCTGCAGACATATTACACCTAGAAATATCACATGGCGCCCCAGGGTGTAGCAGGCAATGGAATCAGAAGTGAGGAAAAGCAATAAAACTCTTGACTATGACAAGTTTTAAAATTTTTTTTTTTTTTTTGAATCAGATATTTTTATTGAACATTTTTTAGTAAATACAAAAAAAAACACCACACCCAACAAGTGCAACTTGGAGGGGAGTATGTACATATTTTTACAATAAGCTCTGGTCTTGTACAATAATACAAACACAAATTATGCTCTTTGAATCATTACAAGATAGTTACATTTGTATCCAGTGTTTCTTACAGAATCTGTATATTTTATCATTTATGCTTATTATTAGTAACATACTCCCTTCCTCCCTTCCCAACTCCCTCCACCCACCCCTGCGAGCCAGCTCTTCAAGACCCATCCGGTCACTTATATTTATTCACATGTTAAAGAAGACCTAAACCTATCTCTACTTATTTTACCAGTGATAGTTGATACTCTAAGCTAGTTCTTAGCCTTACTAAGGAGCTTGATGGTAAACCCGGTGTATCTAGCCACTTACCCCAAATCTTCTCGAATTTAGAGACCCCATTCCTCTTCACATACGTGCTATACTCCAATAGTATTACTGCATTCAAACGGTCTATAAACTCTTTCTTATCCGGTGGCCTAGGCCTAATCCAATGGGCAGCTATGACTTTTCTAGCTTGATATAAGGATCTTTGTATTGCAATATTATTAGGTTCTGTTAAGTTGTCCATCTTCAAAACTCCCAATAGACACGCTAGTGGACTTTCTTCAATAGTTACAGAAAAAACTTTCCTCGTCAATTCTAATATAGATTTCCAAAAGGACTCCAGTTCCCTACATCCCCACATCATGTGGAGTATATCTGCCTCTTCAGTTCCACATCTCGGGCATTCTGAATTAGGCCTAACTCCTATCCGAAATAGTAGTTGAGGTGACTTATATGTTCGATGTAAAAGAAATAAATGAGACATCCTACGCGCTTCACTAGGCGAAAGGGTTGGCACCAATTCTAAAGCCTCAGTCCACTGTTCCTCTTCAATGGGGCCCACCTCTCTATTCCAATGTTCCCGACATTTTAATGGAATATCTTTAATAGAGTCATTTAATAACACTGTATAAGAATATGAGATCAGGCCCTTAGTAGAACCTGCCCTCAATATTCTATTTAATGCCCCGTTTGAGCCCACCTCTATTTGTTCTGTCCTGGACTGTACCTCAAAAGCATGTCTAATTTGCAAATATTGATAGAACCACGCATGTGGCAATTGGAATTCAGCTTGAATATCCTCAAATGTTTTAAAGTTTCCTTCTAAATAAACATGTTTCAGCGTCTTAACCCCTTTCGCTTCCCATGGGGAAAAACCCTCCAATCTAAATATTTCCGGCAAAGCAGGGTTTCGCCATAGTGGAGTGTCCGTAGTATATTTAGGGATACCTATTATATTTTTGGCTTTAGTCCACACTTTGGACATTAGTGACATTGTCGGTTTACTGCCTATTTCCCCTCCGCCAAATCCACTTTCCAGAGCATGCAGTGGTATCGTGTGCTTCGTCCATAAACTAATCAGGCGACATGTGGAATGCGCTGATTCCCCTTCTATCTCCATTCCCCATCCTTTGAAAGTTTTAAAATTTTTACTCCTATTGGAAAATTGTGCGTCTGAGTAAACACAGCGCTGACGGCAAATGTTTGCTTTGCTTTTAGGATTTACGGAAGGCCGCGGTTCTTATCTTTGCAAACAAGCAGGATATGAAAGGGTGCATGACGGCCGCCGACATCTCCAAATACCTCACCCTCAGCTCCATAAAGGATCATCCGTGGCACATCCAGTCCTGCTGCGCGCTCACAGGAGAGGGGTACGTATAGGGGGGCTCTGCCGTAACTGCAACTTCAACATTTTTAGCACTGAAAAATGTGGCCATCACAAATCTGCCTCCAAATTGGAGGTCAGGAAGTGATGGAGGACAATGCGGAGATGACTCTGCTGTCTACACAGCAAAGCTGACTGATGTATGTGTTACAGAATTTGGGAAGAGTCTACTTCAGAGCCCGCTGTGAACTGTAATAACTACTGGGAATCACATTCCAAGTTTAGGGGGAAAAGGTTTTTTTTAAGTGAAATTTAGAATCTAAACATAGAAACTGATGTCCTCCAATAACAATAGGAAGGGGGCAACATGAGGAGGATAGAAAATTGAGTGAGAGACGACAAAGTGGAGGGTGTAAATAGAACTGGGCATAAAAAGTGGTGGACATTGTGGATCTGGGGACATAGAGAGAAATGGGTGTTAACAATCTATTGGGGGTGTGGCTAGAAAGAGGCGGGGCATATCTGAGTGAGATTGAAATAGAGATTCTGCATTTAGTTGGGAAAAAAAAAACTGAATTTTAAGAATGTCCGAAGTCCTTCAAGTCTGTCTGCAAGTTTTTAATCTGATCAGTGAAAGACCAACATCTATAGCCCACTGCCCAGTACAGCCAATTCATGTGGGGGCCCTACCATGTCCCCTCTTTGATTATATATTTGTTTTTATTTTTTCAAATAACTTTTTTTTTAACCCTTCCCATGCCTGCGCAGGTTATATCAAGGCCTTGAATGGATGACCTGCCGAACCGGAGTGAGATAACGTGATGCGGTTCCCTTCTGCGGACTGTCCCGAACCCCTTTTTACACTACGACATCTCCATGCTTAATTTATAAGAGAATCGGACCTGTCTCTGAGCCAGACTTGAATCAAGCGGCCCCCGGCGTCGGGAATGTCTGACGGCCCCGCTAGGACTGTGCTACACAACCTCTGCCGGACAAGTTTCATAGTTATTACCGTAGTCATTTGTACACCCGGAACTTTCATACACACTGCTGCTGGTTTTGTTTTTTTTGGGGGGGAAAAATGGCCGCCGCAGTTTTTTTTTTTTTTTTTTTTTTTTTTTTTTTTACGGTTCTCCTACATTCTTCTCGTTGGCTGACAGGAGCTCTGCAGCATCTAAAGGGGCTCAGTTGCCAAATTCTGAACTTTTTTTTTAAAGGGTCAATATTTTCTGATTTTGTGATGTTGCCTCATGCGCACAACAGTTAGGACTTTTTATTATTTTGCTTGTTCTTGAAGCAGCCGATCCTTGAGGAAGATCCAGACACTTGGGCTGAGGCTGTATGGCGAGATTCGGTCGCCTCGTATTCGTGGCAAAGCTGAGGCTGTAAGTTTCCTGATGGAGTCTTCTCACTACGGCGTCTTTTTGTAAGGTCACTTTCATGTTCTTTCTTGCGCCACCTACAGGTGAGGACTTTATTTTTTTCTTGATGTTGGCTATTTTGCATCTTTTTACCCAGGGAGCATTGCCTTATCAGTGGGTTCTCCCTAAGGACTGTCCGTACTACCAAGAAATCGCAGCCCATGACCGAAATGGGTTTATTACACAATATTATTACACTATTTATTTTTTTATATTTTTTTTTTTACAAAATTTAGCATTTCTGATAAATTTCACTGCCAGCGGTTTTAGTTTCTGCCAATGGATATATTTCTCAGAATATCCAGAATGGGCTCCTACACACACAGGGGGCACCTTAATCTACAACCGAATTTACTCCTCGTGTTTCAAGCAGTGTAAAGAAAACTGTTTTTTTAATGAAATTTTTTTTTCTTGTATACATTTTAGGTATTTTATTACTCTGTTATGTTGTCATGACGTGGGGCGGATAGGTCTGGTTATGCGGGGGATCGGCTGCTTATTATTTTGGGAATAAAGAGGCTTTTATGTAGCTTTCAAGGCTCGATTTGACACGATGTTCTCTATTACGAGGCGAAGCTATAACCTACGTGTTGTAACCCGCCCTACAGTGTATATTATGTCTCTCGGGAACCAGCTTTGGTGTGGGAGTCCTAAGAAGCTGCTTCTTCTGAGGCTGCAAACATTTTAGGTCAATTATGGGATTATTTTTAGGGTTTTTTTATGTAGATGTAAAATATTCAATATAGATCCCATATTCAGGGCTTTGTGTAAATTTTAATTCGGCTTATTAACCCTTATTGTGCACTCATCTGCTTATTTGTTAGTTTGGAGTTAGGCTAAGCACGTTTTATTCCATCGGACCCCCATAGTGCCTCAGGCTGGTTAGATCTACAAATTCTAACAGGTTATGGGGGTCATCGGACTGCGGGTCCTTGCCACGGGACACGACAGATTCCTAGCTGGTTTGTTGAGTCGGTCCACAAATACCTCATTTGTGTAGCTACCTTTCACTACCAGGGTGAACATAACCATCGAGCCAGTTCTCACACTCCTGATATTACGTAGACTTGTCGGGTGGTCCAGCAATGGGAACGTCCAAAAGTCTTATTGTACCATTTATGGAAAGGATTTTTCTGATGGAATTAATTTTTTTTTATTAAAAGCCTTACTTGGAGTCTCATTGGATCCATCCTTCTCTAGTTTTGGAAGATGGATCAGTGTGAAGCTAAATCTACTCCCCTTTAATTTCAGTGTAGGGTTACCCTTGTTGGTGGGACAGGACATGTGTCAGCGGTGTGAGGACTGCTCTCGTTTTGAGGACGATAGAAAGACTCTGGTTTTCAAACATGGAATAACATCTGGTCTATAATTTTAGACTCGGGCGGTTGTCTCCTACATGGGACGGAGGAACCCGTTGTCAAGTGGGTTAGACGATGGGACAGCAGCAAGTACTTCACCCTAAAATACTGCACCAGGCAGGAGAAGGCAATGAATATTTCAGGAGAGACATCAAGTCCGGTACTAGGGCACCATTTGAACAGACGTTGAGCCCTCTCCCTGCTTTCGAGGCGGACATAAAATGGACAGTCACAGTGAGTGGGATTTCCTAAATGATGTAAAGGGTCCCACATGAGCGGCCACCAAAGATCTAGTTTGTGTCTGAACCAGAGTAGTGGGTATTGAAGAAGTGCTTTGAGCTCCACAAAAATAAATCTTTATAATCTTCAAAACTAGTAGCCTTCAGCCCCAGCTAGATGAGTAAGAGTGCTGCAGCACTATCGCACGTTGGATTCAAGATAGTGGGGGTCATTTACTAAGGGCCCGATTCGCGTTTTCCCGACGTGTTGCCCGAATATTTCCGATTTGCGACGATTGTACCTGAATTGCCCCGGGTTCTTGGCGCACGCGATCGGAATTTGGCGCATCGGCGCCGGTATGCACGCAACGGAAATCGGGGGGCGTGGCCGAACGAAAACCTGACGTATTCGGAAAAACCGCTGCATTTAAAAAAAAAATTGTGTCGCAAAAATTTCACTCACCTTCATCCTGGATAGGCCGGTGTATTTCGAGGCATTCCAGCGGACTTCAGCGCAGCAGCGCCACCTGGTGGACGTCGAAGGAACTGCTTTGATGAATCCCGGCCGGACCCGAATCCAGTGCAGAGAACGCGCCGCTGGATCGTGAACGGACCGGGTAAGTAAATCTGCCCCAATGTCTCTGCACCCCCAGTGATGACTGCACGGGAAAGGGAGACCTCTTTAGGGATGTAAATTTTTCATTGCGAAGGTGATCTTCTGGTGGTGGTCGTTTGCATAAGATGGTGGTCGTTTTGGATATAATTTACTATATTTGGAATCTATAGAAAGATGTAATTTGACATCAAAATTTCAAATGACCTTTAGATTTAAAACTTTCCGTAAAGCCTGGTGATTTAGAGGATTTTTCCATAATCATTTATCATCTACCTATGGGTTACACAGAGTACAACAATGGCTGACCGGTATCACCGGAATCTAAGGTCGTAGGGGGTCCTGCCTATGAGACCCCTGTAGGTAGAGGATAAATGTATTGAGGAAACTCCTTGGAGAAAAGTAGAAGACTTGGCCTTTCTCGGACAGGTGACTGTATAACCTAATGGGAGCCTGGGCTGTCGGTCTGTCAGTCGAGACTGTGACGCTCTGAATCGTTGATGCCCTCCTGACCAGTTGTTACCCTACACCGAAATCCTCATTACAATATGAGACATCTGTCCTACAGGAGGCCCCAACTATGATTCTGAGTCTGTTCTAATTTATTGGAGTGAACTCAAGTGGTGACCAAATTATGCTCCATAATTTACAGCCTAAAGGTCTACAGTTATATCTGGAATGATTCGCTCGATGAGAACCGGGTCATTCTGACACACACAGGCCCACCAATTATTTCAGCTAGTCCAAAAAATATTTCCATGTCTTCTACCTCAGACCACCAGTGATAGGTCACACATCCTGGAGTTCAGAAGTGGATGTAGAAGACATTTAAAACGTGATGTGTGAGATCCATTTCCAAACAGTAACGTGTTGTGATACACTAGACGCATTGAGTGCCTTTCGCTATACGCGCCAATACTGGAGCGCTCTACTTGTTTGCCTTACGGCTGGGATTGCATGTGCGGGTTTTTGTGCAGTTTTGAAGCTGCAGCCTGTCGTGGATTGCGGACAACTTGGTTTTTCAGCCAAGCCAGTGTCCAACACTCCATACGCTCTTCCAACCTACATGGGTTGTCCAAGACCTGAGTCCCCCAGAACCCTCACCATGGTGGTCGGCCTGGCAAGGTGGTGGCCATCTTAGTCACATGACTACCCAACTGGGTGAAATCTTAACCATGAAGACTTGGGGTTTTTTGGCGGAAACCTTTGGATATTGGCAAGAATATTATTGGGATGGTCACGGACAACCCATCCAGTCTGATAGAAACGTTTTAGCTTATTGTCATTGTCGCCTCCTCCTACATTTTTAATAGTCTTAAGATTTTCCATAATTTTTTTTTGTGCTTTAGTAGCTTTAATCAACAGAAGGTCAACCCTGCCATCGTAGTGTTTTTATTTGGTATGTATTATGTATGAGGTGCTTTGTGTGTCACCCTCTTCCTTTCAGACGAATTAGGCGCACTCACTGGTTTCTAGTCATTATAAAGATGAGGACGTAACCGTAAAGTATTGCGTCCTATATCAGGTGATGACGATGCGATCCTGTAGTTGTCTTTCAATAAACTTTTTTTTTTTTTTTAATTTCCAAATAAATATTTAATGAATTTTATCCTCTTTTGTATTTATTGTTCTTTTCTGGATCCTTTCCTCTAGGAAATCGTTAATTCCCAGGCAGTTTCACATTCTAGATCCTTCACAGTAATTGGGCAGTTTAGTTGAGCCTTAATAGGGAAGAGGGGGGTGGAGGTTACTTTCATATAAAAGATGAGATAAAAAAAACTTTTGTGCCATTGTTGTCTAAGCAAAAATTTGTCAGCCCCTTAGCCGTAACACTCCACACTAATTTCCCATCTGGCCGTTTGGGTGAAAAAAAAAAGTTAAATCTGTTTTGTTTTTGGAACTTTTTTTTTTCCGCACAAACAGATGCAACTCTTTTTTTACTTTTCAAAAGTTATGGCTGTTGTAGTTTATTATTATTATTTTTATTATTATTATTATTATTATTATTATTATCTATATACACTGGGGCAGGGGCTGGCAGGCTATATACACTGGGGCAGGGGCTGGCTGGCTATATACACTGGGGCAGGGGCTGGCTGGCTGGCTATATACACTGGGGCAGGGGCTGGCTGGCTATATACTGGGGAGGCTGTGGCCAAGGCATTTCCCACCCTCGGCTTATACTCGAGTCAATAGGTTTTCCCAGTATTTTGTGGTAAAATTAGGGGCCTCGGCTTATACTCGGGTCGGCTTATACTCGAGTATATACGGTACATTGTAACTCTATAAACCTGTGGCTGAACACACTCTTGTGTTACATGATTTTCTCCTGCAAGGGATGACTTTTACTACTTACAATTTTCTATCATTCTAGGGAAAGGTGGGTGATTTTTTTTTGTTTATTTTATTTAACTTTCTTTCTACTGTATTTTTAGACCCCCTAGGGTACTTGTACACTAGGGGGGTCTGATTGATCCAAACATATACTGCAATACAGAATACAGGGATTTTCTTACTCATCTCACACTGTTATAGATTGTGCTGAGTGACCTCACATAGACACATAGGGGGTCATTTACTAAGGGCCTGATTCGCGTTTTCCCGACGTGTTACCCGAATATTTCCGATTTGTGCCGATTTTCCCTGTATTGCCCCGGGTTTTTGGTGCACGCGATCAGATTTTGGCGCATCGGCGCTGGCATGCACGCGACGGAAATTGAGGGGCGTGGCCGAACGAAAACCTGACGGATTTGGAAAAACCGCCGCATTTAAAAAACCGAAAGTGTCGCAGAGCTTGCACTTACCTTCATCCAGGAAAGGCCGGTGTATTTGAGTGCGTTCCGATGCTCCTCAGCGCAGCAGCGCCACCTGGTGGACGTCGGAGGAACTACCTTAATGAATCCCGGCCGGACCCGAATCCATTGCAGAGAACGCGCTGCTGGATCGCGAACGGACCGGGTAAGTAAATCTGCCCCATAGACTCCCTATCCAGCAAAGGATTGATGACCCTGATGACATCACTGTGGGGGGTGAGGGGGGGGGGAGGGGTTGCGATCCGGCCCAAGATGGAGGCTCCCATGCTGGGAATGTCAGGAATGTCACAGGGTGGCAAGGGGTTAAAGAGGACCTGTCACCCATAAAGAAAGGAGCACCAGGAGCACTTAAGATAGGGCTCCTAGCACTATCTTAGATGTAGCAATGTTACAATGGAACCCTCCAAAAAAGTGCTGCAGAGGACAATCGGAAAGCCAATCCGTGTTCAAAGTGGTCCGGCGTATTCATGAGGGGGGGGGGGTTTGAGGTGCTGCTTCTTCCGCACACCACCACTCCATAGGCCAGTGGTGACCACCAAGCTTCATGCGCCAGTCATCGCCCCTAGTCCCGCCCCCTTATGAATACGCTGGACCGCTTTGAGAGTGGTCTGGCGTTCCTATTGTACTTCGCAGCAGTGTCTGCTAGCGTTAGTGCTTGGTTCCACTGTAACACTGCTACATCTGAAATAGCGCAGGGAGCTGCTTAGTGCTTTTTTTTGTGAAATCCTGATGACTGGTTCCCAATAAATGCCGCTTGTAGAAAGTTTTATCAGTCCGACAAAAAACAAGCCCTCCTACAACTTGGTGAACAGAGTAGTGGAAAAATGATGGCTCTTGGAAGGCACAAAAAATCTGGAAACCTTTAATAAATAGTATTTCCATTTCATTTCCATTGAGTTTGGATGGGTCCTTCCAGTAAGAGGCCAAACATTTACATAATGGAGAGGGTGTAATATGCCGGCGCTGTAAGCTTCCAGTTTTTGTGATTGTACAATGGATGTTTTGGCATAAAATATGAGAAGTGGGGGAAAATAAACTTCCTTTATTACTGCCTTACGTTCGCCTCTCTCATCGCTCGGCCATAAATCCTGAAGCAACGGCGCAGCTTTATCTTTTACATTCCTATTTCCTTTCTAGCAGCAGATTTTATGGAAGCAATTTTTTTAGTCTCTGCATAAAATGACAACAGAATTAGGGTTTTAGTGGCCACGTCGGGCTGAGATAAAACTCTGCTCTGTGTTGCCTGTGACAGATTTCCACTGACAAGAACACATTTATTTCTCGTGTTGCTCGGTCACCTGGGTCCCGGCTCGGGAGCTCTTCCCGCTGTTGTCTGTACAGAATGTGCAATATCTAACACGTATATAAAGTTTCTAGCAAAAAGTATGAAAAAGTATCAATTTTATGTTTTTTTAATCTGTTTACTGAAGTCAAGAGTGAATTATGGGAAATGCAAAAGGACTCAGGATGGGACTGGGTTTATAAAAGATGCGACAGTGGATAATAATACGTTTCTTCATAATTGATACGAGCAGAGATAATAATTTTATATACAACTTATAAACTACCTAAATAAAGTGTGGTTTCCAAATGATCTGCCGTAAAGGGAACCTGACACCAGATTTTTCACAAATTTAGCTAGTGACAGGTTCCCCTAGAGCCCTATTAACTAAATCCCACCCTTCTTTGAGCTAAAAATGATTTCCCTCACATCCCCATAAAATCAACTTTGTTTTCTTACCGGTCAAACTGTCAGATGTAGCATCGAGTCGGAAGGGGTGTGTCCTTTGCTGCTGAGCAGCTCCTCCCCATGTCTCATGCCTCCTTCTCACTATTCTACAATTGATGTCATGTTACCAGGGAGATGTCATCTAAGGTCTTTTACCCACTAACTTTTGCAAAACCTACCACATGTATGTATCTGAAATCACAGAAATCTCCATGGACTTCTACTCCTCCCCATACTCCATGAAGGCTGCTTTGATTTCATGTGATCAGATACATACATGTGGTAGGTTTTGCAAAAGTTAGTGGTTAAAGGACCTTAGATGGAGTCACAGTGGCTTAGTGGTTAGCATTACAGCCTTGCAGCACTGGTTCATGTCCCAGGGTCAACATCTGAAAAGAGTTTGTATGTTCTCTCTGTGTTTGCGTGGGTTTCCTCCAGGTTCTCCAGTTTCCTCCCACACTCCAAAACATACTGGTAGGTTGATTAGATTGTGAACCCCATTGGGGACAGGGACAATTTAAGTGCTTAATGGTAAGGATACATAGGGAGGAGCCACTGGACATGGCTGAGCAGGACACGCCCCTTTGACTCGCTGATAGATCTGGCTGTGTGCCAGGTAAGATAACAAAGTTTATTTTATGGGCATGTGAGGAAAACTATTTTTATCTAATGGAAGGGTAGCATTTAGTTATTAGGGCTCTATGAGAACCTGTCACGGGCTGTTTTTGTGAAAAATGTGACGACAGGTTCCTTTTACAGGAAATCTACCATGAAAATCCATCATGATAAACCAGGGACACTTACTCATAGATCCAGGCACCGTGACTGTGGTATCTTCTTATATTTGTTATCCATGGCTTCCTGCCTTCTATTATCAACTTTTAAAATTAAGCTAATGAGTCAGAAGATCCCCTCCATGCAGGAACACTGTACTGGAGCACTTCCGCTCTCCGACTGTCTAAAATTACAGCTGGCAGAGGAAGGTGGGAAGTGCTAATTGGGAGGGGAGACAGTGTGACAGCATATGAAGCTTTAGTATGGAGGGGCTCTGGTAATGCCCCCTAGAGCCCTTCTAGCCCATACGCATAATTTTAGAGGCCATGTATAACAAATTTAAGAAGATTATCACAGAAATGGTGTCTGGATCTATGAGTAATGTCCCTGGATTATCAGGGGGAGACCACAGATCCGAAAACAGCGCTACATTACGCATCAGAAAGCTAATTACAATTTTTTATTTCTCCGGAGAACCGCTTTAACCATTACAATACTGAACCAAACCTTTCCGGTGTTCCACATGTTAAATAAAGCTTCAGGGAGCAGCCGCTATTCTGACAAATAGATGTGATTGTGTTTCTGTAACATTTGTACCTTTTCCCAACTTTCTCATTCATTTGGAAAATTAATACAACTCAGATGTCTAAAAAAGCGCAGATCATCAATAATAACCGAGAGTTATCAAATGCGTGGAGAAAAGGAGAATGCGTTTGGATGCTTTAGTGATCGGGGCCGGTGGAAGCTGCTGGCGATAAATGTATTTCATGCCAAGTATAATAGATGCCGACTCTGTATAGAAGACGCTGCGATCCCGCTCAATAATCGCCAATAAGTGGCTGCTCCCTGGATTACCTTTTAATTGTTAAATTAAGTTAAAGGCATTGATTTATTTTTTTGACATGACCACAAAAATACTCCCCTCGTACAAACACTTCAAGGGGCGGCTAAAATTACTAAAAACATCAATGCTGTTATAATAGACGAACAACATGGAAGGAAAGGTCTATTTGGCGCCAGTGTTTTTTTTTTACTAGTAAGAAGTGACCAATTTCTCTTACTTCTGCCCTTAAAGGGAACCTGTCACTAGTCCAATCCTTATTAAACTACAAAATGTACCTTATATAGTCAGTTGCATGTTCTGTGGTGATGTCTTTATATACGGCAAAGAAGTCTAACACTCCCGAAAGTTAGGTGCGCACTCTTCCAGGGGGGTGTGGTGCCCGGTGCAGTGGTCATCCTGCCACCCCTCTGCACTGCTGAAAACCCACTTCCATCCTTTCCTCCAGCCGCGCCAGGCCATGCCTTTTGCTTCCAGCCGACTCCCTATCCTCCCGCAGGCTGGTGCATGCACACTGAGCCGTCTTCTTTAGTCCGACCATGTGCGGCCATGTACCTAAAATGTGATCCAGAAAAGATGCACAGTGGCACATGCGCAGTGCACCTCTTTCTCCATCCAGGTATGCACAAGGCTGGGGCGGACAAGACTGCGCATGCACAAGAACTGGCGTGAGACCACAGGAGGACAGGGAGTCGGGTCGACGCAAGAGGCAGAACCTGATGCACCTGGTTGAAAGGATGGAGGTAGGTTCTCACAGTGTTCTTACAGGGGTGGCCGGTCGACTCCTGTTCTGAGTATCACACCCTCTGGACTGGAAAAAGGGTGCGCATCTAACTTCATTTTTCGGCATCAGACAGCGCTAACCGTATATAAAGACTTCACCAGATTTTTTTAACCGGTCTATAATTTCTATCCTCCCCTGTTGGAAGAATTGTCATTTGCTGGTGACTTCTTCAGGTTTGTATTTTGTCTCCTCAATAAATTTAAGTCTTCTGTTCCAGTTTCACTGCAACTATTCTACGTTTTTAGCATTTAGCGTGCGAGCTTCACCCTGACATAGCAGCCTAACTTGAATTTGTTGTGGCTGCTAAGGAATTACAACTTACCCTGTCACATACATCACACTTTTCCACGACTTCTCAGCCGACAGGAGGCCATTTGATCCTGGTGACCTGTTCACATTTGCAATATGTCTCCTTTAGGAATTCCAGTCTTCTGTTCTAGCTACAGTGTAACTCATTGGCACATATTTATCAAAGTGTTTGCACCAGTTTTCTGTATGACTTTGCACCGAAAAGAACGTGCAGACTGCTTGCACTCGTATTTAGAAAGTGTTTGCGGCAGTTTTTTGTCGCGACTGCTCTGTGTCCGCTGCACCACAAGATTCTGCACCTTAAGGGGAGTGCCGGAGCTGATTGGAACCGTGCGCCACTTTTATTACAGCAACTGGACAGAATTATGTTGCACGCTCTGGGGCACATTTACTAAGGGTCCGAATCATGCATTTCCGTTTTTTTCCGAATTTTACCGTTTTGCGCCGAATTGCCCCAGGATTTTGGCGCGAATTGCGTCTGGATTGTGGCGCATCGGTGCCGGCATGCATGCGACGGAAATCGGGGGGCGTGGCCGTCGGAAAATCTGACAGATTCGGAAAAACCGCGGTATTTAAAAATAAAATGGTGTCGCTTGACACGCAATTACAAATACTAGGAAGAAGAAGGTGAACTCCGGTGGACCTTGGCGTAGCAGGAACACCTGATGGAAATCGGGCGCACGACCTTAGTGAATCCAGGCAGGACGCGAATCCACGCTGGACAACACGCCGCGGGGTTGCGAATGGACCCGGTAAGTAAATGTGCAAATGTGATGCACACTTCCTGAGCAGTGCAGGGGGCGCCAGATTCATGAAGACCGTGCGCCAGTATTCAATAATCAGGAGCCCCCTGCACACTCCTTAGACTGCACTACTTTTGATATATGTGGGCCATGAAGGGTTTTTGGATAAAACCTAAAACCTACTGTCCTAATTTGCATCAACTTGTACTGTGCCCCCCATACAGTTATAGGATCCAGACGGCTCCTAATGTCCCCGAATTCCAACATTGTCCATTTTCTATTTTCTGATGACAAGTCTACAATTTGTCCAGAAACCCAAGAATTCTTTGAATTCTGATCTAGACTTTTTTGTAATGTAGAACCTGCAATGTCCTTCTGTGTTCATTAACATGTAGGCGCGGTATACTCACATCCTCTATGTAAATGATCTGTCTCCAGATGATTTATTATCGTAATTGTAATGCAATGAAACATTTCTCCGTCCTCATTGTCTGCTTTTCTTAAACAAAAATGTTGAATTGGACAGTAACTCCTACCCCTATGAGGTTCTGTGCAGATTTTTTTTGTCTTTTTCAAAAGACCACCTCTTCTAGAAGGCCAATTCCTTATCGAGACCATGTTTCCTGTGGTTTTCAGCTCCACCATTTATTACACCCATGGTTCGTGTCATTTGAGGAGACGTTCCCCAAAGAAACTTTACAATAACATTGAGGTTGGTTGTTTCAGCAAAATCTGTAAGAGAATCCTAATAAGGAGAACCCTTTGGTAAAATCAAAAAAAGGGACGAAGGGCACATGAAGAATTACAATAAATGCAAAGTCCTTCAAAAGGAGGCCACCTATGAGTAGTAGCACCCTTGCACCCTGGCAGAGGTGGCCACACATGCACTATTGAAGCCCTCCTGAGCACCTGGATTCATCGTTCAGTACCACAGGACAGTCTACTGACCATATCGTACGCAAAAACTTGTTCTTTATGCAATCACTCCAGTAGAGGTGGTCATACAGTATTTTTCGGACTATAAGGCACACCGGAGTATAAGGCGCACCATCAATAAATGCCTGCTTAACCGTCTAGGTTCATATATAAGGCGCACTGGAGTATAAGGCGCACCTGATTATAAGGATGAATGACCAGCAGGTGGCAGACCTGAGATTACATAAAGAGACAGAAGGAATTGAAGAAAACCTGCCTTGTCTTGAACAACATCCCTGCCAAGTTCCTTCAAAAGATGTATTCAAGTGTAACTGTTTATGTTCAGGGACGTTGCCCCAATTACTAATGGCCTATAATTAAGAGATCACTATGATGAAGCAGTTCTATTTGCTGTCCTCATTTTCTGTTCTGCTGTTTGCAACTTTGGAATTGCCCAAGAACCCAAGAGTCTACGGTCCAGGTTCCAACCATATTTCCCAGATCATGCCCCAATTAGGGTGGAGGACTCATCTACGGCCTCCCAGTTGGACTACTGGCCTGTACTCTAATCATGTTTTAAGAACTGTAGTTGTCCTATGGGCAAGACCCAAACCATATCTGTTGGCGACACTCTATGGGGTCATGAGCATAATTGACTACTTTTTTAGAATATGTCAGGTTTCCCATATATTATAACATCCCCTCAAAGGATAAATAAGGAGATCAATGACCCCTGACCCCAGATTATTAGACATCATGGGGCACATTTACTTACCCGTCCGGAGGAGTTTACAGAAAGTGCATTGTCTGACGATAATGCACTGTGCCGCGATGCACTAAGATCGTGCGCCCGATATCCTGCATGTGTCGCTTCCCCGCTCAGGTCCCCGGAGTTCACCTTCTTCTTCCTGGTGCATGTAAGTGCATTGTCTTGCGACACAATTTGAAACTTAAATCCCGCGCTAAATCCGAATCAGTCGGATCGTCCGAACGCACGCCCCCCCGATTTCTGTCACATGAAAGACGGCACAGCCGTGCCAAAAACTGATCGCGTACGACACAATCTCAGCACAGACACCTGTTTAATACCTGTCAAAGCTGCACAAATCCCCAAAACATTTGAAAGACGGACGAAAGTGTGACCCTTAGTAATAAGCCCCCATATCCATGAACATGTTATTTGTCCCTAGACCGGCCGCATCACGTCTCCTCTCTGCTTATCACAATTGTGGTTTCCTCTGCTCACGTCGCGCACAGATCACGGCAGATACATCTAATTGCAGTTTATGCACATATTTTAGGAAGGGATTATAGCAAAAGTTTATCCCGGTCTTTTCACTGCAAAATGTTTGCCTAAGTTAATTAAAGATGAAAATCTCTTTTGGATAAAGTGGAGATATTTATTAATAGATTTACATAACCGCGCTGACACCGGTGGGAGATTATTTCATGGCGGTACAATAGTGCACATGGCGTCTTCTTATGATAAAGGGTTTGTCTGAGTTATGTAAGTGCCTGAAATATCAGTAATGTGTAAAAGCCCCGAGGGGGCGGTGTGGAAGAAGAAGAAAGTATATATATCCTGCTCAGCTAACGGTTCCCGCTTCCCCCCTGCAGGGACGTACCAGCCATGAAGCAGGTTGAGCCTCTCGCCTCAGGCAGCATCAACTGCAGCAAGATGGGGGTCAGCATCAGGGGAGCAGTCACTTGCTACAAAGCAGAACTTCATTATTAGAAATAGCATTTCTTCTCACCAGATGTTAGTATGGGCGTGGGACACTGCATAGAGAACCCACATATTAAAATAATAACCTGATATATTATTAATGGATGGGGTACAGGGGGCGCCATTCTATAGTTCGCCTCAGGCAGCAGAAAGTTCAGGTTCACCCCTGCCCTCCTGTACTTCCTGTTTTTGCCACTGTGTCCAGCCGGAAGTTCTGGGAAGTCATAAGACCAGTTTCAGCCAATGAGTGGCCTCCTTAGACCGGGAGACGAGACTTCCATTGACCATGGGAGGTAACTTTTCTTGTTGCCTCATCGGGTCCGGAGAGACCATTGTTTGGCTATAGACCCCTATGGATTCTTCCAGATTCCTGAAAAATTCCTTTAACCTAACTTATTTTTCAGGCAATCTAGTGTCGCAGCTCTTACAGTGCTACTAATCTTTGCTTTGTACATGATCACTACAGCAAGTCGGTGGCCTTTAAGGACTCTCTACCCTCGTTCCTCAGGACTACTTTTATTACAACTCTATATCCCGCAATTACGCAAATTACCCCACTTATGGCCCCGCCCGGTTCCCCCCTCCATGAGTGCATAGATAGATTAGGGTTTGGGTCCACTAAGCTTTGGGGTGGTGTGCATACATTGAAATACTAGGCTCCCTGAGGCACTCGGGTCAAGTAGCCTCAGCTCCCCAGGGTAATTTTCATAACTTTTATAACTCTATATTTCTGCGTTTGCGGGATATATTGCAGGAACTTCTTACTAGGACACATCTACCATCACTAAACCTATGGTAGATGTCCTTTAAGGATCTTAGTGCAAAGGCTCAAGGAGGACAACTACAGCCCGGCGTCACTCATCAGCTCATTGGATGTAGAGGTCACATGTTCCCCAAAGTCCGGGAACTCTGGATCCTCTGGGAAGAATAAGGAAAGAATATTGATGGGACTAAAGGGTCTCCACAGTTTGACGGTCCTGCAATCTTGGATTTTCATGTCTGTCCCACAGTCCTGGTGGTGGGAGGGGCTTTACCTCTATCTGCATCATCAACTTCCTGCATCACCCGATGCAGTGTGCGGCAGAGCCGGGCAGGCGCAGCATGATGATGTCATTGTGCCTAATTCATTCAGAGGTCAATCTGTGGCAGAGAAGACAGAAGAGAAGGCGATGCTGTTGGGGAACGGGGAGCATCTGATCTTCTGTTGTACTTTTCACTGCAAGAAAAACGAAAAGAGGGGGATGAGAGGAGGTGTGTAAGAGAAAAGGGGCATCATGACTATAAAGGATACAAAAATGGGCCCATTATAGATGGTACTACTTTAAAGGGGCATAAACTGGATAAGAGGGCATTATAAGTGGGGGGACCTAGAGAAAAGGGGGTAGTAAAAGGAGGGGGTTACTAAAAAGGGACCATTATATAGTGTGGGGCCAGTAAGGGGTGTAAGGTATTATTCTTGGTGGGCTCAATGGGGATGGGTTTAGGGACAGGGCAAGGTTGAGTCTTGTGAACCAAAAAAAAATTTTTTGTCTAAATATTTGTTCCTCTTTGGCCATCACAAAAATCGGGAGTCATGCAGAGAACAGGGATCGGTTATTGCTGGCACTGCCATAGGGAATGGGGCAGAATTTTACATGTACAACTTGAAGCTCCACCCATGTTCTTGTGATGACTTTGGGTCCTAAAAGTTTGTACCCCCAATAAGCATCTTATCCCCTATCCTATACATAGCAGATACTATTATATCTTGCACTAGTGTAGGGAAATGGTTAATAGTTCACAATTTTAATAATACATCACTATTACACACCGTGTCTTATGTATAAGTTTGTACAGTTCATGAATCCACCCACCAGATGGCGCTGTTACATTCTTCAAACTCCGGCAAATCCTGGAATTAGAAATTGATTAACAAATCTTTTTAAAGTTTTTGAATATTCAGACGTGTTCCCTGTTTGAGGATAACGTCTCTTCAACCGTTCAAGCGAGAGGCTCGCGGTGCCATTGTTATACAACGGATCTAAAGGCTTCAGACAAAAAAATTTAAAAAATCACTCAAAATAGATTAACTCTTTCCCTACTGGTGCCTGGGAATCCATAGCCATTGTCTAGAATGGGTCTTATTGTATCATTTAAAGGGAATAATAATAATTCTTTATTTATATAGGGCACACAGATTACGCAGCGCTGCACAGAGCTTGTCACATCAGTCCCTGTCCCCATTGGGGCTCACAATCTAATCAACCTACCAGTATGTTTTGGAGTGTGGGAGGAAACCGGAGGTCCTGGAGGAAACCCACGCAAACACAGAGAGAACATACAAAATCTTTGCAAATGTTGAAATGAGTGGGATTTGAACCCAGGACCCCAGCGCTGCAAGGCTGTAATGCTAACCACTAAGCCACCAAGCTGCCCCTTTTTTCTTTATTTATTCCATTGTATGTTTTTGTGCATCCATGATGCATCTTTTAGCGGCCTCATCACTGTAATGTCCTTAATTAAAGTTCAGAGCGATGGGTTTCTCCTTGAATTTTGACATTTGATGGAATGAGATTGCTTGGAGCAGGATTCAGCAGATGTATACTGTGTCACCCCATCCATTGATCTGCATCCAGCGAGGCTGCGCCACCTCACGGGTATAATATTAACGAGGATCATCGCTCTGGGATGTTGGAGCCGGGGTCTGCGCTTTAGAAGGCAGGAGGGAGTGGGCGCTATAGAGGCGCCGTGCTCAGCATCACTACTGCCATAGGTTTTATACTGCTAGTTATATGGTTTAACATTACTTTACTACAGGCATTAAAGGGAACCTGTCACCAGATTTTAACCCATTGAACTACTATGTCCCTCAAGTATGGGATAAAATGTCCTTCCTAAAATTTCCCTCTTTTATGTGAAATCTCACCCATTTACCCACAAAAAATGTCATGTAAAATAGAGCAGAGAAGAGTCATATTTGCCTAAAATGAGTAGTGTCACTTCACATGCCCATATGACGGTTCTGTAGCACTTAGAAACGTGTGTTTGGCATCATATAATAAAGATAAGGCTTGTGGTTGAAGCAGAGACATAGAAATAGACAGGAACTGGATTTTTATATGCAGCTCACATTTAAAACTAGGTCTTTAAGGGGGTTTTCCCACCAAGCAAGTTAGGCCCTATTCTTAAGATAGGGCCTAACTTGCTGATCAGTGGGGGTCTCAGTGATGAGAATAGGGCCTAACTTATTTGGTGGGACAACTCCTTTAACTCTTTAAATGGCACTGGCAAAATCGCGTCCATAGCATTTTAAAGGAAATCTACCACCAAGATGAAGGATTGTAAACCAAGCACACTGACATCCTGGTGTGTGCCCCCTCTGGCAGGATCTGCTCTTCTTTTAGCTTTTTAGGACCTTGTTTTTATGAAGAAAAGGTTTTAAAAATCATGCAAATGAGACTGAGGGGCTCCAGGCTCCATTGACATCTTTTAAAACCTTTTTTTTTTAATAAAAACAAGATCCTAAAAAGCTAAAAGAAGAGCAGATCCTGTCAGAGGAGGCACACACCAAGATGTCAGTGTGCTTGGTTTACAATCCTTCATCCTGGTGGTAGATGTCCTTTAAGGAGGATCGTTGTAGCCTGATAAAGTCTTTGGGAGCGACATTCCTCTACAAAACAGTGGCATGCGGCGCTACCATTTTCTTAGTGTTTAGTTTCAGCAAAAGTTTTGCTTAGTTCCACTAGATTTTGCTCTGCTCGTTCCTGGAAATGTCCATGATATGAGTACGTGAAGCGATGGATGAAATGAGGGATTGGACGTAGGATCAGTACTCTTGAGAACTGTGGTCTCTTGAGGTCTTGCAATTGTCATAGCATTGAAAGTTGGGGTCCTGGGGTTCGATTTCCACCCAGGTCAACATCTGCAAAGAGTTTGTATGTTCTCTCCGTGTTTGCGTGGGTTTCCTCCGGGTCCTCCGGTTTCCTCCCACACTCCAAAACATACTGGTAGGTTGATTAGATTGTGAGCCCCATTGGGGACAGGGACTGTGTAATCTGTGTGCGCTATATAAATAAAGAATTATTATTATTCATTTTTTGTAAGATAATATAATGCCATCTCCATCGCTCAGAGAAAAATGTTTGTGAAGAGTAACTGTACGGACAAATTTATTTACGTCCAAGATAGAGCGATGAATAAAGTAGTGGGTGAAGGCAGATCTTGTTGTGGCTCCGACACAATGTAACTTTATAAATTATAGATAGGATTTTGTGTTACTTTTGAGTGTTTCCTTGTAGATGGATCTTTTTCCGCCCCCTTTCTCAGATTCTTTACTTTTTGTAGTTGGTACATTCTTCTTTGCCGCCTCCGAAACGCATCCAGAAAACTCTTCCGCCGTAGTTACTATTGAGGTTCTGTGTTCTGTAGCTTCCTCTCGTTTGCCTTGTTTGTGTGTATTACTTGTCGTTACGGTGGATTTTCTTCCTCCCGAGGCTCTACGATATCTATTTCTTTTTGAAGCATACACTTGATCCATCAGGTAATCCTGAATATCCTGAATCCTAAATATCTTGCGGAAACTTGGATTTTTTTTGTATTATGTTTTCTTCTATTATTTTTTATATACTGTATTCTCATTTAGTTTTCTGCCCAAGTTAGAAACTTTGGGTAAGGAAGAGCAGGTCTGAACAGAGTCTTGTAGTTCTTGAATTATTACTCTGACCTGCATTAATGCCTTTCTTCTTGTTCCACGATGAGTTGCATTAATTTGATTGAACAATTTGTGAGGATCACATTCCATGATGAATGGGGAGATTCACAAGGAGCACTCTGTGAACACCCCCGCTCCTACTACTGTTGTTTGACCACAATTCTACGTCTGGTGACAACCTTGCTTTGACTTGATCTCGATCTGCCTGTCCTGGCCTTGACTCGTACCTTGGATTCTGTCTGTTTGCTGCCTGCCCTGACCCTGGATTGTTTATGACTACTCATGTCCTCTGACCGACCCAGGTCAGCTGTCACCCACACCAAGACCAATAGAAAAGGTATCGGGCTTGTGATGTCATTGCAGAGAAGTCCAGATTTCTGTACGAGGGTTAAAAAGTGAAAATCAATGGGGACAATTGGGATTATGATATATATGACAAAACGCTCCGATATTTATAAACAGAGTGTGGACACTGGTCTAGTCAACCAAGCCTCTCCTGCTTGGGACATGCATGTCAGAAGAAGGAGGTCTTTCCTCCGAAACGTCACACGAGACTCAACGCAGTCGTTCGGTTCATCAGTAAAGCCAGAAAGTTTGAGTGTGGACCCGCTATTATGGACTACGGCATGCTAGCCGAAAAATGGTGATGTACCTATGCCTAATGTCAATATCTAAAAACTAAAGAGTTATTTGCTACTATATATGGTCCGAGTGATATTTTCTAAAGTTGACAATTGGGATTAAACAAAAGCCAAACCGATTAGGTGACTAAGAGGGTCCACATCTCAGTAATCTAGTAACTACTAGATTACTTTTATCCATCTTAAATCTATCTAATATTGGTCATATGATTTCCCTATGGAATTGGCAGTCCTCACACTACAACATTTGTTCATACACTTACAGTATTCATACATTAGATAGTAATGTACACTTCCAGTTGTGCTTCTGTATCAGCGCTTTCTGACTGTTACAGCATAAACCCCAGTTGACTGTCCACTTGGGCATCCTTACTTGGATCGCTGCCTGAACGAAAGCATTTGATGTATGAGAATAGCCTTCAAGCTGCCAACAGTCTGGACCATCTGCTCCTATGGATCTTTGCCTGTTTGCAAGTTTTTTTGGTCCATTTACCTTTGAACATATGCCAGTAATTTATAAGCAGACGATAACTAAATTTTTCTTTTGTACCCTATATACTATTCCGAGTATTCTTCTTCTTATTTTTTTTAATTAAGACAAGCCGTCAAACTGGAAAGGAAAATAGTAAATAGAATGACCCATTGTCAGGATCAGTGTGTCAGGCATCAGGGGTAGTGGACCCACTGGACCATTGCGGACGATGGCATAAGCCGACACCTGGGAGCGGAGTCTAAGTGGCATCCGGTTCTCACCATAGCCTGACACAAAGCGCGTTGGACTTGCTGCGGCAGGATACCACCAGGTCGCTCCACTTTGTCCGTGGTGGTGACCAAGACGAAGTACAGAATCATAATGCAAGCTCGTGGTCGGGGACAGGCAGCACAGGATCACAGTCGGGGACGAAGCGATAGGTCAGGACGGCAACACAGGAGCAAGGTCAGGAACGGAATTAAGGTCACAATGGGAAATCAGGATAATCAAACCGGGATGGAACAAAGCTTTCTCTCAGGAATAGAAGCACAAAGATCTGGCAGGGGACACAGGAAGGGGCTGGACATTTAACAGAAAAGCAGGCCAGCCAGCACCAATTATCGGCCGGAAGCCGGCGCGCAAGCCCTAGGAGGAGGGACATGCCTGCTGGGCAGCCGGAGCCAGCCCTGGAGTGCGCAAAGGTAAGGAAGATGGTGAGGGTCCCGGGCAACGGTGAGGGGTATGGGTGCGCTTAAGACCCGGGAAGTGGGTTGCAGGAGCACCCGTGACACCCATAGTGAAGATACCAATGTGATTTTTTTTTCAAAATCAGGGCACTTACAATAGAAAGCATTAGACTGTTTCATCCCAATACTTAAGGTTTTTTATATTTTATTCTCCATGTGGTCTAATATAACAAAGACACATCATTTATATTAAAATTGTAATCATAGCACCACTTCCCAAGGCCAATCTCATTTCAGTACTCTGTCAACTTAGCTTTATGAGGGCATGTTTTTTGGATGGTTTTTGATTTTCATTGATTCTTATTTTAGATGATGAGGACATTTTGGTTAATTTTGTTCTATCTTTTGAAGAAAAATGAAATGGCCATTCTAGCATTGTTTTTCTTAGTTTTTTCACTATTTTTCACCCTGTGAGCTAAATGATATGTAGATTTTCTTTAGCATAGGTCATTACTAATAGGAAGATATAAATTATGTTCAGTGTAACACAGGTTGTTCAGTTTAAAGAAATAGTGGGCATTGAGACTAACCCCTTCCCAGCTATCCCTCTCTATTGACCAGCCCACCCTAGGCGGTGGTAGACAACTAGGAGACAATCCATCACTGCACTAAAGTGAAAAGCACGGAGGCAAGACAAAACAGATAAGAAGAGTCACCAGAGTTTGGTCACAACAAAGAGAGCAAACACAGTACCAAACCGATAGATAAAACGAATACCAGGAAACAATCCATGGTGATCAGGAGATATCAGATATAAGCCAACAGATTACGAGTTAGCTTGGTCAAGTGTGGACTATAACAAGCCATGAGGATAGGCCCCCAGAACCTTTTATGTGTGGTCAGAATCCTGGTTCACTGCTACTAGAATAATGACTCTGTCACAGCAGGTTAACCGCTGGTGAGCTGGAGCAGAGCTACAGAGTAATAGGTGCAGTGTAATTCAATCAACACAACCAGGCATAAACATAACATAAACCAGTGTCCACTCTAAGAGTGTCAGCGTAAAACATAAAAACAAAATCAACTCCCCCTCAGCCACATTCTACGGACAGAGAATGATGCCGACGCGGATGCTACATCCATATGTTAATTTTTTTTTTTTTATCAACTATTTTGTGTAGTGATTTTTATTTTTAGTTTGTGGTATCATTGAATATATTATTATTAATATTAGTTTGTATGTAATATATATATGTAATATTGTATGTAAAAATGAAATAAAATTAAAAAAAAAGACACTAATTTTATTTTGCTCTTTTAGTTCAAGATAGAATACCGTACATACTTGAGTATAAGCCGAGTTTTTCACCACAAAATTAAGTTCATACTTGAGTCTATAAAAAAAATAACACTGTATTCACCTTTCCGATGCCACCCGCAGGTCCTCTTCTTGCTTCGGATGCTCCGGTGCCTCTTTGGGTCCTTTGGCTCCTCTTCGGGTACCCACACTGTGCCGGCGGTGCACAATGACATTGGCAGGCGACTGACGTCATTGTGTGTGCCGGCCGTGCACGGTAACCCGAAGAGGAGCTGAACGACCTGAAGAGGCACTGGTTCATCTAAAGCAAAAGAGAGGACCTCAGAAGAGGCAACGGAAAAGTGAGTACAGTGTTAATTTTTTTATATTAAAGGCTTGGCATACTCAGGGCAGGGGCTGGTGGCTATATAGTGGAAGGGATGGGCTTGACTATATACCGCAGGGCTGGCTGGCTATATGCTGCAGGGGCTGGCTATATAGTGGTGGGGCAGGGGCTGGCTAGCTATATACTGAGGGAGCAGGCGCTGCCAGGCTATATACTGGGGGGCAGGAGATGGCAGGCTACATACTGGGGGGGGGGGCAGGGGCTGCCAGGCTATCTACTGGGGGGCAGGGGGCTTTTCAGCTTAATACTGGCTGGGGGCTGTGACCAATGCATTTCCCACCCTTGGCTTATACTCGAGAATAGATTTTTCAAGTTTTTTTGTGTTAAAAATTAGATACCTATGCTAATAATCGGGTCGGCTTATACTCAAGTATTTACGGCACTTGATTATTTTCAAAATTGTTCAGATTACTTGAAGTAAATGTTTTCAGATATTACTTTATAATTGTATTTTATATCCACAATAATAAAGAAATTTTGATGCTGAAAGTTTCCAAGGTGGGAAAAAATTGGGAGGACTATTAAGATGATATTGACCCCTTCCCGACAGGAACGCTTGGATGGAGAGGGCTCACTGGCTGAGCCCTCTCCATACATGGTGGGTGTTTGCTGCTTACGGCAGCAAACACCCACCCAACGTGAACACCCGTTGTTGGTGCACACTATTGCGTGTGCTAACCATGTAATGCCTTAGGTGATTCTGCCAGAGGCATTTAAATCCTGGTGGAGCATGTATGATCAGACCCCCAAGTGTTAAAGTACTTAAAAAGTAAATAAAAAAAATATAAAACCTAAAATCACCCCCTTTCCCTAGAACTGATATAAAAATGAACAAAAAAAAAAATCATAAACATGTTACATATCACAACATCCTAAAATGCCCGATCTATCAAAATATAAAAATGATTATTACCGACATTGAACCCCAAAATAGCACCCATTTTTTTGGGCTATTTCGCAACTAATAATGTGAATAAAAAGGGATCAAAAGGTCATGCAGTCCCAAAAATGGTGTCCTGAAAATTCATATATCAGGAAGGGCTGCAGAATCTCCTCCAGAGAAGAATCTGGGTAAGGAATACGTAAATATTTTTTCCAAGAGAGTTAAATGAAAACAAAACCTTAGCTTAATAAAGTAGCTCCCTATAGAAAAATTTGTGACATAACATGGGATAATAGCCAAACTAAAGTTTTTTTGCACCCATTCCTTTTCCCATTCTGGAAAACTTATTTGCATATTTGCAATTTGTATTTGATACTGTGTCTAAGGACTGTAACCCCTTTCTAGTTGCTTCATGCTGAGACTGCATTAGTAATGTCAAAGTAAGAACAACATTTATGGCTGTGGTTAAAGGGATGGTATCCGGTACTACCAAACATCTGGTTTAAAAACACAGTGCAAAAATTTACAAAATAAATAAAAAAAGTTCCCAAAATAGCCACATTTTGGTGGTGGATTTCTTCTTCTTTGCTTGTTTTTATTTTTCTGTAAATGAGTAAAGTGTTTGGGACAATTTCCAAAAGTTTCAGATTCAGCCAACTCCAAAATTTTGGGGAAAATTCTAACTCATTTGATTTGTGCTAGCTAAATCCAGTCACTCATCTTCAATGTAAGACTTCTTCTAAGTAAGAGTGGAATGGTATAAGAATACAGGTGGTCCCCTACTTAAGAACACCTGACTTACATACGACCCCTAGTTACAAACGGACCTCTGGATGTTGGTAATTTATTGTACTTTAGTCCTAGGCTACAATAATCAGCTGTAACAGATATCACAGGTGTCTGTAATGAAGCTTTAGTGTTACTCCTGATTCTTATGACAGCCCAACATCTTAAAATTCCAATTGTCACAGAGACCAAAATAGATTTTGTCTGGGATTACAATGATAAAATATACAGTTCTGACTTACAAACAAATTCAATTCAAGAACAAACATACAGAACCTATCTTGTACGTAACCCGGGGTCTGCCTGTACTTGAAGGACCAAAAAGTCTCTAAAGTCAAACAGAACATTATGGAAGTCCAAGTTTTCTGCAAAGTTTCGATTGATCTACGGTCAGTAGACAAGATGTATTCAATCCAATTAAAAAGTAGAACAATTTTTTGGGTCTTCTTCTTCTCCTCGGAGATCAGTTCTGTTAGGGTACATCGATGATCTCGCTTCTTACGTGTCTTGGGGGTTCCGGAACTGAAATGATTTATGATAAAGTAAATCTCATTCGTCTTTACTCTTAAACACGCAACGTAATTAACTCTCAACTTCAATTAGCCGGAATCTCCCGTTCCTTCACCCCATCCCCACCCTCGCTGGATAAAGTGCCTGACTGCTCAGCGGTGATTGAGTTGCCTTTTTATCTCGCACATTACAGACTGAAGATATCTCATTAGAATTCACTGCCATGAATCTCCTGTCTATTTGCCTTACGGAGAACAGCAGCGCTGCTTTTATCCCCGGTATACCTTTCCCGGGCCGGTCCTCTTGACCCGAGCTGTCTTGTCAAATCATCCTTATTATTTAGTTATCTGCCATCTATCGCGCCGGAGAGCGAGAGACAGACAGAATATTCACGGTGCGCAGGAAGGTAGGCCGTGTCTGTTGTGCTGGATTCCATTACTTTACCAACTTCATTCATTTGAAGGAAGAACTTTGTGTCTCCGGACATTTTGGATATTAGGTTCAGTAAAATGCTATTTTTGGAAACCAGTTGGTACGCCATTGGCTGGGAATATTGGGATTGTAGAAACTTTAAGAGGAGAAAGAAGAGGCTAAAGATTGAGGATTTACCATAACTCGTTGTCCCCATAACAACACTTCCTGTTACTAGTCCATCTCATAGCTGGAAGTTTTCGGAAGTACAATACTAGACTCCATATTAGGAACTTGTATTAGGTGTAGAAAGGTCTAAGGTTTGCCTATTTTTATGAAGGTTTATAGTTTTTGTAGGAAGAGGAAGTTTTTTTTAAGGATTATACAAGACTCAACCTCAATAAAGATCCCCTTTCAGCAAAAAATATTATATTGTTTGTGTAATGAAAAGTTATACAATTCACCAATATCAATTCCTCACTGTTTACTACATCTCTGCTTGCTGTCATTCTATAGGAAGCTTCATTGTTTACTTCCTGTGGATCAATAACCGTTCCTGGTTTTGTGATGTCACATAGATGCACGACTCGCTGTAACCCTGGTCATGTGATGTCACACAGGTGCACGGCTTGTTATATCCCTGGTCATGTGATGTCACACAGGTGCACGGCTTGTTATATCCCTGGTCATGTGATGTCACACAGGTGCACGGATGATATATATCTGGTCATGTGATGTCACACAGGTGCACGGCTTGTTATATCCCTGGTCATGTGATGTCACACAGGTGCACGGCTTGTTATATCCCTGGTCATGTGCAGTTATACAGGTTTGCAACTCATTATATAAAAGAGAGCAATCAGTGCTGTGTGATACAATGACCCAAACTCCTGTGTGACATTACATGGGATCCGAGGGATATAACAAGCGGTGCACCTGTGTGACATCACATTACTAGGGTTATAACGAGCCGTGCACCTGTGTGACATCACATGACCAGGGATATAATGATCCGTGCACCTGTGTGACATCAGATAACCAGGGATATCATTAACCATGCACCTGTGTGACATCACAAGACCAGAGACATAACAAGCCGTGCACCTGTGTGACATCACATGTGCAGTTTGCCTGTGTAGTGTGCAGTATAAGCCTGATTCAGGAATTGAGGCGCACCTTCTTCCTGAAACGCAAACGCTTTAATAAATGTGGACCACAATCTATTTTGGGCCTTCGCCTTTTGCAACATTTCTTTCTTCCATCTTTACTTTTATAAAAGTCATTTGAGAGTTTTTTTATTTTGTGTAATGGGTTATATTTTTAGATCAGGCGTCCTGTGGAGGCACATAAAATATAAAAAATAATTTATAAATAATAATAAGGAATAAAGGTCTGACAACTGATGGTCCAAATGTTGGCACCTCTTTTGATTAGCAGAAGAAGGGATATCTTTCGATTTTGGTCATCTTAGAGATAATTTCTATTCTCGGTTATGGGCGTGTTGGGTCGCAAACCAGGCGAGGAGCGGGGCGGTTGGAGGGCGGGCCAGTGCGTGAATGCATTGCCCAACAAATTCACTTTAGTCTCCACTGGAAAACTGGTCAAATAACTGGTCTACAGGTCGGAGCTGGTGGAGTTTGCAAAGCCCCTTAGTCAATGGGCACAGGACCACCGACAGGGTGAATTATAAGACTGGAGGTCTAAACATTAATCCAATGGGGCTCATTTACTTACCCAGTCCTGTCGCGATCCCGCGGCGCGTTGTCCGACGTGGATTCGGGTTCTGCCAGAATTCACTAAGGTTGTGCGCCCGATATCCAGTAGGTGTCGCTGCTGCGCCAGGGTCCGCCTAAGTTCACCTTCTTCTTCTCGGTGCATATAAGTGCTTCATCTTGCGACACATTTCCTTTTACAAATTCTGCGGTTTTTCCGAACCTGTCAGGTTGTCCGAAGGCCACGCCCCCGGATTTCTGTCGTGTGAAAGCCGGCGCGTGCGTCAAAATCCCAGCGGAATACGGCGCAAAACAGAAAAATTCAGGAAACCCAACGAAAGTGCGGCCGCTGAGCCCTTAGTAAATGAGCCCCAATGTGTCCTTGGTCACAATAGATGGTTTTGCCCATGTTCCATGCTGCGAATTTTGGCCAAAGCAGTTATGAGATGGCACCAGGTATCACATTTCAAATTTAAATGCAGGAAATAGCAACATAAGAAAGTACTGGTGTCATAGTCAGACCCAAAAAGACGTGTTAGGGTTTATGGAGGAGAGTCAAGGTAGGTTTAAAACTCCGCACTTGGCACTTTTACCCTAATTTGCATATCTAATTAGACCTCTCTTTACTTCCATAAAGTTACATTTGCACATTCCTTTCAGATCACTTCCAGGCATGGTCGTTAGTTAATCAAACAGAAAAGCACTGACACATTCCCTTTAAGACTTTTTTCATCAAAGTTCATCTACAATCCACCCTCCGTAGATGAGGCGTCGGAGAACTCCTTCCTTTCATTACACCTGATGTATATGTTGTCCTGGCGGCGTTACATAGTTAATGACATTTCTATTATCAATATCTTTGTAATTAGAGCTTGTGATTTACTAGAATTTTAATTACTGTAAGCTCGATGCGGGGAGAGCGACACCAAGTCACACATCTCCATTGTCTACATGACATCATGATTAACCTTTGTCATTAGCTTTGTTTAGTGCGCCTTTGTGAAAGATTTAATGTAATGGAGACATTAACCGGCTTGGCGAGTCCCGACCTTGTGCATTTTAAAGTTATAACTACTGAGATGGAATTTAAAGGAGGTAGAAACTTTTTGCATTCTCCATATATAGCAACTTTTTAGGCAGACTTAAAGGGACTCTATTGTTCTTTTACATAAATATTATTCTGTTTTATGTAGGGACCCTGCATGCAAACTTGACTTGGTTGAACCTGCATGTGTTCTCTATTGGGAGTAGGGATCTGGCAGCTGCCGGAAGCTTTCAGCTCTGGTTACCTTCGTCAACAACAAACGAATGGCCATGAAATCCAACATGTCCAATCTCTTTGTTTTCTGATCTTCACTTGAAGATTACCACAGACAAACTTGGTGTGCAGATTGTCCTGTAAAAATGAATGTGATTAGTCTGTGGTCTGTCCATGAAAAATGGACCATTCGCTGACTGGATTTCATGGAACGACTACAGTGTCGGGAATAGGACTCCATGGATCATGGTGATAAACCCTTCTCCGTCTCCCGTTCCCAGCACTGTGGTTGAACAGTCTGTTGTTGGGATGACCACAGGCACGTGCCGTCACCCTCAAACCAAAATTAATCAAGTGCTTTAAATATGATCACTGAACAGAATGGACATACTGGGGAAGATTCACTTAGCCTTCTCTGCTATTTTTCTGGTGGACAAGGCATGTAAATCTCCCCTTCTCCACCAGTTTGGATTGTTTTATGCCCCACACCCCACTTTGGGTGCCAGTGAAAGATAACATGGTGGACAGCTAGCGGACAGGGACTTGAACACCTCGACCCACAGCATTTACCATAGTCTTCGCCGGAGACCATAGTTGGAATCTTCGCCAGATGAGACCTGGTTTAACAGGTCCAACTTGGTAGAGATTGCGTCCACATCTACTAAGATGCCTCATAGTAGATCTAGGACGCCAAGGGGGAATGGTGTTTCCAATGCCAGTCATAATAAATTACCCCTACTGAGTCCAGTTCATTGATTCTAAGTTCAGTCTGCGAAATACCACACGCGCATGGAGCTATTATGTCTGACCAAACTTACTTGTGAGCATCAAGAATTAAAGTGAACCTGTAAGCAGGAATATCATTTTTTAGCTGGTGTCAATAGCCTATGCTATGCTGATTTTAAAAATGCCTTTGTCAGCATTCTGACTAATTACATTAATTTATAATAATGCCAATAGCATGTGGTAAGTCCCAGCTGCAGTATGTATGTGCCTGTGCCTCCTCTCCTCCACACTCTTGGAGCTCCCCCACCAATTCCTCTCATGTGCATTGAGCAGCCGGAGAAGGTGGATGGTGAGGAGGAGAAGAAGAATGCATGAGGAGACTGAGACACAGGCTGCAGCCTGGGACTAACCACACAATTCTGGCAGGGAGCCAGGTAATGTGAATAAAACTTATATAAAGTACTGAAATGATTCTGAATGCTGACAAAGGCATTTTTAAATCAGCATATCATAGGCTATTGGAATCTGTCATCAGCTAAAAATGACTTGGTGACAGTTTCATTTTAAGGGCTTGTTCACGTGGTGGTAGTTTGCCTTGGTTTACAGCCAAAAAAAATCTAGATCAGCTGTTTGACTTTCCATCACGGATTGTTTCTGGTTGGATTTTTCGGAAAGAAGATGATGCTACATTTCTGTGTTGAAAATTTAGCAGTCATCACACACATATCAGTCAGGTTCTATGGGTGTCCACTATGTGACACAAACAATGCTGCAGTGTGGCTTCTATTACAAATAGAAATATAGAAGACACAACACTATGTAAACAAAGAGTCCAAACTGCAGAGTCCTTTCTCCATAGGGCTAGTTCACACAATGGATTTTGGCCTAGATCTTCTTTCTAGGAAATCTATAAAAAAAAAAAACCTTCTCCTATTGAAATCAATAAAAGGAGCCTCCAAGGCAAACTAAATGGCATTCCCTGTATTCTGGGTGGGATTTGAATGGATGTAGGTGGCATTGGTCAAAGTTGGCTTTCATTGTAACACATCTGCTGGAGTAGCAACAAATGTGCTAGGATTAGCCACCAAATAACATGCCGATACTACCATGCCACCACTTTATTCCATGTGTACAATCTATTAAAGTCATCAGAAATTGGCCAAATAAACCCCTAGCAGTATGTTGTCAAGTAGCTGAGCAGCTTCTAGATGGTGTTTCCTTCATGGCCTGGTGGCATCATCCAGAAAATCAACTTTGAAGCAAGATATTACCGGTAATTGGTTTTATTAAGTCAAGGAGGCGGAGAGTTTAACAATGGAGTCAATCTTTTGCTGCCTTAGAACGCCCCCTTCATTTAAATTATGGTCCTGCTTCCAGGGACATTGTTGACCAGATCTCCTGAAGTCCGGCACATGTTGTGGATAACATAGGATGAGGTGTACAGAGGCAGGAAGAGCTTGACTTCAGTGTTAAACTCCCTGCCCCCTTGACTTGATACATCGAATTAATATCTCACTTTAAAGTTGATTTTCTGGATGATGCCACCATGCTGGACCATGAAAGAAAATTGATCTAGAAGCTGATTGACAACATACTGATATTGGTTTATTAGGCCAATTTCTGATGATAGCTTCCCTTTAAGACTTCCGTTATGACATCATATAAATCCATCCTTGTAACAAAGACATTACTCATATTGTGTCAAATATTGGGCAAATAATTTAAGGCTTAGAACTTCCACACAAGACGATTGTCTTCCCGTACGGAATGAGCAGCATCTGGTGTTTACGATGATCTCACGGTTCACAGGGTCACACCTTCCCGCATCTCCCAGCTATGTTGGTAAACCCGAGCCGCATGTTTCCTTAGTTATGTAGAAATTATATCTTAATACGTCTTGTTTACACTAAACTGCTACATGAAATATTTCAGATGCGTACAGATGGTGCACTCCAGAACATAACAAAATGAAGACAAAGCTCCTGAGACAACCAGGGCTCATTTTAGCAATGCGTAATTGGCTGCAGTGTGGCTGGAGACACTTCCCATTAGTATATGGAAAACAGTGCAAGAAGTAAATCGATGACTTAATACTAAAACTCAAAACTATGATACTACTATTTCTACTGGAGGACATTGAAGGTATAGGATAGGGCTTCATGGTAGGTTCCTCAAAGCCTCTACATTCCAATGTTCTCAGCCTTCAGACTCCATTAGACCCACCACTGCATGGAAGTTACAAGCGGCTCCAGGTTTCAGTAGGCCCCTGGGTGACAGAGCCTCAGTGGGCCCCTTTGCAGTTAACTCACGTGGCGGCATTAAAACTTCAGAAGCTAAAACAGTCTCCTGTTCCCTAAAATATTCCCAAGTTTATCATCTCGAAGAACCCCTCATGAGTATTTTATATAAAGCCCCCCTCAACCTCTATACAGCCCCCCTCGACCCCATACGTACAGCCTTATGTGGGACCCCCAGCAGCTCTGGGTGCCAGCAATTGCCCAGGTATGCCCAGTGCTGGCACTGGCCCTGGCTACAAGACATCCTGGACATGGGAGAAAAGGACAAATAAGGACTACAGTGTAAGTAATAAGTAATATTTTCTGTACATAAAATTCAAAGATATCATTTTGTTCCATTGTATATGAGTTCATATCTGACCTGGATTGGGCTGTAGAGTTTCTTCAACATCAATGATTTCTCATCCCTTAAAATACCCCACTTCAGTTACATCCAGTACAGATCCACATTAAACCAATCTGGTGCCATGTTGCCTAAAAGCAATTCTAATGACATCTCCCAAAACCATAGATATTCCCCTAACTCAGAGCCCCTTAGGGTCTTTGTTATGGACTACATAGAAGTGTGCTGAATTTTACAAATCATTTAAAAAGAGGGTGTGTATTAGTGGAATGTGGTCTAAGTTACAAAATTGTACGTCCAAGAAGGCACCAAAACGAATAGTAAAACCAATGTCCAAAGTAACAGTAGACAGGCTTAACCTAAGCAAAATTTAACCTTCTACTTAAGAGGCTGTCTACACAATTAGTGAATGTGTCTCATTGTCTTATGGCTCATCTGGTGACACACATATCTGGACATCTCCAGCCTCTCACAAGTCGGAATGAGCGAACCCAGTAGGGTTTGGGTTCAGCCTGAAGGTACCGTTCAGGTTCATCTGGACACACTCATATCTAGACTCCAGCCAAACAATAACATTTGTATGTGCTCCAGGGGTAGATTAAGATTGCCATGGGCTCTGGGCTGTTTGAAAATTAAAGACCCCACAAGGAGAGCCCTGGTTAGATTCGGGTTTGGTCAAAAGTTCCATTCAGTGCTGATCCGCTGGAAAATGGTGGTGTATTTATGTATGTGGGGCAAACTTTATTCTTGGAGGGGGGGTTCATGCTGTGACCTTATAGTGTAAGTGACTTACTTATTTGTACAGTTGCAGTGTAGAGATGTGCTGCACAGAACTGAAGACCTCTGGCGGTGAATCGAACAGTGATGAGATATTTCCCAGAGACGTTTCGTAGAAGACCTCCTCCTCATGGATCAGATCATCACATCATAACAAGTATCAAAGATATTGCACTTTAAAGGGTTTTGCCACTGTTTTACATAAGTTGCCTTTACTGTCTTAATAAAAAGTGATGCAGCAGTCCTTCTACTTGTTTGTGCTGTGTGTAGAGTCTCTGTGGATCTTTATTTACATGTATAAGCTCTGAAGAATAGGAGGAGCTGCATCAGGAGATTATGACTCATCCTGCTCCCTCCTTCGCTTCTTCCTGTGTCTGTCAGTGAGGACGGACTGTGAGAGAAAGAGGCACAGTGGGAGATTTGTGATTTACTACCTACATCTAGTACCAGAACCAAGCTCAGAAAGGAGTGGGTTTGGTACCTTCTACTGGTTTTCATTTCTGAAAACAATCCAAAGAAATGATCCAGCGCACGAGTTAGGAAGAAATTCTCCAGACTTTTTATTTAGCTTCCATAAAAAGTTGTAACATCACATAAACCGTAGCACTGCTTCCACATAGTAGACTACAAAATCCAGCCTACGCATTTCGAGCGCATTTACACGCTCTTCATCATGGATTATTTCTTTGGATTGTTTGCTGCTTCACACGCTGGTCACGTGGGATCCGAGCTGCTCAGCTGGAAGTCTCCCTAGGACGAACTTGGCCAGGTGAGCGTAATTTACCTTCCATTCACACTTTACTCATATGACTTTCATTTCTGAATTTGGTAGACCTTTGGAGGAACTTCAAAGGTCCTCCAAGGGTTCTTTTATACATGTTTGTCAAGAGCCAGCACATATGTATGAGGATTTCAGGACTGAAGGCCCCTATTTTTGTCCCTCTACTGGGTAGTAGCAAAGTGGATAGGTGGTTGGGTTGGGCGTGGGCTTCCTAAGAGCCTTAGCCCCTGGGTGACCTCCTCATATCGCCCATATTCTAGTCCTCTACTGATGTGCCCATATACAGTAGAGTAGAAAATCGAAGTTTAGAGTAGGACTGGATCCAGGACATCTCTATGCCTGAATTACAGGAGTCTTCATATATTTAATATTTTGCTTCCAATACATAATATGATCCCACCCCGACCATCATTTTTGTAGCCGATTGATGTTATTTGATAATTTGGCCAGAGTTCTCCCCTTGGAAATTTCCAGTCCAAATATCTTATTTGAGAAAATGTCATCCGGGAACATTGTTCATTTGTGACCTTTTATTTTCTAATCTCTCTGAGGAAATTTGAGCGTTTTGCATATCTTGTGTCATTATTAGAGCGCAGCTTACGAGGTCGGCCCGTCGCGTTGTGCGCCATTGAACGTTGGAAAAGGTTTAAGATTCCATAAATGTGATTGGGGAGAGGAGCGGGGATGAAGGTGAATTTGCACTTTAAAAGCTTGCACCTCACACATCATCTCTCTGCATTATCTGCAGCGGTTTCCAATCCGCTCGTTGAAAGGCTTTCTCGCCGGTGAGCGGTGTCATTTTATCAGCCTGGCTTGTATGAATGAGATTAGACAGTCCGAGAGCGCTGTCAGGAGATAGGAGGCTCGGGGAAGATACCGGCAGAACCTACCTCATCACTACAAGGCGTTTTACCATCACTTTTTATCACTTCTTGGAAAGAGACTTTCTATTACTACATTTTATAATATTTCTGGATTGTCATTAGCCCTATGTTCCGACTAATATACTGTATATTGGAACGGGTAATTATCCCAACACATCAAATCCGGGACAATGGTCTATCGGTCTCTGCCAATTACCCACAGCACAATGCTTTACCATTAAATCGGTAGAAGCCTTAGACATGCACTGTACTATGATAAATCTGTGATGTCTTATCTTGAGGGTCTCAAGAAACCCCATTTAGTTAACCCCTTGAGGACCCAGGCCTTTTTTATTTTTGCGTTTCCATTTATCACTCCCCACTTACAGGGGGACATTTAGAGACTTCTGCCTCTTGATGTATTGGGCAGGCTGCCACGTAGCGTTTTATCTATTCCAGGCAGGACACTAATGCCCCGTGTCAGCTCACTCCCGTCCGTGCCCCGCGCTCGGCTGGCCGCGCCCCCCTTCCCGCCCCACTAGAGTGAAGTTGGTGGATTGGGACAAATAATTGCAAGTGCTAGCAATAAGCTAGCAGAGGTCCTGATAAATATGCCCCACAGAGCCTGTTTTCTGTGTAACAAATTGTACTTCCTAGTGAAGTACTTACTATTCCATACCATGTATTTGGAAGCTGGAAAAAAAATCCCAAATGCAGTGAAATTGACACCATTTTCTTTTGATACCATTTTATTTTGGGCCAATTGTTTTACAGTTTTCACTGTGCGCTTCTAATGACACCTCTCATTCATTCTTTTGGGTCAGTACAATTATGGAGATACCAAATATATATATAGATATCATTATGTTTTAGTAATTTGTAAATTTTTTTGCACATAATTTTACCATATTCTGAGGCCAATACATTTTTCATATGTTGGTTTACGGAACTGTGTAATTTTTTGTGGGATGAGATTATGTTTTCATTGATAAAGTTATGCACAACCTTTTGATCACATTTCATAAACATTTTTATGTTTTGAAAAATGGCAAAAAAGTGTCGATTCTGACATTTTGACGCTATTTTCCGTTATGGGGGAATAACTTTTTAAATACTTTGACATACACTCACCGGCCACTTTATTAGGTACACCATGCTAGTAACGGGTTGAACCCCCTTTTGCCTTCAGAACTGCCTCAATTTTTCGTGGCATAGATACAACAAGGTGCTGGAAGCTCCTCAGAGATTTTGGTCCATAGTGACATGATGGCATCACACAGTTGCCGCAGATTTGTCGGCTGCACATCCATGATGCGAATCTCCTGTTCCACCACATCCCAAAGATGCTCTATTGGATTGAGATCTGGTGACTGTGGAGGCCATTTGACATACACTCACCGGCCACTTTATTAGGTACACTATGCTAGTAACAGGTTGGACCCCCTTTTGCCTTCAGAACTGCCTCAATTCTTCGTGGCATAGATTCAACAAGGTGCTGGAAGCATTCCTCAGAGATTTTGGTCCATATTGACATGATGGCATCACACAGTTGCCGCAGATTTGTCGGCTGCACATCCATGATGCGAATCTCCCGTTCCACCACATCCCAAAGATGCTCTATTGGATTGAGATCTGGTAACTGTGGAGGCCATTTGAGTACAGTGAACTCATTGTCATGTTCAAGATTTCATTATTGCTCAAAAATGAGATCTAGCAATTGCAAATTTAGGCGCAAATTTAGGCGCAAATGAATCGGTCATGCGACAAATCCAAAGTGCATTTACTAAGGCAGAACTAGATCCATCATAGATCAGGAGCCAAAAAGAAGATCAAACCAGGCGCAAAAATAGGCGAACCTGAGACCCACTATGATTAATGTCCCCCAAAAGCTTGACTGAACAAACTGGTAAATCTCACTCTGACATTTCTTCGCCTGGGTTTGTCTGCAAAAAAAAAAATATGATCTGGCACCAGCTCACCCTGAGCTGGTGCCATGTATATGTGTCTAAACCTACCACTTTTAAGTGGCAGGTTTCCTTTAAGGGGGAGGAAGGGTCCCATACGGAAGACTGATATGGACCCTTCCTCTCCTAATTACACCACTGATGGAAAGACATATCAAGCTGTGTCTTTCTATCCTGCTCCTCTCTGCTCAGCTATGTGTACACTTAGCAGAGGCCAGTGGAGGCCATAGGAGACGGATGCAAAGTATTGTATCCCTCCCTTGGCCTCCGCTGAGTGTATACATCAATCAGCAGGTTCATATAAGGGAAAAAACCCTGAACATCATTTATCCTCCCCCTGCTTCCAGGGAGGAAGGGGAGGAACAGGATTACCTATCTCACTGTGCATAGTGTGGGATACCTCCTAACCCTCCGATGTAAGGACACGTTGGGAATCCTCACAACATAACCCTGCCTAATGAGTATGAGTTCCTTATGACTCTTTCCTATAAGTCGGATGTCAGGGTCATTGGACTTCAAAATGTTCATTCTTTTTGATGTTCTTGAGTCTAAGGAACTTTACTAGAAGAATAACCTTAACTTCGTTGAGTTGAGAAAACTTGTATTTCATTGCTGCCGTTTCACAGTGCAGCACAATGAATAATGCAAAAAAAAAAAGGTTAAAAGAAGTTTGGCAAAGTCAGATTTGTATAAATCATGTAGAAAATAATCCTGCATTAATATTATGCTACATTAGAATACAAATGGATGTTTCCCAGTAATGATTTAGACCTGAGCCTGAGTATGAAGCTTCGCCCATCTGTTAGTCACCGATTTGGACTTCCAACTCTTTCTATGTCGAATATGTATTTTCAAGGAGAAAATTATTGAAAGAGGTATCACAGTTCAAGCACTCATAATACGGAACCTCATTACAATAAAGACGCCTTAATACACTTTATCGGTGACAAGTGGCGAGGACTTATGGTTCCATACGTGATCTGTTAGCCTCGGGCGGCTGTATTTATGAAGTCAATTCCCATAAAATAATTACACCTTAAGAAACGCTTTATAACGCTATTAATTAATGAAGAGATGGAACTCTAAAGTGCAGTTTTGTTGGATAAGGACAGTAATATAATAGATAACTTTTTTCAATTGAATAATAATGGGGTGGATGGAGGGGAGTGTTTACAGATATCTTGCGGTTTCACCTTACTGGTTCTTGCCATCAAAAAGTATTCACACATAAAAAGTTCCTTCTGTTGACTGTGTGGAAAAGTATATGAAACTAGAATTGATATTCTTGATATGCACCTGGGGGTGCAGGTTCTGAACTCCAATTCCCTACCTAATAGCCTTGCAGACCCTAGTGGTAGGGGACTACTAGTCAACAATCCCTACTCTAAATATGTGCTCAAACAGAAGTAAGATGAATATACAGTCAGGCAGTATCTCGGCTCATTAACAGGTTTAAGGTTCTCAATCAGGCTGGGCTTCAGGGTTCTGTTTCAGGCAGGATCCAGGCTCAGGGTTCTGGATTAGGCTGGGGGTTTAAGGTTCTGGATCAGTATCAAGATGGGGTTCAAGGTTCGAGTGCAGGTTGAGGTTCAGGGTTCCAGATCAGGCTGGGGTTTAAGGTTCTGGATCAGGCAGTATCCAGGCTCAGGTACAGGTCTCAGGTCAGCAAAACACAAACACACAGTAGTAATACGAATGACAGGAGAAAGTAAAACCAGCACTAAGTGAACTGAAGATAAGATATTTAATGCGTTCCTGGATGCTGTCCTCATAGCTGACTGGCAAGGTTATGCATCAATCAACCCACATCTGAAAACACTAAGCTCAGAAGCAAGATGAAACCACCCAGCTTTCCACATAACATAAACCCTGCTCAGCCAAGGAAATTAACTCTGCAAGGCAGCTGTCAATCACAACTCAAAACTCTGCAGCTCAAATCCATTCAGAAGCTTCTGACAATAGTGTTATGGACTACCCACTGGCAGATGTTCAGCCTTATCATCCCTATACACTCTTCATTCAGAGGTTTGGAAGTTACTCACTGCAAGACACCTGAAAACTAAGTACTGGGTATGTTAAAATCTAAGAATCCATCCTTCCACGAGTTGGTCCAACCCCATGCATGTATCTGTCCATTGATATGTTTGGTGATATTTTTGAAGTAAGCAACTCCCACCTAATCCACATATGATACTTGTTTGGTCTTATGGAGCCTCCACAAATATAGCTCTTATACGTACGGGAAAATGTATGTAAATTTTCGGCAAACAACTTTCACCAGCCAGTCAGAACCATGCAGCAATTGTGCCAATTTGCCAATTCTTCTTCAAATCTACAGTGTTTTACAAATAAACATAATAGCTCTCACTGTAAATAGTTAAAAAAAGCAAAGAAGCTCATACTTACTTCTCCCAATCCCATAATGATGCCTTTTGGATGGTGTGTTAGATGTGGTACACTTCCTGCACTCATCTTTACATAACAGGAAGTGGCTGGGAACTCTCATTCAGCCAATCAATGGCCTCAACAGCGGCCTATCTCACCGATGAATGGGCAGCCTCAGCTATTTCTGCTATCTCAGCCATTGATTGGCCGAGCATAAGTTTCCAGCCACTTCCTGCCAACTTAACCAATTAATGTCCTTAACTGGGCAGTTTGAGGCAATTGAGCGCAGCAGATATCTAAAAGTGGTATAGATTAGTAAGTAGTATAAGGTTTCTTGTTTTCTATTAAAGGGGTTGGCCACTTTTAAATAAATATGTTCAATTAGACGTGTCTCTGCATGTAGATGTACCTGTATCTTTGCCTCCTTTCAGAACATCATCCTTTCCCTGTTCTCACCATGCTGCTCTCTGCATATATACACAACTTACTGTTTCTCATCCCCTCAGTCCATTCTAATGGCTTCACTCACTGTGCCTCTTTCTCTCACTGTCCATCCTCTCTGACACACACAGGAAGAGGGAAGTAGGAGGGAGCAAGATGAGTGATAATCTCCTGCTGCAGCTCCTCCTATTCATCAGAGCTCAGATATGTAAACAAATTTTTATAAAAGTTTGCAGACAGCACTTCAGTAAGTAGCAGGACTGCTGAATCACTTGATGAACATTCAGGGATTATTACAAGGCAGTAAAGGCACGTGGGTAACTTATGAAAAAGAGTGGCCAGCCCCTTTAATTATTAGAAGCCCCATTGAGACTGACTTTTTAACACTTTCATCAGAAAGAAATCCCATGTTGGCCATGCTTTAATAATTTTCCCAAAAAGTGATTGTTGAATCTTTTCCATAGGAAGCATATAACTTTTAGTTTGATTTCTCGTCTTTCTGGCATTGATCAAAACAGTTGTGATTCCATCATTATAAATGCCTCCCCCCTGTCAAACCTCAGCAGCGAAATCCTGATTCTGATACATCTTACAAATCACTTGTCTACACAAAAGCAAACCCACAGATCTTATCTAAATGCTAAATGTGGTATTTATCAGAGAATATATCAGACTCTTTTGTGCTTTCCATTTTTACGTGTCTCAAGGGCACTTTAGCGAATGCTAAATCACAATGAAAGGGCAATTTAACCCAAGCTCCATAAGGGCTCATCAGCTTTGCAAACATGTTTACAGAGTACAGAACCAAGCATCTAGGCAGTAGTGGATTATAATGTAAGTGGTTTGGACGGCTACTCGGGGCCCAAGGCTTCTGGGGGCTCATGACCATGTGAACCAACTGCCAAGTTTGATACTGCTTTTTAGAGATAATAAAATCCATAAAATCCTCAATCAATCAACAAACAAATATATACCTTTTAAGGTCCTCCAAAGGTCCTCAAACTGCTGAACTAAAGGTGGACAGATGAGATCCTTCTCCTTTCCCAACTATGTTTTTTCTAGTACCATATTGTGATGAACTTACATGTACAAGGGGGATTCACATGCCAGATTTGGTCCTGTTCATCAAGCCTTGACTACCCCTCACTTTCCCATAGCCTTATCTGGTATAATTAATGAGATCTTGGGAATGTCCTACTACAAAGGCTGCAGAGGAACTTTGGCTCGGTAGGGGGGTAGCTATTAACAACTTTGTAGCCGCGCTGCATGGAGAGGGCTCACGGGCCGGCAGCCTCAAAAAGATAGCGGCGCATGGGTGTCGCCATCTTACCTGGGATCGCCGCTCCCCGTGGCGTCATCGGGGGCGGCGATCCGTCTCCATGGTAGCCTCGGGTCTTCCGAAGACCTGAGGCTATTTCGTTTTAACCCCTTCATTACAATGTGCTGATAGCCTAGAGCTCTCCTGTGGGTGTGCAGGGGTGTGTCTGCACCTATTATAATCAGAGCACCACTTGTGCCCATCATCTTACCTGGGGGAATGATTCACCATCACAAGTGCAGGAAGGATCATTAAGTGTGGACTATCCGTCCCCATTAGGCCCACACAAGGTAACTATACATATATTGTGTACTGTATTGTCTAGTGTGCCCTTAAGGCAAATAAATATAAAATTTAACCCGTGTTGCTCTTTTATCTCGATCCACAAATCCCCCCATCCATGTCTTCGTTATATACATGCTACAGGGTTGATTCCTCCCCCTATATAACTGGTGGCAGCTTATTGAGTTGATAAGGTTATTGAGTTGATAAGGTTATTGAGTTGATAAGGCTAATGAAAGGAGTCTTTCTGCCATTCAGGGTTGTGATCTATTGCTGTGCCATTTCCGGAGGTTGTGTGAATAACTCTAAATCACTTCCTGTGCATCCTAGAACCCGTGCATTCTGAGAGTGTCCATAGAAGAATAATTAATTGACCTTGCATACCCCTCAGGGGTCTGAAAACTTCATATTTTTGTCACACCTATGAAGGCATTAAATGGCATTACATAATTAGACATGTAATGGTCCACAATTACCCTTCCAGCTCAGGCCCTTTGGCCATCTTAATATGCTACTTCAACTAGGTATATGTTCCAAAGTGAATCTGGCAGAAGTGAGTACCAGTGTTTTCTAACTTTCCTAAGCCATTTATTTCCTTCATATACACAATGCTGTGTAACGGAGGTCATGCATCTTCAAAAGTTGTTGGCCAAATGATAATTTATCCATCAGCTACTCCTTCTGACCTTACTGTGCACATTTACGTACCCGGTCCAGTCGCGATCCCGCGGCGTGTTGTCCGACGTGGATTCGGGTCTGCCGGGATTCGCTAAGGTCGTGCACCCATATCCACCAGGTGTCGCTGCTGCGCCGAAGTCCGCCAGAGTTCAACTGCTTCTTCCCGGTGCATTTGAGTGCTTGATCTTGTGACACAAAACATTTTTTTAAATTCCGCAGTTTATCCGAATCCGTCAGGTTGACGGCCACGCCCCCGATTTCTGACGCGTGAAAGCCAGTGCCGATGTGCCAAAATCCGATTGTGTGCGCCAAAATCCCAGGGCAATTCGGCGCAAAAAAGAAATCGTCAGGAAACCCGACAAAAGTGCACGGTTCGGACCCTTAGTAAATGAGCCCCACTGTGTCTGTATGTGTTATCATTGGGTAAAAGAGAATTAGCCACTAAAAATGAGCAGGCATCTGGAAATGCAACATACCTGTTCTTTTCCCCCTATTATTTCTCAAATTAATGTCAGACTGATGTGACATGCACATTAGAATGTGAGCAGTTCCTTCCAAAATCGGCAAAGTTGATAGACTCGAGGAGGACCTTAGATGCAACATTTCTTCTTAATAGATGTCACTCTTGTGCATGTGGACTCTCCATGTCATAACTTGAGTAGTTGTGTTATAGACTCAACCCCATTACAACATTTTGGTGAACAAGTGAAAACATTGATGTTTTTGCTTAAGTGCCTCAACTTTTTGGCAGTTGAGTCAACTTTAATCTCTATTTTTGGGTTGATCAAGGTGGAACTTATCACCCTGTTCCAGTTTTGAGATCTACATTGTCATAAAGCATCATAGCCTGAACATAGCCTAGTTTGTGTTTGATGAATCTTACCAAACAAATTAAAATGGCTGCTTAAAGTTCAGTCCCTGAATTATTGTTCTAAAATCAGGGCGGAGATAGAGTGTCTTAGCTTCAAATACATATAAAAATTTATCATAGTTTCCCCAAGGCCCACATGTTATTGTCTTCTAACATTTGAATTAGAGATGTAAATGTAAACCACATTTTCAATGTATGTAAGAAAGCTACACTTAAAATATATGTCCAAGCCCCTTTATCTATGGAGGCAATATGATTGGTGACATGGGACGTATCAAATGGACACAGGAAACCTAAATTATCCCATATCTGTCCACTAAAATGTTTATCTTTCAAACTACAGATCATCAAAATCAGAATTTTGTCAGAAAAGTGAACATCTGGTACAGAATAAACACATGGCTGTCCTTTCCTTCAACTTTTGCTCCAACGCATAGAAAACATTAGCTGCGGGAAAGCAACCAAACAAACATGGCGACCTGCGGAGAAATGTAGGAAAACGAAATCACATGCCGATGTATGAAAACATTGGCTGGGAATGAAGAAGACCACATACCTTAGTAATACACAAAGTTAAGGGATATACCGGTACTCGATTTTAGATAAAGGATGAAACAGAACAACAAAAGGACAGCTGGTCAGCAAACTTTTAGCTCCAGTTCCATGTTAGAACATTTTTTTGGTGAAGAAAGACCAAACCCTTTTCATGTCCCCTTTTTGTGGCCAAATAGACATCAAATTGGTGATCCACCATCTAGGACAGTGATGGCTAACCTATGGCACTGGTGCCAGAGGTGGCACTCAGAGCCCTTTCTGTGGGCACTCAGGCCATCACCAGAGATGACTCCAGGTATCTTCCTGAAGTCCCAGACAGCCCAGGACTTGCTGTGCACATAGGTATTTTGAAGTGACAGCTCTACCTGGGACTATTTTCTGCTTTATTGATGTCCACAGGTGCTGCTATCAATGAAAACTGTGACAGAGAAGGGAGTATAATTCACAAATTAAATTTCTGTGTTGGCACTTTGCGATAAATAAGCAGGTCTTTCTTGTAGTTTGGGCACTCGGTCTCTAAAAGGTTTGCCATCACTGATCTAGGAGGTCTGTAATAAGTCTCTTATGGAGCCAACATGGTGATCAAGGTGGTGGACCACTCGTGATCAAGATTGGCCAACTGATACTCATACAGAACAATGTAGTAGGGAGGCATGGTGGCTGAGTGAGTAGCACTTCTGCCTTGCAGCACTGGGGTCCTGGGTTCGATTCCCAACCAGGTCAACATCTGCAAAGAGTTTGTATGTTCTCTCCGTGTTTGCATGGGTTTCCTCCCACACTCCAAAACATACAAGTAGGTTATTTAGATTGTGAGTCCCACTCGGGACAGGGACCAATTTGACATGCTTTGTGCAGCACTGCGGTGTAATCTGTGTGTGCTATATAAAGAATTATTATTATTCTTATGTAGGGATAAAAATGAATGAGGTGGCACTCACCGATGCGTTCGATACTTTATTCTCCAGTGTGTTTTGCGCTATGCAAGGGCTTTCTCTGGCCTCTCTCATACAGGACAATGTATTATTTATAGCTGTTATATTTGGTCAGAAATATTTCACTAGATACTTATACAATTGCTTAGTTCTGAGGTTGATGAAATTTTCCCATTATTCTTACATTCCATATTTTTTCCATAGGCTCCTTATTTGAAAGATGTGACTTTGAGACGGATTTATGTGGCATGACATCTGAAGGATGGGTCCGAACCAATGGTTTAGAAGTCGGAAGTGCACTTTTTCATCCAAAAAATAATATTACAGGTAAAATAATAACTTCTATTATTTTCTAGTTTAGACAGCGCAGTTCAGTTTCTAGAGGACTTCTAGACTTAAGTATAAGGCTCAAAGGTGAAGGAGTCATCCAGCAAATTCCAAATCTTCAAAATTTATTTTGTCTTTTTTTTTCAGAAACATCTCTCTCAACTCCCTTATTCCCCCTCCCTCATTCCTGAAGGAAGTTGAGAGAGATGTTGGCTGTGTGTGAGTTGCTGACTAGAATTTTTGAGGTAGGGGGAAATAAGGGAGTTGAGAGAGGCATTAGCTGTATTAGCTGAGTGAGACTCACTGAAGAGAATCCCTGAGGGAGGGGGGAATGAGGGAACTGATAGAGAAATTGCTAAAGAGAAAACACAACCCTTATCACTCGGCGAGTCTCCTGTGAAGGTGCCAGCTTCTGCACTATGGATTTTTATACAAAAAAAGCATGGGGCACAGTATAAAGACTTCTTTGGAAATCTGTCATTAGGTTTAATGGTTTAAAAGGTTGCTTTTTTCCATCTGAGATGCAAAAAATTAATCTTGCCCATTGGAGCAACTTAATCATGCTTGAAAAACTAAAGTGGCTAATTTGTTCCATATTTGGAATTGCTGTGGATATTCCAGACTTTAATGGATATGAGTTTCAAAATAGGGTCCACCAGATAAATTTATCCTGGAGGCCCAGGATCATAGCAGCCTCCAAATTGTTCAGTATTTGGTTAAACTTCTGGGGAGTGAGAGTGAGAGTCTGGGTGCTCCATAGGATCCTCTGGTACTCTGCTGGGCTACAAATATACATTCTGGAAAAAAAATTCTGCCATTTTTCCAATCCTGAAAACATTTTTCATCCTAGTGACTAAAAAATGAAACAACTGTAACGGTTGACACTGGACTTAGGGAGGACAGATACAACAGTGAACACTAAAACTACAGTCTCCCAACAGCCACGCCTGCTTGACTTTGCATATCCCAGGCGATATTGGACAACCACAAAGATGGTCCCTCACTATGCCAAAGTGCAGACAAGAAATATGACAAACAAATAAACAACAAGAAAAACAACAATCCAAGTCACAACTGAGGTAGTATATATGGTACAAAATCACATACACAAAAGGGTAGTCAAAAATTAGAGCCAAATCACATAAACTAGAAGTACTGAAATATAGAAATGTAGCATAGACAGTATAGCTAGCAAAAAATAACCAGTGAAGAAGATAGGCCACATGGGGTATTTATCAGAGTAGGATGTCTGCTGCTGGTAAAAGGGGCAGAGCTCTGAGTACGTTAACTCTTGTCCAAACCAGGACAAAGCTCACAGAGATCCAGGTGTGGTACATTCATGCAGAAGACCAGGAACTAGGGGGATGTTCAGACTGCCAACTGAATTGAACCAATGGCTTTTCAGGCTGACTGTGTGAACACAGGAAAACTCTGACACAGATGTAACACCAACCAATGGAAATCCTCCCTTAAGCAAACTCATACATCGACTGTGTATTGTCATTATATGACCTGATGCTATCTTGATTAGTTCTGATAACATAATTTCAACAACCGTTCAAAGTCCAGGAACAGATTCTATTACTAATATCCATTTACTAAATCATTAACCTAGGCCTGATAATTGTCAGATATTTCACTTTAATTTAAATGGATTTCTATGATTATTTTTTTTTGCGTTATTAGCTGCCTAAATACACACTGAGAGAAGGAAAAGCGGAAAGGACATACTTGGTTTCATCAATATTTTATGTGTCTGCTTTATTTAAAATCCAATGGAAGCGCAGATAAAATTACAGGTGGTCCCCTACTTAAGGACACCCGACTTGTAAATGACCCCTAGTTAAAGACAGACCCCTCTGCCCACTCCGACCTCTGGTGAAGTCTCTGGATGCTTTACTTTAGTCCCAGAATGCAACAATCAGCTGTAAGGTGTCTGTAATGAAGCTTTATTGATAATCCTTGTTCCCATTACAGCAAAAATTTTGAAACTCCAATTGTCACTGGGGCAAAAAAAAAAAAAGATTGTCTAGATCTACAATTATAGAATATGCAGTTCCGACTTACATACAAATTCAACTTAAAAACAAACCTATGGAACCTATCTTGTATGTAACCCGGGGACTGCCTGCATAGTGGAAAATGAGACACTATTAGAGATGAGCGAACATGCTCGTCCGAGCTTGATGCTCGGTCGAGCATTAGGGTACTCGAAACTGCTCGTTGCTCGGACGAATACTTCGCCCGCTCGAGAAAATGGCAGCTCCCGCCGTTTTGCTTTTTGGCGGCCAGAAACAGAGCCAATCACAAGCCAGGAGACTCTGCACTCCACCCAGCATGACGTGGTACCCTTACACGTCGATAGCAGTGGTTGGCTGGCCAGATCAGGTGACCCTGGGATAGACTAGCCGCTGCCCGCGCTGCTCGGATCATTCTGTGTCTGGATGCCGCTAGGGAGAGAGCTGCTGCTGGTCAGGGAAAGCGTTAGGGTGTTCTATTAGCTTACTGTTAGGCAGGAGTGATTCTCAAAGAACCCAACAGCCCTTCTTAGGGCTACAATAACGTTCTACTTTTTTTATTTTAATTTGCATCTAGTACCATTTTGTGAGGAATTAGCAGGGGGACTTGCTACCGTTGTGTTTAGCTCTTAGTGGCACACATATCCATAGCAAAGACCGAAGTGGGAAAATTTAGTAGGGGTTGGATTTCACTTAGGCACCTAACTCAGTGTCTCTCATACTGGCATAGTATGTGCTTTATACTTGGCTAGAAAATAGCAAGGAGAATACAAGAGTACTTACCTTACCGCTACAGTAGCGTTCTATATATTTGATTTTGGTTGATCTGCTGGTGGCTGTACTTTCTGGGCAGTGCATTTACTAGATCCAATCTGAGCATTTGTAGTGAGACTTGCGACCGCTGTGTTCTTGGCGCTTAGTGACACATATCCATAGCAAAGAACCGAGTGGAAAATTTAGTAGGGTTGGATTCAATTAGGCACTAACATCAGTGGTCATCTATCTGGCATATAGAGTCCTTTGGTACTTGGCAGAAAAATAGCCATAGGAGAAATAACAGAAGAGCTTACTTACGCCCACAGTAGTCGTTCTATATATTGTGATTCTTTCTGGTTGATCATGCTGGTGCGCTGTACTTCGTTTCGATCGTGCATGTACTAGCCAATTCTGAGCAACTTTGTAGTGGAGACTTGCTACGCACGCTGTGTCTGAGCTTAGTGACGCACAACTCCATATCAATCCCGAGTGGGGAAAATTTGTAGGGGTTGTGATTTCAAGTAGAGCTACTAACTCAGTGTCATCTATACTGGCCATCTGTAGTGTGCTTTGATGACGTGGCTAGAGAAATAGCCATAGGAGAATACAAAGAGCTACTACGACTCTACAGTCCTTTCTATATATTGATTCTGTTTGAATCTGCTGGTGGCTGGTACTTCTGCAGTGCAAGGTACTAGCCAATTCTGAGCAATTTGTAGAGCACTTGCGACCGCCTTGTTCTGCGCTGCAGTGACGCAACATTCCATAGCAAAGACCCGAAAGTGGGAAAATGTTAGTAGGGGTTGGATTCAATTAGGCACTAACTCAGTGTCATCCTGCACTTCTGGCATAGTATGTGACTTTGATACTTGGCTAGAAAATAGATCCATAGGAGACTTAACAAGTACAGCTTATTCCCTTACTAGTAGCGTTCTATATATTTGATTCTGTGATCTGCTGGTGGCTGTACTTCTGCAGTGCATGTACTAGCCAATTCTTGAGCAATTGTAGTGAGACTTTGCGACCTGTGTGTTCTGCGCGCTTAGTGCACGACATATCCATAGCAAAGACCGAAAGTGGGAAAATTGTAGGGGTTCGGAATTTCAATTAGGCACTAACTCAACTCGTGGTTCATCTCATCTGGCATAGTAGTGTGTCTTTGAACTTGGCTAAGAAAATAGCCATGATGAAATACAAGAGCGTACTTACCCTACCGTACGCGGTCTCTAGAATATTTTGGTTATTTCTTTGATCTGTGAGTGCTGTACTTCTCTGCAGTGACATGTTTGTACTAGCCAATTCTGAGACAATTTGTAGTGAGACCTTGCTACATATAACCGGCTGCTGTCTGTGCGCTTCGTGACGCACATATCCTAGCACAAGACCGAAGGGTGGAAAATTGTAGTAGGGGTTGATTGTTCACATTTAGGCACTCAACTCAGTGTTCATCTCATCTGGCATAGTAGTGTGCTTGATCCACTTGGCTAGAAAATCGCTCAGGAGACAATACAAAGAGCTTACTTAGTCCTACAGTAGCGTTCCTCTACATATTGATTTCGGTTTGATCTGCTGGTGCTGTATTTCTGGCAGTGCAGTACTAGCCAATTCCTGAGCTAATTTGTAGTTGAGATTGCGACGAACCCATGTTGTCTGCGCTAGTGACCGCACTATACCATAGCAAAGACTCCGCAGTCCTGGGAAAATTTAGTAGGGGTTGGATTTCAGTAGGCACAACTCAGTGTCATCCTCATCTGAAGAGGTGTGTTGATACTGGCTAGAAAATAGCATCATAGCAATAGGATAGCATTGTTTGGTTTGTGAAAGAACTCAAAAAAAAAAACAAAAAAACACAAAAAAAAACACAAAAACACAAAAAAACCAAAAAAAGTTAAAAAAAAAAAATAAAGTTAATAACTCTCATTTGTAAAAATTTTAACCCCGAGGGCTATGGGTAGAGGAACGAGTGGCGGTGTGTGGGAACGTGGCGGTCTACCAATGAGCGGGTCAAGGCGAGTGGGTCCTGGGCGGGTGGTGACACAGACCAACCATGCTGATGTACGGGAAGCAGGGCAACGGCCGCAGAGGCGACATCTCTAGGTTCATGTTGAGTGTTACTGGGACTGTGCGTGTAGAGCACTGTATGAGGAGAACAGGCGCGAACAGTCTGATGCGTTGGCCATTGCTACAAGCTCGAGCAATTTGCCACACCATTCAGTCTTCCACGCAGTCCACCCTCATGTCACCGAAATCGCCACTCCTCCACTACCTGTCACCTCAGCCCCTCCCCCCCAGTCTGCCCCCTCCCGCACGCAGAAAATTGTGGCATTTGAACCGCATACCTCTGAGGAGAACTGTTTTCCCGGAGCCCTTCCACAGGTCAACAAACCACTTGTCCGGTATTTGCTGCTCGAGCATCTTCCGATGCCCAGGTTTTCCACCAGGTCACATCGTGGTGGTGATGAACCTTCTGGACGGTAGTGGAAGTGTGTAAAAGGATGGTCCGACAGATGAGTAGGACACTGGTTGTAGGACAGTGGGGGAAGTTGATTGTCAGGCAGAGTCCGAGGGGGGGACAGACTGAGGGACGGAGGATGATGATGGTGGACAGACCAAGCTGGTTGGTAGGCGGCTCGTTGAACACGCTGCTTCTGAGACGGTAGGAGAGTCCTCTAACAGAACAGGTGGGAAGAGTCAGTGGTGGGGCCAGGACGGTAGAGGCAGGGGCAAGAGCTGGTTGAACCATCAGCGCCAAAGTGTAAACTAGTTGAAGCTCCGTGGCGACGGCGATCGTGCGGACGAGGGCTAGATCTTCAGACGTCTGGAGGTTCATTTAAGGAAACACCGTATGACCACGGAGTGGTGTGCAACATTGCAAAACCAGGCTCAGCAGGGGTTCCACCCACGACTAGCCTTAACTACCACCAGATGCGCAGGCAGGCATATTGAAATGCTAAACACACACACTCAGTGGAAACAAGCACCGTTCACCCCGCGTGCACACCACTGCCTCCTTCCCCGGGGGGGGTTTTTTCAGCGGCTAGTAGACCCATGCCAGGACCCTGCCACAAAAAAACCCCATCGTCTGCCTCCACGACTCCACAGCACCACCAGGTTCAGCTCGCATACCCAGACGTGCGAGCGGAAACGCAAATATAGTGCAACCCACCCGCACGCCCAAGCCCTTAATGTGCACATCTCAGATTGCTTAGCCTGGAGAGATGCGGCCCTATGGCTAGTAGAGACGCGGCCTTTCGAAACCTCATGGCGGCGGCCGCCCCTCGGATTGGTCACAGCCGCCACTACTTTTCACGATGTGCAGTCCCAGCCCGGATGCCACCAGCAGTGTCAGACAACATCATCGCCCCCCTGCCCTGACCAACGACGTTTCTGACAAGGTCCACCTGACCACGGACACGTGGTACGAGTGATGCCGGGCAGGGCCCACTAATATCGCTGACGGCACATTTGGGTTAAACTTGGTGGCGGCTGGTGGGACCGGAGTTGACCATGGGTCTGCTTTCATATTACTGCGGACGCGAGGATGCGGGGGCCTACACTCGGTCAAGGTTTGTTCAGGGCCTTACTATGCCTCCTTCTCTCCCACCCCCCTCCACCTCCTCCTCCGAACTACCATCGTGGGCACGGGCGCCAATCAGTCGTGTAGCTCTAGGCACAGCAGCAGCTGCGTCGCTAAGGCGACAGCAGGCGGTTGCTCAAACACTGCTGGCCTTAGGCGACAAAAGGCACACCGCCAGAGTATTTAAGGGCATCACGGGGCCAGGATGATCTGTGGCTGGCACCGCTGAACTCAAGCGGGAAGCATGGTTGTGTGTGACAACGGCCGAAATGGTGGCGGCTCTGCAACTCGGCAGACGTGACACAGTGCCATGCCTGGCCATGGTAATCTGATATCAGCGTTTCCTTCAAGAAAGCCACACAATCTGTCTGATTTGCTCACGAAGGTGCGCCGATCTGTGCGCATTTCAGGAAGTCCAGCCCAGAGATGCTGCCACTTCAGGGCAGCGCAGCGCCGCTCCAATGCACGCTCACAGAATGTTGTGCGACGTGGCCCGACGGGTAGTGAATGCACATGACCGCTTATCCAGACGTTTACCAGCCGCGCAGAGAGATGTAGACTGCACAGATGAAACTTCCACCAGAAAGGAGTAGTAGGTCAGTCAGCTCTCAAGGTCTACAATAGGAGTGGACGGGATGTCTGATATCTGTCAGGTGCTGAGTAACTTTGAGGAGTCACACGAGCAGCATTCCGTTGTTTTGTGACTGATGATTTGGGGTTTCGATGTTTACGCATCTCAGCTCACACCCGCTGCTTGGGCCGTGTTGAAAAAAACTCTCTGGTCAGCATGAAAGTCGGAAGCTTGCGCTCGTCACAGAGACAGGGGAAGAATTTCCCTTGTTGATAGCCAAAGCCCATCGGTCTGTTTCTCAGGCATATCGGCGGAGGTGGAGGGTGGAGGAGGATTGAGGAGGAAGAGAGGAGGAGAATGTTGGCCGAGGACACAAGAGGGGACCATTGTTTTGAGTCCTCACTGTTCAGCGTGTAGGGCAGAAGAAGAGGAGTTGGAATGAGTTGGAGGAGGAGGGAAAATGGGACAGTCAGGGCCAGTAGGGGAGTGAATTCTCAGGTTAGGTACTCTGGCGCATATGGCAGATTTTCATGCAGGTGCTATCGTGACCCTCGCGTTCTCAAAGAATTTAGTTCACCGCACCAGATTACTGGGTGTTCACTTCTTCCTGGAACACGGGTACAACGCAATTATCCCGACTTATCCACTGCAGAGGAAAGGAGGTGTAGATGCTATGAATACCAGCAGGCCCTGGTGCACAAGGCTGAAACCAGTATTTCCTTCTGACAGCTCTTAGCGGAGAGTGGTTAGTTCTGCGGGACAAGTAGCGGGGAGGGGAGAGTAGGGATGAGCGGCAGCTTGTCCAAGCACTGGCAAGGACGCTCACAAGGCTTTTGCCAGCTTTATGTCACCCCAGCAAGACACTGTCACCTGTCCCCAGTTCGGCAGCAGAGTAGGGCTGATCTTTACGAAAGTTGGGAGGGGGGAGTACAAGCTGGACCATCCCCTCGTCCGTAAATGATCACACAGCTCCCCTACAACACTGGGTTTTCAAAGCTGGACATGTGGCACGAAACTGGCGCTGTACGCCTTGGAGGGGTTCTTGCATGCCCCCTGCGCAATAGGTCCTTGTGCCGAGCGGGTTTTCAGTGCAGCTGGTGGATCATCACCGATAAGCGTCCACGCACTGTCTGACTGACAGCGCTTGACATGGTGACGCTATTAAATGAATAAAGGCTGGATTTCTCAGAAAGAATTTCCAATCTCCACCAGGAAGCTCAACTCGACATAAGTGATCACCCTCCTCCTCCAATTGTTCCTCCTTCATCCATCTCTTTGTACAGTAAAAGCAGAGGAAAATGGTATTTTGACAGGGGCCCATGGCTCTTGCTATAGTACATCATGCATTTAATTTCTGGGAGGGCCACCTACCCGGGTCCTCTTTTGAAAAAATTTTGTGAGTGCACTGACACGGCACTCAATATTTCCATTTACTGGAGGCCACCTACCATGTCCTCTGGTTTGTGAAAATTTTTGGGACTGCCCACATTACAGGCACGTCAATCTATCCATTTTACTGGAGGGGCCACCTACCTGTCCTCGGTTGAAAAATTTTTGGGACGCCACATAGCGAGATCAATCTATTCCATTTACGCAGGCCACCTCCTGCGCCTCGTGGTTGAAACATTTTGGAGCCACATACAGGAACTCTAATCTATGCCATTTTATGGAGGGCCACTTACCTGCCTCCTCTGGTTGTTGGAAAAAATGTTTGGGACTGCCACAGACAGCACTTATCCAAAATTAAATTGTCCTCCATAGCAGACAGTCCACCACGTTTGTCTCCATTGCTACCTCCAAAATGTCGTACCCATAAGCTGCCTCATTACTCGTCCCTTATCAAAACGAGTGTGTCAGGCAAGAAATTTGGGTTGTTTTCATGGATTCCACACAAAGTGTTACTTGTCGCAACCCTGCTGTGGTTATCCACAAAATATACTTGCAAACTTTTACCATTAGGGATATTATTCAGCGCTTATCTGCGCATCTGTTTACATTCCCCTCACCTGGCCATATCCTAAACTTATAAGAACGCTGACTACATGATCTTTACAAAAGGTTTTAGAAGTGGGTGTGTTGGGGGTAGCCTAGAGCCAGGGGCTGGATTGGCGAAAGCTCGCCTGGCGCGGGAGCGCCAGCTCCATGCGCAATCATGCGCGTTCTTGCGCATCTGTTTACATTCCCTCACCCGCCATATCCCAACTTCATAAGAACGCACTTACACTTAACTTTGTGACGGCTGGGACCGAGGCTGACATGGGGCTGGTCAATTACTGCACGCAGAGGAAGGAAATTGGGGGGCTACCTCGGTCCGGCTTCCAAAGGCTTACTAACCTCTCTCCACCTCCTCCCCCTCCTCCTTCCTCCGACTAACATCCGTGGGCATGGCGCCACAGTCAGGTTAGCTCTAGGACAGAAGCATGTGCCGTCGATAAGCGACAGCAAGGCGTTCTGAAACTGCTGAGCCTTAGCGATAAAAGGCACCGCCCAAGGCTATACAGGGATCCACCATCAAAGTGTAAGTTTGTCGCACCCGCTGGTAATTCCACAAAATATACTTGCAAACTTTACCATTTAGGGATATTTCCAGCCGCTTCTTGCGCATCTGTTTAATCCCCTCACCCGGATATCCAAAACTTATAAGAACGTATACATTGATCTATACAAAAGGTTCTTAGAAGTGCGTTGGGGAGTAGCTAGAGAGGGGATGGAGTTGGCCGAAAGACCGGCTGGCTGCAGAGCGCACAGCCTCCTCCAAGATCCAACTAACATAGTGGCAGCCCTTTAATTCTACTACTAGTTCACTGACTCATAATAATAATAATAATAATCTTTTATTTATATCGCTCATCATATTCTGTGGCTTACAAATCATAGGAAACAATTACAAATGTAATGTAACAGAAGCACAACATTTGGTATGGAAACAAACAGGAGTGTAGGTCCTGCTCGCCAGAGCTTACGGTTTATGAGATGATGGGGTAACGAGGTTTAAAAAGCTAATTTAATGTTCAAGCCATTCTTCTTAGGGAATAGAAAAAATAAATAAAATGGAATGCTGTCGCTGAACCATCAGCCGTCATTGTATATACCAGGTCAGGGGGGGTGAATGGGACTGCAAGAAAGTCTGGTGCCGGTTGGTTTGCTGGATAGCGAAGTGGGCGGACGACACAGGAGCGGCGTTAGTCAGAAGTAGTTTAAAACTCATGCAGGTTAATAGTGAGTGTATAGGCTTGCCTAAGAATTGGGTTTTTAAGAGCACGTTTGAAACTTTGGAGGTTAGTATTAGTTCTGATAGTCCGGTGGCAGAGCACATCCATAGAATGGTGCAGCTTCTAGAGAAGTCTTGGGAAGCGGAGTGGGATAGGTACGCTAGGGGAGAGGTAATCTAAGATCACTGGGCGGATGCTAAGAGCACGGGTTTGTGGCGATTAACTGAGATAAGAAGAGGAGATGTAGGGGGGATGCAGCATTTATAGAGCTTTATGGATGAGGGTTATATTATTTTAAACTGTTATTCGAAAGGGAGACTGGAGCGACGTGCAGCGACTGGCTAATGAACTGTAAGCATTACATTGTCCCCTTATCAAACGAGCTGTGTTCAGGCAGAATTTTGGGTTGTTTCATGGCTTCCATGTTAAACTTTGTCGCACCCTGCGTGTAATCCCACAAAAATATACTGGCAAACTTTTATCATGTAACGATTATATTTTGAGCGCTTCTTGCTCACCTCCTTGGTTCCTCTCTGCCACATTGGTTAATAGAAGCTGTAGAGTTCCATTAGGTAGTCGCCAGAACATCTCCTAAGGCGCTGCGCTTTATGCCTCTGCATGCCGTCCCTTAGTGCAGTGTCAATTATTGGCATGTTTTAGATTGCTATCTGCTTCATTATTGTCACTCTGTCATGGCCATGCTGTTGCCCTTTAATTTTGGGCATAATGGTGGATTAGGCAGCCTCAGAGGCATCCATGCATGCTGCCCCTGCTGTTTCCTGTCCATTTCCATGGTGTTTCCATCCTTTTCTGAGGTTCCCAGGTGTTTGGCCAAGCTTCCCTGTGCAGAGCCTTGGTCCCCTTGAAAAATGCTCGAGTCTCCCATTGACTTCAATGGGGTTCGTTATTCGAGACGAGCACTCGAGCATCGGGAAAAGTTCGTCTCGAATAACGAGTACCCGAGCATTTTAGTGTTCGCTCATCTCTAGACACTATTAAAGAGGACCTGTCACCTAAATTTTCGGCACTAGGAGATGTTACTAATGTAAGCAGCTCCTAGTGCTTGATCAAATGCCGCAGTGTTAGAGTGATAGCGTTACCAGAAACCTCCGGTAACGCTATCAAACACTGCGGCGGGGTACAGTGTAATCATCGGACAGCTCGCAAAGCTTCTTCTGACCACCCCGCTCGCTCCATAGGCTGGCAGTGACTGCCACGCGCTAGGCGGCAGTCACCGCCCCTAGCCACGCCCCAACTCCGCCCCCTCATGAATACATCGGACAGCTTTGCGAGCTGTCCGACAATTACATTGTACCCCGCCGCAGTGTTAGATAGCGTTACTGGAGGTTTCCAGTAACGCTATCACTCTAACACTGCGGCGTTTGATCAAGCACTAGGAGCTGCTTACTTTAGTAACATCTCCTAGTGCCGATAAATTGGGTGACAGGTCCTCTTTAAATCATAAAACCTTTGTATATAAATAAATTAATAAACAAATACATATAATAATGAAAGGATTAAAAAATACGTAATAAATCAACTTATTCTTAAAATCTAAAAAAAATATATATAAAACAAAAACCATTTGTAACACAATAGGAAACTTACATTGTTAACATATATGAAAATAAATCAGTATATCAATAAGCCCAAGAAGTAGTTACATTATTTTATTTTTTTGCGATATAATTCATCTAAATGAAAATATAAGTAACCACAGTAACAGCAAAAATATTTCATTGCAGCAATATTTACATTTTTTTTTAATTTAAAAAACTGGACTGGAGTCGTTTCAAGAATAAAAATTCTAAATTAATTTTTATTAGTATAAATATTAATAAATACAGTACAGTATAAGACACAAAAACATAATTTGATAAACTTATTTTCGTATATTGTTTTAATTTTCAAACCGCAGTCTATAATATAATTTTGTTTTATTCTGTGATTTTTATACTTTTAAGGTGAAATCAAGCTAATTATTTTAAATTCAAGGGACATTCAGAATGAACTCAGCTCTATATAACAGGCCGGCGCACATTGAGGATAATTCTTTGACCCTTTATCCCTGCAGCTGTTTTCCATGTTAATGTCCAGGTCATTGTTCAGTTTCTTTCATCATTACCTTATTTTCCTTTATACTTTATTTTCTAGTTACTGTAGCTGAATGGGGTCTTGTATTTTTTAGGATAAAAGAGAGTTTTTAATAGCACAATTTTGAGTTGTGTAGATCCTATTGAGGGACTTTTATTAATTGTTTTTGTTCAGTATATTAAAAAAAAGATAACAAATGTGACATTATTTCTTCATTACTATGTAACCTAAATAACATAAAAACTTTCTTTCTGGGTCAGTACACAACAATAGCAAATATATATATACTTTAAAAAAAAACTTTATTTGCATAATGATGGGGAATATGCAAATACGTTTTCCTATATAGTACAAGGAAAACCACACCTCTTCCACTACCTTGTATGGCAGCCCTCTTACCATCAAGCATGACTTTCAAGAAGCCTAATAAAATGATGTGGGATTAAGTCGAACCAGTATATCTATTCCAGAAGGAACAGATTCCCAACTGTAGGCAGTGCTATTTCCACCTTGTTGTGTCTCCTCAGTACAGTGTAGGTAACTGATTTGGCTGGGTGAGAGGCTTTTGACTAGGGTCAGGAAGTAGGAGTTCTCCTTACGGAGATTTTGCCAATTAAGCCCGCCTTATAAGCGTGTGGAGACTTATAGCCATTGATTGTCGACTAGGGGATTCTGTGAAATATGCAAATAATGATTTTTTGGGGAAAAAAACCTTTTTCCATTATTGCCTTCCAAGCTCCATAACTTTAGAAATTTCTTTCTAAAGGTCTTGCTGTGTCGGGTCTTGCTTTTTTTCAGTTGTTCACACTTTGAATTCATGAAGCTTTTTGATCGTGTTTAACACAATTTTTTGTGCGATGGATGACTAAAAAAATGTTAGTAATATAGTATATATTATTATATATTTTATTTAGTTTTTAGCCCAAGTTTGTCCAGGGGTGTAAGTACAATGGGGCACATTTACTTACCCGGTCCATTCGCGTTCCAGCGGCGGCTTCACGGACGAGCGTTCAGGTTTTCCGGCGATTCATGAAGGTCCTGCGCCCGATGTCCACCAGGTGTCGCTGCTGCGCCGAGGTCCGCCGAGTTGCGTCAGAGTTCACTGATCTCTTCCTGGTGCATGTGAGTATGGCCCGTGCGACCAATTTTTTTTGTTTTAAATGCGACGGTTTCTCCGAATCCGTCGGGTTTATGTTCGGCCACGCCCCCCGATTTCCGTTGCGTGCATGCCAGCGCCGATGCGCCACAATCCGTTCGCGTGCGCCAAAAACCCGGGGCAATTCAGGGGAAATCGGCGCAAATCGGAAATATTCGGGTAACACGTCGGGAAAACGCGAATCGGGCCCTTAGTAAATGACCCCCATTATGTGTGTGATTTTCCTTTTTTTTAAAGTCGCAGGAGATTTTTTTTTTTTGTAATTTATTTTTTGTTACATAAAGCTTTTTTTATATTACCTTTTATTAGTACTTTGTCCAACACTGAAATGAGGTCCCTTATATTACCTTTGGCATGGCCTAGTAAAACGTAGTGCAACAGAGCAGGAGAAGGAAGCACAATTACGGTATTAAAGTTTCTGCCTTATAATTTTGACCAAAAAGTTATAGAAAAATACCTGAAATAAAAACAATTTAACAGAAAACTCTAGGAAAATCAAGGAAACTAACTTTAAATTTTTTTTTTTTTTCATTTTACAAGCTCATTTTCTGCTGTTCACGTCAGAAAATGCCCCTGGGGCCCAGGCTGTCTTAAGAACCATACATTTTCTTCCAACGGATCATCAGACATCTTGTCAGGTACAAATATATCTCGGAATTGATTTTTTATTTAATTCTTATTTATTTGACTTACAAACTAGGGGCCTGGACTTAGACATCTTTGTTTGTAGCTGAGAAACATGGTCCTTGATCAAGCCATTGTTTCCAGCAAAGTCCATGGCGCTACTTTACCAATAACGCATGAAGATGTGAAATCTCTACCGTTGCACTCTGGTGATTTTGGAGCTCACGATGTAGCAGTGAGATTGAGCCACATGGTCATTCAAGGAAAAGTGGTGGCCTGTGGACCATTACATCAGACAAAACATGGCCACCTAAAATCAGCCTTAGGCCGGAGGCACACAACCATGTGCTTAAAACGAGCTGCAATATTCCTTTAGCGTAACAAACTATACGCAGAGATTATAGTTTCTTACTAGTAGAGTCTATAGGATCTTCCATTAACCATCTTACATTTGTATTCACACATGAAACACTACAACACAGACATGTATTTAAAGCATCAATCCATAGTTACATACAAAGCAGTAGACAGCAAGTCACACGTAACGATAAATCACAGCTTCTCCCTTGTATAGTGCAATAATCAGGTACATATAGTCCCTAATTTTTGGCTCATGGCCATAAAAGTTCATTGGGGTATAACAAATGGGCATAGTGGCTCCACTAGGCATGACAGGTGGAGAAAACTGAAGAGCACATCACATGATGCTTGGAGGAAGGGGGAGGTTCCCCCGAATAACGTATAAATGTGAGTATGAAACCGGTTGCAAACCGGGAGAAGTTTGATGCCCTTTTTGGCTGGGTCAACTCTCACCCCTTCCATCTCCATAGCAGTTTAGTGGTGACACCACAAATCGGAAAGGAATAGAACCTGCTCTATATTTTGCTGCATGGCCAACCAGCTCGGTTAGACATCATGGGCTTATCGCCTAGTTGACCATACATAATAGGAGTCAATGGCGGGCGTCGGCTAGCTGCCGTTTTTGCAACTAGATCATACCCATAATTTAAGGTCATGTACATGAGACCTTACAAAATATTGTATCAGGGAGACTGTACATTTATTTAACATTGTTAACCCCATTAAGTTTGAGTTAAACAGATGTCATTGAACATATAAGCAATAAGCTTCTAGCAGTAAGAAGACATCAAATTAGATCAGCTGTCAAACTTGTAAAAATCGGCTGTGGCCGGGTATACGTCCAGCGTGATGGAAAGGATGAGGGGTGACCCCTCCCCTGTCCATAGTGGTCCTCGTCGCACCGCCTATAACAGGGGGAAAGATAGGACATGTCCTGTCTTTTCCCCGTGTATGAAGCGATATGGTCCACACATGTGCGGCACCGTATCGCTCCGTGTGGCCATTACCATTCTTTGGGGGGCGTATGTATGGCCGCAAGGTTGCGGCCGAACATACATCGCCCTATGGTTGTGTGAATGCGACCTAATATGCAGTTGGGTAAATACCTTGTTGTTGTGACATACTCCTCCCCCTCTCCTTTCTGTTGAGCTTCTTTATGATGTACTGTAGAACCTCCCTAAGCTTCTGTCCATCTTGCCAGCATGATGGAACTTAGCAGAGATTACAAAGGGAAACTCATTTTATTTATAAGTGAGGTAGCATGAGAAGAGCCAAGTAAGCGGAGAAAGAAGCTCTTTCCTCTGATTAGATATATTACAAAGTTTCTTACATTCACTTGTACAATTTATTTATGCAAGTTTGTCGAAATGTTTGTGACCATTTAGTCTACACTATTTGAAGGACATTAAGAAGATAGAGCATTTGTTTTTTTTATAAGAATTATTTAAGAAATTTGGACGTAAATTTACTTGCCATTAAAAGACGGAGTTTCCATTTGTAATATGACAATGTGATATTTTTTCCCCTCGAAGCTGAGGCTGTACTACTACTTCGCTGACGTCAGTTCTTTGCTGATGGTGGGGTTACAAATTCAGACTGAAGATCAAGTTAATGACATTTGGAATGAAGACTCAAGTCATAAAAATGAGTGGAGAAGAGGGGTCATTACTATAAGCAGCTCGGAGCCGTTTCAGGTTAGTCTTGTATAATTTAATTTTTGTAATGACTTTGACAGAATGTTTTCATAGGATCCAGTGGGTGGCAATGAAATAGCAAGTGCTGAGATGAATTGGAAAAATGGTCACGTCTTTAAAGTATCGTCCATATGTAGGCGCTTCTCTGTAACATAATCCAAAGGGCAATTTTGGAATCAAAACTACAGTAAAAAAAAGACATAGTAAAAAAAAGTTGAAAAAGTTGGAAAGTTGAGATTTTCCATTTTTGTATAGCACAAGAATCTTTAAGGTCAAAGATAATAAAAGTTTGAACTTTACTCCCCTCCCCCATTCACAATAGAAATTCATGCTTATCCATTCGGTTCCTTGTAGGAAGCTTTGATGGGGTTTGGAGCACTGTACAAAATCTCTAGAGTTCTGACTTTTTTATAGCTCTCATATCTAAATCCTGTCTGGATAGGACTTTTCCTAAGGGGGTTGTAAAAAGCAAAGCATCTAAAATATATCTCATTTCCACTCCAGTGATGTGGCCCCCAGTGTTGTATCTATAAGGGTTGTATTGGTTGCAGTAACTAATGAGCTAAAAGTCTGAGGGGCCCACAAGCTGCTGTATAACACTTTATGATTACCTGCAATGTAAGCATTGTATTTCCTTCAAACCTTAGTTTACCCTGAAATGTATGACTGCAGCCAGATGCCCCCCATCCACCCCCTTAGTAGTTTAATAACTGTACAATGTCAGAAGTAGAAATAGATAAGTATATATAAAGTAACTGAGGCTATAGAGAAATATGCAGCTGCAATTGTTACAGTATTCTCTTTTCACTCCATTCACACTACATTTGGAGAGGATATCACTGGATATAACTGGAGTATCAACACTAGACATGAGTGGAACCAATGTTTGCATTCTGGTTTGGGGTTGCAGTCCACCTGGCCAATCATAGCCGTGGTTAGATGTTAGGGGAATCAATATGTCGGATTGGATATTTAGGCCGCTTATCCGGCATTACATACGGATCGCTTGGGTCCTCCTAAAAATGCTGGTACCCTACATCATCAGCATGCAGAGGGTCATAGCAATTTAAAAGTTAATGTTGAGATAAGGAGGGGGGTTGAGCTGAACACGGGCCAGGACCCTAAATTCTGAAGACATAAGGGGTCAAGTCCAGGGGACACAAACCCACCAATGTTGGTACAAACCTGAACTTTCTAGTTCACTGTAAACTATACGTAGTGCTGAGTGTCTGTATCTAAGAGAAAACATTCATTATTGATAAGCAGTTTCCAAAATACATATAGAATTTTTTTTGAATAGGGGGGGGGGGCATATCTTTGGGCCTCTGTCACTAATTGTTTTAAGACCCTGAAAATGAACCTGGCTCCTCGACCTACATTTACGGGTCTTGTGAGCTGCTGAACGTTACTGAAGGGCATAAGGAAAAGTTGTGTGAAGCCCCAAATAAAACCTTTTTCCTAGGGCCCATGAGTCTTTAGAGTAGCTCCATCACAGTCAGTCTCTGAATGTAGAGGTTACATCAGTGAGTTTACAAAAATTAACACATACATTATGGGGGGTGTCACTGGTGGTCAACCGAGGCTTACTATAGGCTTCTCCTACACAGTTGAAGCCGGTGAATATAAAACCAATGACCAGCATTGATCTACCGGAACGGAGTGGAGAAGAGTCTGCCCTACTACTGACTCTAAACTTGTAGAACATGGACAATCCCTTTGAGAGTGTTAGGTAGTAGAGACCCTTAGTAATAGTTGACCTTTAGTCCAGTCCATGTTGCATTCTATGATAGGACATTAAAAGTTTCGGGGCATGGTACTAGATGCCCCCCAGATGAAGAAGATCTGGGATAATTAACTCCTCGTATAATCCCGTGCCTTACGCAAAGATTATTTTTCCATTTCTTTGAGGCCTTCAGGGATTTTTATAAAAGTTTACCAAAGACTTTATGCCGTGTATAAATTACTTTTGCTAACGCTCTTCCAGTCAGGGGGTTACAGTCCACAATTACCAAAAGATTCCGATCGGATTGTATTGCCGGGAGATTGAAATTACTTACTGAAGTCTGTCAGAACGTACGTGACACAAGGTCTATTAGAAAATATTAAGCTTCATTTGCCACTACTTACAATGTCTCCGAGATCTTTTCAAGCGTTGACATGTATTAACTCCTGACCCAGTTCTTAAATAAGTTAAAATGACTGCACCTTCATTTATCGGGAAAGGGAGATGAAACAATGCAAAACGTCTTTTCTCATTAAAGTTCTGTAATGATCTTAATATATGACAAGTTTAGATTAAAATAGAATTCACCGAGTAAAAATGGGTCAGGTTTTAACAATTTGATTGCAGGGACGAGCTCTGATACTGTCAAAAACTGACATTACATGAGTCGTATAGGATCAGAAATTAGTCTTTTTTTTGTAGAATTGGCACTTGGACCATTTCTGGTATTAGTCTAGACCCAGTAGAGTGGTGCGGTATTACTCCTTATACCTACCTGCTAAGTAACAGAGATCAAAAGATACGACTGCTGGAGGATTGTATTCTACAAGAGTCTGTAGATGAGCTGTATACACATTTCTTTCATCTAAATGGATAACACATTGGAGCACATTTACTAAGAACAGTGCGGTGTGTACTATGTGCAGTTACCCGTGTAGTGTGCAGGGGGCGCACACAGCGATAGTAGTCTCTGATATGGGTGTAACGTGGTTCTCAATAGACACAAGTATGGAAAATGTGTCACGGGAGGCAAATTCACACTTATCCAGTAACCTAAAGTGCGATATCAGGATAGAAACAGCAAGTACAAGAACAGCTGAGAGACTAACACATACAACATGGGGATTTTTTATTTTCACTATTGTCTCTTAAAAAAAGGTCTGCATTGGTGGAGGGTGGAACAGCACTGGTGGGTCATCATCATCATTACCCCTTGTGAATCCTCCCATCATTACCTCTGGTGGGCCATCACTATCATTACCCGTGATGGATCCTTATCAATATTACCTCTGGTGGGCCGTCACCATCATAACGGCTGGTGGAACTTTACCATTAGTACCTCTGGTGGGCATTCACCATCCTTACATCTGGCAGATCCTTACCATCATTACCTCAGTTGGACCCTCACCATCCTTAACTCTTGTGGGCCCTCTCAAGCGTTACTTCTAGTGGGCCCTCAGAATCATACCTCTGGTGGATCCTTACCATTATTACCTACCGTGGGCCCCACCATCATTATCTTTGGTGGGCCCTCACCATCATTATATTTGGTGGGCCCTCATCATCATTACCTCTGATGGGCCCTCTCCATTATTACCTCTGGTGGATCCTCACCATCTTTACCTCTGATGGGCCCTCAAAATATTACCACTGGTGGATCCTAACCATTTTTACCTCTGGTGGGCCCCCACCATCATTACCTCAGGTGGGTCCTCACTACATTACCTCTGGTGGGCCCTCACCATCATTACCTCTGGTGGGCCCTCACCATCATTGCCTCTGGTGGGCCCTCACCATCATTACCTCTGGTGGGCCCTCACCATCATTACCTCTGGTGGTCCCAAGCAGCCCCATTGAAGCAATGACATGCAATTGTGATATTTGAAAATCCATTCTCTCATTACAATATTTTTCCACATTGCTCCACACTGTTCAAACTGGCACCTTCAACTTCAGAACACATTGTACAATATTTTGATCTGTAGGTTTTTTTTTTTTCATGTTTTACGCATTTGGCATTTAGCTAGTAATTAAAATAAGCTAATTAAATCACAATGAAAAACCAACACTGAGGCTGCTGTTCATTTATTCTCCAACAATAGCTTCAGGATAACAGAACATTTCTTTGCACTTGGAAATGTCTTAAGAGCATTTGGAGAATAATATACATTACAGAACGCCAGGTGTTGGAGCGCAGCTGAGTTCACTGAACAATAAAACATCCTTAAGGGACTCAGTCTATAAAACTTGACACTTATGGTGGAATTTGACCAACTTCAGTGTCTGAGTTCTGGAAAACTCGGAAACATAAGAGAGAGAAATAAGTATTAATATTCAAATAAATAAGTGTTTGGCCGATGGTCTTGTGGGAGGTTTGACTTTTGTAAAAATTTTTTACCGCTGCCTTCATGAGAACTAAAAAGTGACCTTAATAAATTGAGATCTTTTTATATCTTGTCAGAAGGCCCTAAAGATCAGTTGATTCATACCATGGATGGAACAGGTGGTGGTCATCCAGGCTTATTGTAGACACAGGTCCCATTTACTTCAAGGGGTTTCGAGGAATTCTGGAAAAAAAAAAATCTATCGGTCATATCATGGGTGCCAAAAAAAAGGAAAGTTAACTTTTCCTGCTCTGGTTCACACACTCTGGCAAGAAATTTGGACCTGTCTTGTCCAATCAGTGGCCTCTTTTTGGAATATGGACCATCAACTTATCACAATTAATGTCTAATGTCCTGTGGTCTGAAGAGACCACTGATTGCCCAAAGTGGGTCTTGATATGGGATGGCAGATGTCCCAAGAAGTTGAACAACACGGGAAATGGGAATCAGAAGAGGTTTAATAAATTTTGTTTTAGCGCTCCTGACCTGTCCCTTGGGGTTCTCCAGATCTCTAGTGTAGTGGTAATGCAGGTACCAATAATATAAGCGGATTAGTGGGACAGTTGTGATATTATTATTGACCTACCTTTTGGATAGGACCTTAATAGTCAGAGCTCTAAATACCCTTTTATTAGTTCCTTAGATATTCCTTTTCCATACTAGACATTTCGGAATATTTTGATAGATGATTCTGGTGTCATTTTTTGACTTAGTGTCTTAAAATACTGTAATAGTTTTCAATGTTGAGTATATGAGACTTCATAGATTTTTGGAGTTGTGATGGGGGGAAATAATATGAATCAATGAGATACAGTCAAACCCGTGTAGCCTTTAACATATCCCCTTTAATAGCGCTGTCTGTTTTAAAGACCAAGCTGCTTTGATGCTGCATAGTAGTAAAATAGTGGTGAACAAAAACCTTCATACCGCATCTGTTCCATTGTCATGAAATCGTTGAGGTGTAATACAATTGAAAGATATATTTAATTTTCTAATTTAATGAGTTAATGAATTAGATGACTAGCGAAAGCATAATACTAATATGCCAGATTCTACACAGTAAAACAGTATAGCCATCATATGTAATACATTTTGGGTTTTGCAGTTGTTCGAAACGCGTTGTCTGGTTTCACATTGTGTTTTGGTATATGCTAAGCTTATACATCAGGAAAGCACCTGATTTATACGCGTGTCCATTGAGGGTTAGTGGCAGGCGGAGGCATAGTTGTTGCCTCCGTCTTAGCCCTATACCTCCTGTATGTCCAAAAATGCAGGAAGGAAACATTTCATCCTGCAGCTTCTGTCTGAGCGACATTTGCACTCAGTGGAGGCAATGAACGGCTATATATTGCACCTCTCCCCACATCCCCTCCGAGCGCTTACATCACTCGGCAGGAGTGAGGACCCGGTGATGTCACTGTCCATATTAGGACAGTGACATCACTGGGGGAACACCCCGTTCACTCCTCCCCTCACATTCAGGGGGGGGGTTCCCAGGCAACGAATCACACTGTATAGACATACAGTGGGATATGTCTGTGCCATACATTGTAAGGATACTTCCTCCTGGCGTGTCCTTACAACGTATGGCCCAAATACGTGATGTGATCCCATCCTAAGTTTGCACTTTCCAATTAAAGGATATTCATTCTGATCACCATCTGAGTGGGTTTGCGCCTTTCCGAAAGTCCTCTTTTTCTTGGGTCTATCGTGGACATCAAGGTCCTATGAAACACCCCCTAGGCTGATTGAATGATGTCTCTGACACCTTGGAAAGGACGTGCCTGCAACACTCCAACCGGATCTCATATTATAAAACTCATACCGGTGTTGTGCCTGTAGAACAGCGCAACCAAACAAGGTTAGTATATCTACTTACCCTCTAAAAAATAAATAATATCATCAAAGGTAACCTTGTGCTAGGAAGTGCAATTGTTCTCAGATTTTTTCTTTTCTTAGCAATTGGTTTATTATAATGGCTAAATAGACCTGTCTGCTTCTGACCCAAGTGTCAGAACCCGGCAACACCGATATCCGAGTCATAACCTATCCTAATGCTTGGTTATTACTTATGCCTCTCGGAAAACCCCTTTAAGGGACATCTACCATCAGGATGAAACTGTATGCATTAACACCTATGGAGCCTGGAGCCCCTCAGGCTCATTTTCATACAGTCCTTCATCCTGGTGGTAGATGCCCTTTAAGATCTTAGGCTATATTCACACTGCCATTGCCCGCCCGTACCGTACCAGAGCGGGCAACGGCAGTGCACGGGGAGAGGAGGAGGAGGTGAGCGCAGCTCACCCCCGCCCCTCTCCATAGGAAGTTATGGCGCATGTCGCCGTACTACGGGTAAAGATAGGACAGGTCCTATCTTTTTCCCTGGTACGGAGCGGTACGGTGCCGCCCGTAGGGCGCCGTGCTCCCATTGCCGTCTATGGATGACGTATATCGACCGTATATACGTCGGCCGTATATACGTCCTCCATACGGTAGTGTGAATGTAGCCTTAAAGTAATATACATTTCATAATTTCTGTAATAATAAAACCACACAATACTTTTTTGACAACACAGACTGCAGGGCTGAAAATCATTCTCCAATTTTGTGCTTTTCCAAGTGAGACGCGAGTTCCCGGAGTAGATCATGGGGTTGTCCACATATCATCACAGATGTGTTTTGTAGACACGGTTGATTGGTTAGGACATATATATCACTTGGCAATTGTCATCAGTATGTTTTATATGACAGGAGTGTATATATTTTGTCATAAACACTCGTAGAGCATTGGCAGGTAACCAGAAATATAAAAAAAACTTTCACAAATATCAAAATGTTTTGATGGAAAAAAAAAAACCATTAGCAAATCTGGAATTAATTAGTATTATGTGCCAGTTTTAAGAAAATAAGCGATAATAATGGATTCTCTTCCCGTAATGTCTTCTATGATAAATCGAAATTATTTCTTTCGGAACCTTTAATTCATTTGTAAATTCCCTTCAACACAAGTAGCAAAGATTGAGTGACTCTAACAAAAAGTGCAAAAAAATTGGAACTTTGGAATGTTAAGATAAAGAGAAGTTATGCCTCAATCGGTAAATAAATTCCATGTACGAGAGAGGACCTGGCAGTATGCAGTATAATATAAAGCAGCTGCTGTCACTAGATCTTCATCTAACACTGACTGCAATGTGCACAGATATTTCTTTGGCTAAAGTAGATTCTTAAAGAGGTTTTTAAAGCTTATGGGAAACAAGAAATAATATTTTATCTGTCTGTGGATTTGACTTCCGAGTGTTGTCTAAGAGACTCCTTGGTATTCACCCTTTAACTGGGTTCTGGATTTCGTTGAAGGGAAACCACCAAGCTGCTACCTCTTGTACTCTCTATTTATACATGGAACCAAAGTGATTGGAGGAGACTTGGTTAGTGATTAGTGCACCTGTTCAGGTTCGGCAAATTTTGCCAAACTTTGAACAAAAGTTTAGTTTGGGAACCCGAACCCAGGGTTCACTCCTACCCAGGGTCGGCTCCAGGGCGATAGAGCCTCAGTGGGCCCCGTCATGAACCGCACTCCAGTAGCCACACTGCTGCCCCTACCCGCATAGCCACACTGCCCCCCTCCTCCTGTAGACACACTGTATCCCCCTTCCAGCTACACTGCCCCCCTCCAGCTACACTGACCCCCCCCCCCCTCCAGCTACACTCGGGAAAGAAAAAAACCGTCACCTTTCCTCGTTCCCCCGAAGCGGTGCAAGAACAGCCGCCATCTTTCTTCGGCATGCGCCCGCTGTACGCACAGAGCATACAGTGGGGAGCACCGCTTCAAGGGAACGAGAACCGGTAAGTTTAAGGGGATCATTTGTACCAGTGTCTTAAAGCGACACTGGTACAAATGATCCGGGGCCCCGGCACTTGCCTGGGTAAGCCGGGTTCTGGCGACGGGTCTGCTCCTACCATATACTGAAATACTGCATTATATGGTGAAATGGCTACTGATCTGTTACAATGTGCTGCCTGCACACATTTACAGATTGCGCAGAATAACAGACCTGGAGTTTCATACAGCTTCCAGGCTGTCATGGGAAAGGGTTGTCACTCCCCATTTATGTCAGGATTAACACTCACGATTCGTGCCACTGATGGTGGGTGATACTGGTGGATGTTTTCTGCATGATATAGCAAACAGCTTCTATATTTGAACAGGGCTCAGAACTTCAGCATCAATCTCGTTAATCCAGCTCCAATCCACCGAGGTAAGGCGTTGTTTTCAGGTAGGAAGTCATATAAAAGTTATTGGACATGACATAGTGTAATTCCAACACGTTTCAGGCGCCAATCGCGCCCTTAATCATGGATAACATAGTGTGGTGACATTGAACAATTTATAGTAAGTGTGGGACACAGGTAAAAGCTAAACCACGCTTTCGAGGGGCGTGTATCGCAAGTAGTCGAATACAACGTTGCACCCGGCATGAAGGTCACATGATCCAACTCAGACATAGTTGCGTTGTAACCAAGGCGACTCGGTCACAAGATCGCACACGGAAGTGACAGCGTAATGTTAGAGATCACTTGCGGTAAGTAATCAATGTTATATTGTTGCGAAGCTGTCACGTTCGTGTTGATCGTGTCCCTGTTTGGTGTCATAAAAAAGACATGCAAATTACATTTGTGAAAGGTAAAATCACAGTAATGTGTGTTAAAAACAATGTCGTTGACAGTAAATACAGTAAGTATGGAAAAATGCCACAAGACACAAGGACAAAGGCAAAAAAGCAAAAAATGACCAGAACTTCAGCCCTTTTCAAAATTTCTTACTGGCACCTTGACACACAGATCCATCACATGTCATTTAGGTGGAAAGCTGCTTGATGGGATGTTCTTCTTTTCCGGGTGAGCCTGAATGCCGAACCCAAATATGTACTTCCACTTTCGGGAACCTGAACCTGCATTGGACCCGCATTGTGGTTTGGTTCCGCTCAACCCTAGATGTGCTCAAAGGACTGGCCAAGGTCAGGACAGGGAGAGTTTTTTTTTTTTTTGCCATGGTTAACAGGTCCATAGTCAGACAGAGATCAGGAGAGACAAGATGGGTCACAGGTTACAGATTGCGCAGAATGTTACGCCTGGAGTCTGTAAGGTAATTTTTCAACCAAAAAAGATGTATAGAGGTATGTAAAAAGTACAAAAACAAAGGGGCAGATTTACTTACCCGGTCCATTTGCGATCCAGCGGCGCGTTCTCTGCGGTGGATTCGGGTCCGGCAGGTAGTTCCTCCGACGTCCACCAGGTGGCGCTACTGCGCTGAAGTTCCCCCGAAACGCACTGGAATACACCGAGCCGGGCTGAATGAAGGTAAGTGCAATCTCCGCTACACATTTTTTTGTTTTAAATGCAGCGGTTTTTCCGAATCCGTCGGGTTTTCGTTCGGCCACGCCCCCCGATTTCCGTCGCGTGCATGCCAGCGCCGATGCGCCACAATCCGATCGCGCCAAATCCTGGGGCAATTCAGGGGAAATCGTCGCAAATCGGAAATATTCGGGTAACACGCCGGGAAAATGCGAATCTGGTCCTTAGTAAATGACCCCCAAAGTGTATAAGGATCCGTAGCTGACATCATGTTTCATGCTGAAAGTTTCCCTTTAATGCTTTGTTTTTTGCAAATAAGAGACAGTTTACTGAGTGGGCCACTACTTGGTTGCTGTTTACCTCTTAGTAACGTTGGGAACTTAATGTACTGAGATACTTGTTATGATTCCAAGTTGGAAGACTAAACTTTTTGGAATTTTCCCAGTTACCACACATTGATTGGAACGTGGTAATTACTAACTGCCTTCCAATTTTCCAAATCTCACACAGTTAAAAAAATTGAAAGCTTAAATATATTACAATCAGCTAAAAAAATATAATTGTTTTTCAACCCTATTCTACTTATTAAGGTCCAGAAAATGCAATCAATAGTATTTCACTTAAAGTAGTTAAATCGTATGAGTTACCCAGGGCCGGATTAAGGGTGGTGGGGGCCCCTGGGCGCAAACTGGTGGGGGCCATTCCAATAATGATTTTGGAGGTTAGTAGCCTGCCAGCCCCCCTGTAGTATATAGCCTGCCAGCCCCCCCTGTAGTATATAGCCTGCCAGCCCCACTGTACTATATAGCCTGCCAGCCCCCTGTACTATATAGCCTGCCAGCCCCCCTGTACTATATAGCCTGCCAGCCCCCTGTAGTATATAGCCTGCCAGCCCCCTGTATTATATAGCCTGCCAGCCCCCTGTAGTATATAGTGTGGCAGCCCCCTGTAGTATAAGGCCACCAGCCCCCTGTAGACTATAGCCGCCAGTCCCCTGTAGAAAATGGCGATCTTGGCGAACTCCCCCAGCGAAGGCAGCTGTGTCTCACTGCCACTGGCCGCTGCGCATTGTGCACAGAGACACAGAGCTGAGCTAAGTCGCTGACTGTCCGAAACTGGTGGGGGCCCCAGAAAAAGTGAAAGTGGTGGGGGCCCCGGGGCTCGAGCCCCATGAGCCCCTCCTTTAATCCGGCCCTGGAGTTACCCACTGCTTTGCTTATTTTTCTTGACTACTTAGGAAGGAATTACATTTATTGAAATCATTTTTTTTAATTCAATAATTGTCATGTGATTTTTTTAGAATATTTTTGTATTTTATTTTTAATCCTACATTTTACATTTCAGGTTATCATCAAAGCTGTTTCTTTGGGTAATGGGACATCGGAGTCTATTGCAATTGATGACATATCCTTTAGTGAAGGATGCAGGCCGGTGACTGGTAGGTATTATTATGAGCTAAAGGCAATGGCATTTAAATTTTAAAAAATCCTTTAAATTTGCACCCATCAGAGCTCAGTCTGTTGAATTTTGCGTGATCGCTCAAATCACTGGTTTCCAATCTTCTGTTGGCCAATTTTTTTTTACAATCTTGAGCCGATGCTTCTTTTGAGAATATTGCAGTGAGAGCTTCTTCACCTTTTACGGGCCACCATTCTAGACTTGTTTATTGCCCGTCATGTAGTGTGATATCAGCATTACGAAGCATATGAGCCACGTCCACTGATGTTCATCATGCCAGCACTGGTAGACCGTGTGATGAGCGACTAGTTGACTCTGACATTTTTCCTGGATGTCCACCTCTTGGCTTTAGAATGGATGGACTTCATTTCATCTTGGTTCTCACATGATAAACCACTCTCAATTTTCTGGATGATGCTTCTCTTTCCTTGGGAAATCTTCATGACTGCTCATTGATTCAAACCAGTGACCTACCTTTCTCTTGGGAGTCAACCAAACACATTGATCTACAGGAAAATGTGAGAACACGTTGTAGTTTGTAGAATCATCAGGAGCAAAACGGTAACAATAAAGTTGCATGACATCAATCTGTATAACTAAGTATATGCTAAATAGTTGCAGGTCAAATTTAATTATTAGATAGCCAAGATGATTGTCTATAAAATGATGTTGGTCTCACTAAGTGAATAGCGGGACATTGTTACCGGTTAATCTCCCGTGTATATACATATAGGGGGAAGTTACGCCTGCTCTTGATATTTCCCCCACCCGCACATCACAGCAGATATACTAAGAGGCTCCGGTCATTCCTGGCATAGAATTGTGATATAATCTGCGTTGGGATTTGACCTTAGCTTGGCCCTCTGAGTGCTCCGGCATGGCCTACTACATGCCCCTTCACACCCATTCAGCTCCAACATCTGTACAGGATCTGAGAAATTCCCTCATAGTCACTTACATGTAGACTGTGTGATATATATAAACACATATACATTATACAGTCTAAAATGACTTCCGATAAATTTATGAAGGCTTTTACACTATTTCCATGGCCCGATTTCCAACTCGTCAGACTAAGGGGGCCTGGCATCATCAAAGGGGTGTGGTTTTGGAGAAATTAGTCCATGTGTCCAAAAATTAAGGAGGGTGAGCCAAATTCACACACACTGTGATACATATAAACACACATACAGTACACAGATATAGCACAGACACTCATATACAAACATTGTAAGATACATATACACACTGTAACACACATATACACACACTGTGATACATATAAACACACATACAGTGCACAGACTATAGCACACAGACACATATACACACATTGTAAGATACATATACACACTGTAACACACATATACACAAACCGTGATACATATAAACACACATACAGTACACAGACTGTAGCACAGACACTCATATACACACATTGTAAGATACATATACACACTGTAACACACATATACACACACTGTGATACATATAAACACACATACAGTGCACAGACTGTAGCACACATACAAACTAAAATACACAGTGTAACACACCACATATACACACTGTACCACACAACATATACACACTGTAACACACCACATATACACACTGTACCACACAACATATACACACTGTAACACACCACATATACACACTGTACCACACAACACATACACACTGTAACACACCACATATACACATATCCCCATCATAACACATACATTCAGGTATGTAGTGTATTTGAACTATTTCAGCACCTTATTTATGCTGTTCTCCGTGAGAATGAAGTGCACACCTTTTAAGTGTTGTTCTGCTGTTGCTTTAGCAGAGGACAGGGATACATATTGTTTCCAGACATTTCTTATATTCTTTCCAACCAAAAATAAATTTCCCCTGTGCTGAGGATCTTAGAAAGCAGTGAAGTGCGTCACCTGCTTGGCTGCCCAGAAGTCTTCAGCTCTGAATTATTTATCAATATATTTTATTTTCACGGAATTGATAAGTTTTATCCAAAGTGAAACAACCCCAAACTCTCCAAACATCCCATAATTCCAGGAAGACAGTCATGTAAAGAAGCAACTCATTTATAGCTTGTAATTGACTGGAGACTTCAATAAGACAATGCCCGGGGGTCCAGGAATTACTGTTTTTTTGTAACATTTTTGAAGTGTTACTTAAAGTGGTTTTCCCAGGAGTTTCTTAAACCCCCTCCCCCTGGTTCTCCCAGTTCCAGTCTCCTGGGCTTCAGCATTGCTGGGGACTTGGGGCTCATGGGAGTCAGTCAGTGGACTCAGCAGCACCAGGAGACATCTCTTGTTACATAGGATGAAGTGATGTCTCGGCTGAGGTTGGAAGACCGTCGTGATGCTTGAACTGGGAAACGGAGCAGATTAAGTACGCCTTTTTTTGGTTACCCTTCCTCCAGTCCCTAGGAGGTTTTCCTGATTCCTGGCAGATTGCTTTAAAGTGAAGAAAAACAAACTGGATCTATCTTAAAGGAAATCTTCCATCAAAATCAAACATGATAAACCAGGGACATTACTCATAGGTACAGGCACTGTGAGTGTGGTATCTTCTTATATTTGTTATCCATGGCCCCCTTCCTCCTAAAATCAACTTTCAAAATATGCTACTGAATGTCTGTGGGTGTGTTATCAGAGCCCCATCGTGATACTGATTCACATGCTGTTACATTAATTATATAGAGGTAGGAATTAATAGCAATGTGTCTATTTTTGCAGATGACACCAAGCTTTGCAGTGAAATACAGTCTATGGAGAATGGGAGTAGTAGTATAAGCTGTGTAGTGTAATAAAGTCTATGGAGGATGGGAGTAGTACATGCTGTGTAGTGTAATACAGTCTATGGAGGATGTTCATAGTGTTTGGTCACCCACTTGGCAAATGAGGTTCAATGTGGATAAATGTAAGGTTATGCAATGTGGAAAAATGTAAGGTTATACACCTGGGGGCTAAAATTCCACAAGCAACATATGTCCTTGGGGGAGTAAATCTGGGAGAGTCTTTTGTTGAGAAGGACCTGGGTGATTAGTGGATTATAGATTACAGCACAATGTCAATCAGCTGCCTCTAAAGCCAGTAGAATCTTGTCATGTATCAGTAGAGGTCTGGACTCTCGGGATAGGGATGTAATATTACCACTGTACAAGGGATTGGTGCGGCCTCATCTGGAATATGCCGTCCAGTTCTGGGATCCGCTGCATAAAAATGATGCACTGGAGCTGGAGAGGGTACAACGAAAAGCCACAAAAATGCTAAGGGTTATGGAGGGTCTTAGTTATGAGGAAAGATTAAAACAACTAGATTTAAGAGGGATGACTAAGAAGGGATATGAATAATTTATACAAATATATGAATGGTCCATACAAAAAATATGATGGAAAGTTGTTTCAGATTAAATCAAATCAAAAGACAAAGGGACTGTGTCTGCGCTAGGGGGCAGTTAATTAAACAAGGTTTAATCACCAGAGGAGACGAGTCTTCTGTACTGTGAGAACTGTTAATCTGTGGAATAGCCTGCCTCAGGCGCAGGTCACAGCAGTAACAACAGAGAGCATCAAGGAGGGTCTAGATGCTTTTTTACACCTAAATAACATTGATGGTCTGCTATTACCTGAATTGTTTCCCTTACATCCTTTCCTCATCGAATCCCTTCCTTTCCTTGGTTGAACAAGATGGACATGTGTCTTTTTTCAACCTTATTAAATATGTAACTATGCAATATTAAAGGGGTTGTCCATTTTCAGTAAAAAAATATTGTTTGTGTAACAGAAGTTATACAATTTCCCAATAGACTTTTTTATCAGTTTTTATGGTTTTGTAGCTCTCGCTATTCTTGCAAATGGGGGACTGATTGTAGTGGTGGTGCGTATGTGTGGTCACAGAAGTTTGTGGCTCTTTGGGGCTGTCTGATAGTAATCTTAAGCAACATGGGTCAAGCATGCCACCACTTCTTTATGCACAATAAAAGGCTTTAAGTCTCCCATTTTGTTAAATGCGGGGGGTCCTAGAGGTAAGACTCACCAGCAATATGATGCGGTGACAGGACAATGTGATGTACTGATGTGGTGACAGGACAATGTGATGTACTGATGTGGTGACAGACAATTGATGTACTGATGTGTGACGGACAAGTGTGAGCTGTTAGAGATGAGCGAACATGCTCGTCCGAGATTGAATGCTCGGTTCGAGCATATTAGGTACTCGAACGTCCTGTATCGGACGAATAAGCTTCGGCCGCCTCGAGAAAATGGCAGCTCCGCCGTTTTGCTCTTTGGCGGTCCAGAAAACAGGCCAATCACAAGCCAGGAGACTCTGACTCCACCCAGCATGACGTGGTACCCCTTACACGTTCGATAGAAGTGGTTTTGGTTGCCGAGTCGGTGACCCGGCGAGACTAGAGCTGGCATCGCTGCTCGGATCATTCGTGTCCTGGATGCCGCTAGGGAGAGAGCTTGCTGCTGTCCGGGAAACGTTCGAGGGTGTCTATTAGCTTATTTAGGCAGGAGTGATTCTCAACGACCAACAGCCTTCTTAGGGCTACAATAACGTTCTACTTTTTTATTTTAATTTGACTCTATTACCATTTTGTGAGGAATTAGCAGGTGACTTGCTACCGTTGTGTTAGCTCTTAGTGGCACCACATATCATAGCCAAGCACGAAGTGGAAAATTCTATTGGTGTTGCAATTCTATAGGCAAAACTCAGTGTCATCTCATCTGGACATAGTAGTGTGCTTCCTTTGAACTGGCTAGAAAATCCATAGCAGAATCACACAGCTCTTGAAGCCTACAGTAGCGTTCTATATATTTGATTTTGGTTGATATGTGGTGGGCTGTAGTTTTGGCAGTGCATTACTTGCAATTCTGAGCAATTGTAGTGGACTGTGAGACCGCTGTGTTCTGCGCCTTAGTGGCGAACATATCCTAGCAAAAGCAAGTGGCAAATTCAGAGGGTGGATTATATCTAGAGCACTAAAACTCAGTGTGTCCATCTCATCTGGCAAGTAGTGTGCTTTCTGAGAACTTGGCTAGAAAGTAGCCAAGGAATACAAACAGCTTCTTGAGTCTACGAGTAGCGTCTATATATTTGATTATGTCGGTTGATCTAGCTGGTGTGCTTCTGTTTTCTGCAGTGCATGTAACTTGCCAATTCGAGCAATTTGTGTAGTGAGACTTGCGACCGCTGTGTTTCTGCGCTAGTGGCCCCCCGCGCACATATCCATAAGAAAGGCGAAGTGGCAAAATTAGTAGGGGGTGGTTTTCTATTAGGCACTAACCAGTGTCATCTCAGTCTGGCATAGTATGTGTTCTTGTACTTGCTAGAAAATAGCCATGCAATAGGATAGGATTTGTTGGTTTTTTAAAAACTCAAAAAAAACAAAAAACATCAAAAAAAAAAAAAAAAACCACAAAAAAAACACAAAAAAAAAAAAACCAAAAAGAAGTAGACCGTAAAAAAAAAACAAGTTAGAACTCATTTTAAAACTGTTAACCCGAGGTAGGGGGGTGGTAGCGAGGACGAGGGCGGGGCGTGGGCGTCAAACTACTGCAGGGGTCAGAGCCGTGGTCCTGGGCGGGGTGAGACACCACCTGCTATGAGGGAGCAGGGGGAACGCCGCAGAGCTACACTCCCTAGGTTCATGTCTTGAAGTTACTGGGACTAGTGGTTAGAGCCCAATGTTGAGGCCAGAACACAGAACAGTGTGCGACAGGTTGATGTCGTGGATTGCTGACAATGCTTCGAGCAATTGTCCACCACAAGTAGTCTTCCACGCAATGTCACCCTGTCACGAAACCCAATCCTCAGCTCCCTGCACTCAGCCTCCTCCCCCAGTCTGCCCCCAGGAAAAGGAAAATTTGCCATTGACCGGCTACTCCTGAGGAACTGATTTTCGGACCCTTCCCACAGTCACAAAACCACTGTCCTTGTTGCTGCCTGAGCAATTTTCCGCTGCCCCGGTGTTTTCCACCAGTCCACAGTCTGTGGGTGATGCTGATGACCTTCTTGACGTTAGTGGGGAAGTGTGTAAAGGGTGTCCGACGATGAGGAGGGAAGACACGTTGTCAGACAGTGGGGAAGTTGTTGTAGGGGCAGGAAAAGTCCGACGGGGGGGGAGCAGGAATGAGGGTCGGAGGAGGATAGAGGTACAGACTAAAAAGCCTGGGTTTTTTGGGATGAGGCCGGTGTGTGGGAACACCAGGGATTCTGCGAGTAGGAGAGTCCTCGACCTGAACAGGTTGGAAAGGGCAGTGGATGGGGCCCCAGACGGAGAGGAGGGCAGCAGAGGATGGTGCATCAGGCCACTGTCAAATAGGAAGCTCCCGTGGGAGGGCTCTTGGGCGAGGCTAGATCTTAGAAGATGTGGAGGTTCTTTAAGGAAAACACGGATGACCGACGGACTGTGGTGTGCCAAATTTGCCAAACCAGGTCAGAGGGGTTCCACCAACACTAGCTTAACGTACCACCAGTATGCGCAGGCATATGAATGCTAAGCACCCCACTCAGTGGCAAAAACAGCTTTAACCCTCCGGCCGGCACACCACTCGTCCTTCCCTGTGTCAGCTGCTAGTCAGCCCCGCTGCCCAGGGACCCTGGCACAAAAAACCCCATAGTCGCTCCACGATCCTCCACCGCAATCCACCAGATGGATGTTCAGCTCTCCATCCCCCAGGAACGCTGGAGCGGAAACCGCAAATCTAGTGAACCCACCGCACGCCCACGCCTTAATTGCAAATATGCAGTTGCTTAGCCTGGAGATGTGCCATATAGGCTAGTAGAGACCGGGCCTTCGCAACCTCATGGCGGCGGCCGGCCTCGGTATTCGTCCCAAGCCGCCACTAATTTCACGACATGTGCGGTCCCAGCCCTGCACAAGAACGTGTCAGACCACATTCATCCGTGCCCTGACCAAGCCCGTTTATGACAAGGTCCCATGACACGGACACGTGACGAGTGATGCCGGGCAGGGCCACTATATATCGCTGAGGCACATTGGGTTTAACTTGGTGGAGGATGGGACGGTCTGACCCTGGGGGCTGCTCATATCCTGCCGACGCCGAGGATGCGGGGCCTACCTCAGGTCCAGGTGTTTTCAGGCCTACTATGCCTCCTCACCTCCCACCACTCCTCCCACCTCCTCCTACGAACTAAAATCCGTGGGCACGGACGCATGCAGTCGTTGGTTTTAGCTCTAGGCACAGCAGCAGTGCCGTCGCTAAGCGACAGCAGGCGGTGTCAAAAACTGCTGAAGCCTAGGCGACAAAAGGCACACCGCCACCAAGAGCTATTACAGGGGATCACGGGAGCAAGGATGATCTGTGGGCTGGCACCGGCTGAACATCAAGCCGGGAATGGTGTGTTGTAACAACGGCCACAGTAACCTGGTGGGCGGGCCTCTGCAACTCGGCACCAGACTGGACACAGTGCCATGCCTGGCACAGTGTTAAATTGATAGTGCAGCGTTTCTTTCCAGACATACCCCCAATCTGTTGATTTGATCCGAAGGTTGCGCCGCATTGTGCGCATTTCGGAAGTCCGCCCAGATGCGCCATGCATTCAGGGCAGCGCCGCGACGCCACAACTGCACGCTCACGCTGTGTGCGACGTGGCCACGAGGTGGAATTCAAACCACTGACCATGTTTATCCAGAGTTTACCGCACGCGCAGAGCGATGTCGACTGCCATGATGTCAACTTCCACCAGACTGGTAGGTCAGGTCGTCAGCTCTCAAGTCTCAAGAGGAGTTGACGTGGATGTTGAATTATCTGTCAGGTGCGGAGTAACCTTTGAGGAGGACGTCAACACAGATGGGCAGTGGCGATCCGCCTCATCAGCCTCACCCATCCCGCTGGCTGGACTGTTGAAAAACTCTCTGGTCAGCATGAAGTCGGAAGCTTTGCGCTCCGTCAAAGAGGACGGGGGGAGATTTCCCGTGTTGATAGCCAAAGCACCCTAGGTCTGTTTCTCAGAGATATCGGAGGAGGCGGGGGTGGAGGTGGAGGAGGATTGAGGAGGAAGAGGAGGCGAGGAGAATGTTGGCGAGGACACAAGAGGGGACCATTGTTGAGTCCTTCACTGTTCAGCGTGTAGGGCAGAGGAAGAGGGAAGTTGGAGGGAGGAGGAGTTGGAGGAGGAGGAGGAAGGAAAAAAATGGACAGGTCGGAACAGTGAGGGGAGGAGTAGGATTCTTACGCGTTTGTACTTGCGCATATGGGAAGATTCAGTAGGGGGTGGGATGCATATACCGTGACCTCGCGTTTCAAAGAATATTCAGCACCGATTACTGGGGTTGTGCACTCTCCTGTACCCACGGTACAAGCAAAATCTTTCCACTCTCATCCCTGCAGGAGGAAAAGGAGTGTGAAGAGAATGGCAGGAATACCAGCAGGCCCCTGGTGCACAAGCTGTGAAAAACCCAGGATTTCCTTCTGACAGTGTAGCGGTCAGAGTGAGTAGTTCTGCGGGACCAAAGTAGCGAGGGAGAGTAGGCGAGCAGGCAGTTGTCCAGCACTGCAATAAGGGTACGCTTGCAAGGGCTTTGCCAGCTTATGTCCCCCAGAAAGACACGTCACCTGTTCCCCAGTCTCGCGAGTAGGCTGATCTTACAGAAAGATGGTGGGGGGAGTACGTACCGCTGACCATACATCGTCCTAAATGATCACACAGCGCCCTACTACAACTACTGGGTTTCAAAGATGGAACATGTGGCACGAAAACGCGCTGTACGCCCTTGGAGGTTCTTGAATGCCCTGCATGCTAAGCGTCTTGTTCAGAGCGGGTTTACAGGCAGCTGGGGCATCATTCACGAAAGCGTACACGCCTGTCAATGACAGCGCTGACAGCTGACGCTTATTAAAATGAATAAAGGCGGATTTCTCATAATTTCAATCTCCACCAGGTGAAGGAAGCTCAAACCTGAAGAATTGATCCACTCCTCCTCCTCCTCTCATTTCCTCCTTCTCCTCCTCTTTGTACAGTAAAGCAGAGGGAAAGAAAATGGCTATTTTTTGACAGGGGCCCACTGGGTCTTGCATAGTACTTCATGTTTAATTTTTCTGGAGGGCCACCTACCCGGTTCCTTGTTTGAAACAATTTTTGTGAGGGCCACATACAGGCACTCAATCTATTCATTTTCTGGAGGGCCACTAACCCGGTCATTGTTTTAAAAAATTTTTGGACTGCCACATACAGGCACTCAATCATCCATTTTTTACTGGAGGGCCACATACCTGCTCTTGGTTTGAAACATTTTTGGGACTGCCCACATACAGGCACTAAAATCTATTCCTTTTACTGCAGGGCCACCTACCTGCTCCTTCCTATGGTTTGACCAAATTTTTGGGACTGCCACATACGGACTAATCTATTCCATTTTATGGAGGGCCCACTCCATGCTCCTCCTGGTTTGAAACATTTTTGGGACTGCACATCCAGGCACTCAATCTATTCCATTGTACTGCGGGCCCACTACCTGCCTCTGTTTAAACAATTTTTGGGACTGCCACATACAGGCACTGCATTATTTCCATTTTACTGGAGGGCCACCTGACCTGCTCCCTGGTTGACAAATTTTGGGACTGCCAAAACAGGCACTACAATCTATTCCATTTACTGCGGGCAACTACCCTGCTCACTGGTTTGAACAATTTTTTGGGACTGCAACAGGACAGGGCACTCAATCTATCCAGTTTACTGAGGGCACCTACCTGCCCTCTGGTTTGAAGATTTTTGGGACTGCCACATACAGGCACTCAATCTATCATTTACTGGAGGGCCACCTACCTGCTCTCTGGTTTGAATTTGAAACATTTTGGGACTGCCACATACAGGCACTCAATTATTTCCATTTTACTGGAGGGACACCACCGTCCTCTGGTTTGAAAACTGTTTGGGACTCCACATACAGGCACTATTCCAAATTAAATGTCCATAGCGCCTCCACCCGTGTCTCCATTGATACCTCCAAAAAGGCGTCCATATAGCTGCCTCCATACATCGTCCCTTTATCAAACGAGGTGTTTGTCAGGCAGAAAATTGGTGTTTTCATGCGATTCCAATCAAGTTGTTAACTTTGTCGCCACCCTGCTGGTGTTATCCACAAAATACGGCAACCTTTTACCATTTAGGGAATTATTCAGCGCTTCGTGCGCACTGTTACATTCCCTCACCCGGCATATCCTAAACTTATAAGAAGCTAATACACTTTATCTTCTACAAAAGGTCTTAGAAGTGCGTTTTGGGGAGGAGCGCTAGAAACAGGGGCTGGATTGGCGAAGGCTCGCATGGTTGCAGAGCGCCAGCTCCTCAACAAGATACAACTAACATAGTTTGAACGAGCACCTTTAATCTACTACTAGTTCACTGCCTCCATAATAATAATATATCTTATGTATATAGCGTTCATTATATTCTGCACGCGCTTACAAATCCATAGGAAACAAATACAAAGTAATGAACAGAGCACCATTGTATGTGAACAACAGGACGTGAGGTCCCTGCTCGCCAGAGCTTACGGTTTCTGAAGATGAAGGATGATGGGGGTTGGTGTAGGGTTGGTGGTAACACGAGGTCAAAAGAATAGTTAATGGTCAAGCCATTCTTCTTAGGGAATAGAAAAAAATATAATAAATGAATTGCTGCGCTTGTGATTGATTTGAAACACTCAGCCGTCATCCTATAGACCCAGGTACAGGGTGAGTGAATGGGACTGCAGAGAAGTCTGGTGCCTGTTGGTTTGCGGGATAACCGATGGGGGCGGACGACCACAGGACGGGTCTAGTAGAAGAGTTAAAATGCATGCAGTTAATGAGTGTATAGGCTTGCCTAAAGAAAAAATGGGTTTTAAGAGCAGTTGAAACTTTGGAAGGTTAGGTATTAGTTGATAGGACGCGGGCAGAGCATTCCATAGCATTGGTGCAGTGAAGCTATAGAAAAGGCAGTTGGAGACGCGAGGGAAGTGGAGTAGTGGGAGGTCCGCACTTTACTAGGTAGTAGAGGTTAATCAAGATCACTGGCGGATCTAAAGAGCACGGGGTTGGGCGAGGCCGATGACTGAGATAGAGAGGAGAGGTAGGGGGTGCCCATTATACAGAGCCTTTATGGATGAGGGTTATTATTATTTTAAACTATTCGAAAGGAGGACTGGGCAGCAAGTGCAGCGAAATGGAATGAACTGTAAGGCATACATGGTCCCCTTATCAACGAGCGTGTGTCATGCAGAATTTGGGTTGTTTTCATGGCTTCCATGTTAACTTTGTCGCCACCCTCGATGTGTAATCCACAAAATTATACTGGCACACTTTTATATGTAGCGAATTATTTGAGCGGCTTCTTGCTCACCTTCTTGGTCCTCTCTGCCACCCATTGTTTTTAAGCCTGAGTAATTTAGGTTTAGGTAGTCGCCATGCCATCTCTAGCCTGCCGCTGCGTGCCGCTGCCTCTGCATGCGTCCATGTGTCAGGGTAATTATGAGCTGTTTTAGAAGATGGCTATCTAGCTTCATTCTGTCACTCTGTCATGGCCATGCGTGCCCTAATTTGGCATAATGGTGCGATTAGGCAGCCCTCAGACGGCATCCATCCATGCTTGCCCTGCTGTTCTGTCCCATTTCCGTGGTGTTCCATCCTTTTCGAGGTCCCAGGTGTGTGGAAAAGATCCCTGTGCAGAGCTTGTGTACCCTTGAAAATGTCGAGTCTCCCATTGACTTCAATGGGGGTTCGTTCTTCGAGACGAGCCTCGAGCATCGGGAAAAGTCGTCTCGAATACGAGTACCCGAGCATTTAGTGTCGCTCATCTCTACAATGTGTACTGATTGTGGGTGACAGGACTGTTGTTGATATGTTTGGTGTGACCAGGACAATGTTACTGATGTCGGTGACAGGGGACAATGGATGTGCTGAGGTGGTGTGACAGGACAAGAGTGATTGTACTGATGTGGTGACAGGACAATGTGATGTACTGATGTGGTGACAGGACAATGTGATGTACTGATGTGGTGACAGGACAATGTGATGTACTGATGTGGTGACAATTGATGGATGAGTGGACAGGACAATGTGATGTACTAAGTGGTGATGTACACATGTACTGAGGTGTGACCAGGACAAGTGATTTGTACTGATTGTGGTGACAGACAAATTGAGTATGTCTGATGTAAGGTTGACAGGACAATGTTGATGTAAATGTGGTGATTACACAGTACATGATGTGGTGACAGGACAATGGATGTACCGATTGTGGTGACAGACAATGAGTACGATGTGGTGACAGGACAATGTGTACTGATTTGTTGGTGACAGGACAGTGTGATGTCTGATGTGGGGACAGGAAAATGTTGGATGTTAACGATGTTTCTTTTTTGTTAGCACAGGGACATGTGAGCACTGATGTGCGGTGACCGGACAAGGTGTACTGATGGGGGTGATAGGACCAACAGTGAGTGTACTGAGGTGGTGACAGGACCATGTGTACTGATGTGGACAGGACAATGCCGATCTGTGTCTTGATTGTGGTGGACAGGCCATGTGATGTACTGATGTGGGTGACAGGACAATGTGATGGTGGATGTGGGAGCAGGGGACAATGTGATGTATGATTGTGGTTGAAAGGACAATGGATTGTTACTGATGTGGTTGACAGGACAATGTATGTTGCGGAGTGGGGACAGGGACAATGTGACTGTACTGAGGTGGTGAACAGGACAATGTTGTACTTTATGTGGCGGTGACAGGACAATGGTTGTGTACTTGATGTTGGGACAGGGACCACTGCATGTGTACTTATGTGGACCAGGAACACTGTTGTACTGATTTGGGGTGACAGGACAATGTGATGTACTGATGTGGTGACAGGACAATGTGATGTACTAATGTGGTGATGTACACATGTACTGATGTGGTGACAGGACAATGTGATGTAATGATTGTGGTGACAGACAATTGATGTACTGATGTGTGACGGACAATGGTGTTAGAGCTGTTAGAGATGAGGCGAACATGCTCGTCCGAGATTGATGCCGGTTCGAGCATTTAGGGGTACTCGAACGCTGTATCGGACGAATAAGTCGGCCGCTCGAGAAAATTGGCAGCTCCGCCGTTTTGCTTTTTGGCGGATCAGAAAACAGGCCAATCAAAGCAGGAGACTCTGACTCCACCCAGCATGACGTGGTACCCCTTACAGCGATCGATAGCAGTGGTTGGTGGCCGAAGTCGGTGGACCCGGGCGAGACTAGAGCTGGCATCGCTGCTCGGATCATTCGGTCTCTGGATGCCGCTAGGGAGCAGAGCTTGCTGCTGTCCGTGAAAGCGTTCGGGGGTCTATTAGCTTATTTAGGCAGGAGTGATTTCAAAGACCAACAGCCTTCTTAGGGCTACAATAACGTTCTACTTTTTTATTTTAATTTGAATCTATTACCATTTTGTGAAGGAATTAGCAGGTGGACTTGCTACCGTTGGGTTAGCTCTTAGTGGCACACATCCATAGCCAACAGCACGAAGTGGAAATTCTATGGTTGTTGAATTCTATTAGGCAAAACTCAGTGTCATCTCATCTGGACCATAGTAGTGTGCTTCCTTGAACTGGCTAGAAAATCCATAGGAATCAAAGCTTTGAAGCTACAGGTAGCGTTCTATATATTTGATTTTGGTTGATTGATTGGCTGTAGTTTTGGCAGTTCATGTACTTGCAATTCTGAGCAATGTAGTGGACGTGCGACCGCTGTGTTCTGCGCTTAGTGGCGAACATATCCCATAGCAAAAAGCAAGTGCAAAATTCAGTAGGGTGGATTTTAGAGCACTAAACTCAGTGTGTCCATCTCATCTGGCATAGTAGTGTGCTTCTGAGAACTTGGCTAGAAAAGTAGCCATAGGAATACAACACTTCTTGACTCTACGATAGCGTCTATATATTTGATTATGTTGGTGATCTAGTGGTTGCTTAGTTTTCTCGTGCATGTAAACTTGCCAATTGAGCAATTTTTAGTGAGACTTGCGACCGCTGTGTTCTGCGCTAGTGGCCCCCCGCGCAATATCCATAGAAAGGACGAAGTGGCAAAATAGTAGGGAGGTGATTGTTCTATTAGGACAATCCAGTGTCATCTCAGCTGCATAGTAGTGTGCTTCTTTAGTACTTGCCTAGAAATGCCATGCAATAGGATAGGATTTGTTGGTTTTTTAAAAACTCAAAAAAAACAAAAAACATCAAAAAAAAAAAAAAAAACCACAAAAAAAACACAAAAAAAAAAAAACCAAAAAGAAGTAGACCGTAAAAAAAAAACAAGTTAGAACTCATTTTAAAACTGTTAACCCGAGGTAGGGGGGTGGTAGCGAGGACGAGGGCGGGGCGTGGGCGTCAAACTACTGCAGGGGTCAGAGCCGTGGTCCTGGGCGGGGTGAGACACCACCTGCTATGAGGGAGCAGGGGGAACGCCGCAGAGCTACACTCCCTAGGTTCATGTCTTGAAGTTACTGGGACTAGTGGTTAGAGCCCAATGTTGAGGCCAGAACACAGAACAGTGTGCGACAGGTTGATGTCGTGGATTGCTGACAATGCTTCGAGCAATTGTCCACCACAAGTAGTCTTCCACGCAATGTCACCCTGTCACGAAACCCAATCCTCAGCTCCCTGCACTCAGCCTCCTCCCCCAGTCTGCCCCCAGGAAAAGGAAAATTTGCCATTGACCGGCTACTCCTGAGGAACTGATTTTCGGACCCTTCCCACAGTCACAAAACCACTGTCCTTGTTGCTGCCTGAGCAATTTTCCGCTGCCCCGGTGTTTTCCACCAGTCCACAGTCTGTGGGTGATGCTGATGACCTTCTTGACGTTAGTGGGGAAGTGTGTAAAGGGTGTCCGACGATGAGGAGGGAAGACACGTTGTCAGACAGTGGGGAAGTTGTTGTAGGGGCAGGAAAAGTCCGACGGGGGGGGAGCAGGAATGAGGGTCGGAGGAGGATAGAGGTACAGACTAAAAAGCCTGGGTTTTTTGGGATGAGGCCGGTGTGTGGGAACACCAGGGATTCTGCGAGTAGGAGAGTCCTCGACCTGAACAGGTTGGAAAGGGCAGTGGATGGGGCCCCAGACGGAGAGGAGGGCAGCAGAGGATGGTGCATCAGGCCACTGTCAAATAGGAAGCTCCCGTGGGAGGGCTCTTGGGCGAGGCTAGATCTTAGAAGATGTGGAGGTTCTTTAAGGAAAACACGGATGACCGACGGACTGTGGTGTGCCAAATTTGCCAAACCAGGTCAGAGGGGTTCCACCAACACTAGCTTAACGTACCACCAGTATGCGCAGGCATATGAATGCTAAGCACCCCACTCAGTGGCAAAAACAGCTTTAACCCTCCGGCCGGCACACCACTCGTCCTTCCCTGTGTCAGCTGCTAGTCAGCCCCGCTGCCCAGGGACCCTGGCACAAAAAACCCCATAGTCGCTCCACGATCCTCCACCGCAATCCACCAGATGGATGTTCAGCTCTCCATCCCCCAGGAACGCTGGAGCGGAAACCGCAAATCTAGTGAACCCACCGCACGCCCACGCCTTAATTGCAAATATGCAGTTGCTTAGCCTGGAGATGTGCCATATAGGCTAGTAGAGACCGGGCCTTCGCAACCTCATGGCGGCGGCCGGCCTCGGTATTCGTCCCAAGCCGCCACTAATTTCACGACATGTGCGGTCCCAGCCCTGCACAAGAACGTGTCAGACCACATTCATCCGTGCCCTGACCAAGCCCGTTTATGACAAGGTCCCATGACACGGACACGTGACGAGTGATGCCGGGCAGGGCCACTATATATCGCTGAGGCACATTGGGTTTAACTTGGTGGAGGATGGGACGGTCTGACCCTGGGGGCTGCTCATATCCTGCCGACGCCGAGGATGCGGGGCCTACCTCAGGTCCAGGTGTTTTCAGGCCTACTATGCCTCCTCACCTCCCACCACTCCTCCCACCTCCTCCTACGAACTAAAATCCGTGGGCACGGACGCATGCAGTCGTTGGTTTTAGCTCTAGGCACAGCAGCAGTGCCGTCGCTAAGCGACAGCAGGCGGTGTCAAAAACTGCTGAAGCCTAGGCGACAAAAGGCACACCGCCACCAAGAGCTATTACAGGGGATCACGGGAGCAAGGATGATCTGTGGGCTGGCACCGGCTGAACATCAAGCCGGGAATGGTGTGTTGTAACAACGGCCACAGTAACCTGGTGGGCGGGCCTCTGCAACTCGGCACCAGACTGGACACAGTGCCATGCCTGGCACAGTGTTAAATTGATAGTGCAGCGTTTCTTTCCAGACATACCCCCAATCTGTTGATTTGATCCGAAGGTTGCGCCGCATTGTGCGCATTTCGGAAGTCCGCCCAGATGCGCCATGCATTCAGGGCAGCGCCGCGACGCCACAACTGCACGCTCACGCTGTGTGCGACGTGGCCACGAGGTGGAATTCAAACCACTGACCATGTTTATCCAGAGTTTACCGCACGCGCAGAGCGATGTCGACTGCCATGATGTCAACTTCCACCAGACTGGTAGGTCAGGTCGTCAGCTCTCAAGTCTCAAGAGGAGTTGACGTGGATGTTGAATTATCTGTCAGGTGCGGAGTAACCTTTGAGGAGGACGTCAACACAGATGGGCAGTGGCGATCCGCCTCATCAGCCTCACCCATCCCGCTGGCTGGACTGTTGAAAAACTCTCTGGTCAGCATGAAGTCGGAAGCTTTGCGCTCCGTCAAAGAGGACGGGGGGAGATTTCCCGTGTTGATAGCCAAAGCACCCTAGGTCTGTTTCTCAGAGATATCGGAGGAGGCGGGGGTGGAGGTGGAGGAGGATTGAGGAGGAAGAGGAGGCGAGGAGAATGTTGGCGAGGACACAAGAGGGGACCATTGTTGAGTCCTTCACTGTTCAGCGTGTAGGGCAGAGGAAGAGGGAAGTTGGAGGGAGGAGGAGTTGGAGGAGGAGGAGGAAGGAAAAAAATGGACAGGTCGGAACAGTGAGGGGAGGAGTAGGATTCTTACGCGTTTGTACTTGCGCATATGGGAAGATTCAGTAGGGGGTGGGATGCATATACCGTGACCTCGCGTTTCAAAGAATATTCAGCACCGATTACTGGGGTTGTGCACTCTCCTGTACCCACGGTACAAGCAAAATCTTTCCACTCTCATCCCTGCAGGAGGAAAAGGAGTGTGAAGAGAATGGCAGGAATACCAGCAGGCCCCTGGTGCACAAGCTGTGAAAAACCCAGGATTTCCTTCTGACAGTGTAGCGGTCAGAGTGAGTAGTTCTGCGGGACCAAAGTAGCGAGGGAGAGTAGGCGAGCAGGCAGTTGTCCAGCACTGCAATAAGGGTACGCTTGCAAGGGCTTTGCCAGCTTATGTCCCCCAGAAAGACACGTCACCTGTTCCCCAGTCTCGCGAGTAGGCTGATCTTACAGAAAGATGGTGGGGGGAGTACGTACCGCTGACCATACATCGTCCTAAATGATCACACAGCGCCCTACTACAACTACTGGGTTTCAAAGATGGAACATGTGGCACGAAAACGCGCTGTACGCCCTTGGAGGTTCTTGAATGCCCTGCATGCTAAGCGTCTTGTTCAGAGCGGGTTTACAGGCAGCTGGGGCATCATTCACGAAAGCGTACACGCCTGTCAATGACAGCGCTGACAGCTGACGCTTATTAAAATGAATAAAGGCGGATTTCTCATAATTTCAATCTCCACCAGGTGAAGGAAGCTCAAACCTGAAGAATTGATCCACTCCTCCTCCTCCTCTCATTTCCTCCTTCTCCTCCTCTTTGTACAGTAAAGCAGAGGGAAAGAAAATGGCTATTTTTTGACAGGGGCCCACTGGGTCTTGCATAGTACTTCATGTTTAATTTTTCTGGAGGGCCACCTACCCGGTTCCTTGTTTGAAACAATTTTTGTGAGGGCCACATACAGGCACTCAATCTATTCATTTTCTGGAGGGCCACTAACCCGGTCATTGTTTTAAAAAATTTTTGGACTGCCACATACAGGCACTCAATCATCCATTTTTTACTGGAGGGCCACATACCTGCTCTTGGTTTGAAACATTTTTGGGACTGCCCACATACAGGCACTAAAATCTATTCCTTTTACTGCAGGGCCACCTACCTGCTCCTTCCTATGGTTTGACCAAATTTTTGGGACTGCCACATACGGACTAATCTATTCCATTTTATGGAGGGCCCACTCCATGCTCCTCCTGGTTTGAAACATTTTTGGGACTGCACATCCAGGCACTCAATCTATTCCATTGTACTGCGGGCCCACTACCTGCCTCTGTTTAAACAATTTTTGGGACTGCCACATACAGGCACTGCATTATTTCCATTTTACTGGAGGGCCACCTGACCTGCTCCCTGGTTGACAAATTTTGGGACTGCCAAAACAGGCACTACAATCTATTCCATTTACTGCGGGCAACTACCCTGCTCACTGGTTTGAACAATTTTTTGGGACTGCAACAGGACAGGGCACTCAATCTATCCAGTTTACTGAGGGCACCTACCTGCCCTCTGGTTTGAAGATTTTTGGGACTGCCACATACAGGCACTCAATCTATCATTTACTGGAGGGCCACCTACCTGCTCTCTGGTTTGAATTTGAAACATTTTGGGACTGCCACATACAGGCACTCAATTATTTCCATTTTACTGGAGGGACACCACCGTCCTCTGGTTTGAAAACTGTTTGGGACTCCACATACAGGCACTATTCCAAATTAAATGTCCATAGCGCCTCCACCCGTGTCTCCATTGATACCTCCAAAAAGGCGTCCATATAGCTGCCTCCATACATCGTCCCTTTATCAAACGAGGTGTTTGTCAGGCAGAAAATTGGTGTTTTCATGCGATTCCAATCAAGTTGTTAACTTTGTCGCCACCCTGCTGGTGTTATCCACAAAATACGGCAACCTTTTACCATTTAGGGAATTATTCAGCGCTTCGTGCGCACTGTTACATTCCCTCACCCGGCATATCCTAAACTTATAAGAAGCTAATACACTTTATCTTCTACAAAAGGTCTTAGAAGTGCGTTTTGGGGAGGAGCGCTAGAAACAGGGGCTGGATTGGCGAAGGCTCGCATGGTTGCAGAGCGCCAGCTCCTCAACAAGATACAACTAACATAGTTTGAACGAGCACCTTTAATCTACTACTAGTTCACTGCCTCCATAATAATAATATATCTTATGTATATAGCGTTCATTATATTCTGCACGCGCTTACAAATCCATAGGAAACAAATACAAAGTAATGAACAGAGCACCATTGTATGTGAACAACAGGACGTGAGGTCCCTGCTCGCCAGAGCTTACGGTTTCTGAAGATGAAGGATGATGGGGGTTGGTGTAGGGTTGGTGGTAACACGAGGTCAAAAGAATAGTTAATGGTCAAGCCATTCTTCTTAGGGAATAGAAAAAAATATAATAAATGAATTGCTGCGCTTGTGATTGATTTGAAACACTCAGCCGTCATCCTATAGACCCAGGTACAGGGTGAGTGAATGGGACTGCAGAGAAGTCTGGTGCCTGTTGGTTTGCGGGATAACCGATGGGGGCGGACGACCACAGGACGGGTCTAGTAGAAGAGTTAAAATGCATGCAGTTAATGAGTGTATAGGCTTGCCTAAAGAAAAAATGGGTTTTAAGAGCAGTTGAAACTTTGGAAGGTTAGGTATTAGTTGATAGGACGCGGGCAGAGCATTCCATAGCATTGGTGCAGTGAAGCTATAGAAAAGGCAGTTGGAGACGCGAGGGAAGTGGAGTAGTGGGAGGTCCGCACTTTACTAGGTAGTAGAGGTTAATCAAGATCACTGGCGGATCTAAAGAGCACGGGGTTGGGCGAGGCCGATGACTGAGATAGAGAGGAGAGGTAGGGGGTGCCCATTATACAGAGCCTTTATGGATGAGGGTTATTATTATTTTAAACTATTCGAAAGGAGGACTGGGCAGCAAGTGCAGCGAAATGGAATGAACTGTAAGGCATACATGGTCCCCTTATCAACGAGCGTGTGTCATGCAGAATTTGGGTTGTTTTCATGGCTTCCATGTTAACTTTGTCGCCACCCTCGATGTGTAATCCACAAAATTATACTGGCACACTTTTATATGTAGCGAATTATTTGAGCGGCTTCTTGCTCACCTTCTTGGTCCTCTCTGCCACCCATTGTTTTTAAGCCTGAGTAATTTAGGTTTAGGTAGTCGCCATGCCATCTCTAGCCTGCCGCTGCGTGCCGCTGCCTCTGCATGCGTCCATGTGTCAGGGTAATTATGAGCTGTTTTAGAAGATGGCTATCTAGCTTCATTCTGTCACTCTGTCATGGCCATGCGTGCCCTAATTTGGCATAATGGTGCGATTAGGCAGCCCTCAGACGGCATCCATCCATGCTTGCCCTGCTGTTCTGTCCCATTTCCGTGGTGTTCCATCCTTTTCGAGGTCCCAGGTGTGTGGAAAAGATCCCTGTGCAGAGCTTGTGTACCCTTGAAAATGTCGAGTCTCCCATTGACTTCAATGGGGGTTCGTTCTTCGAGACGAGCCTCGAGCATCGGGAAAAGTCGTCTCGAATACGAGTACCCGAGCATTTAGTGTCGCTCATCTCTACAATGTGTACTGATTGTGGGTGACAGGACGTTGTTGATGATGTTTGAGTGGTGACCAGGACAAGCTGTTACTGATGTGGACAGGGACAATCGGATTTACTGAGTGGTGCATGACATGTATGGGGAGGGACGAAAGTGTGACTAGTCGGCGTAACTGATGTGGTGACAGGACAATGGTGATGTTCGATTGGTGACAGACAATGTGTGTACTGATGTGGTGACAGGACCGTTACATGTGTAGGACCATTGTAATGATGTGGTGAAGACAATGATGGATACTTTGTGGTGACAGGACAATTGTACTGAGTGGTGACGAATGTGTGTAGAGTGTGACATACAGTGTACTGAGGTGGTGACAGGACAAGTGATTTGTGACTGGATTGTGGTTGACAGGACCAATTGATTCGTGATGTAGGTGACAGGACAAGTTGATGTAATTGTGGTGATAACAATCATCACTGATGTGGTGGACAGGACATTGGATGTACCGGATGTGGTGACATGACATGATGTACGATGTGGCGACAGGACAATGTGTACTGATGTGGTACCTGGGACAGGTACTAGTGTACGATCATGTACTGATGTGGGGACAGGAACCATGTCTGGATGTAACGATGTTTTGTAGCACAGGACATGTGATGTTACTGATGTGCGGTGACCAGGACAATAGTGTACTGATGGGGGTGATAGGACCAACAGTGAGTGTACTGAGGTGGTGACAGGACCATGTGTACTGATGTGGACAGGACAATGCCGATCTGTGTCTTGATTGTGGTGGACAGGCCATGTGATGTACTGATGTGGGTGACAGGACAATGTGATGGTGGATGTGGGAGCAGGGGACAATGTGATGTATGATTGTGGTTGAAAGGACAATGGATTGTTACTGATGTGGTTGACAGGACAATGTATGTTGCGGAGTGGGGACAGGGACAATGTGACTGTACTGAGGTGGTGAACAGGACAATGTTGTACTTTATGTGGCGGTGACAGGACAATGGTTGTGTACTTGATGTTGGGACAGGGACCACTGCATGTGTACTTATGTGGACCAGGAACACTGTTGTACTGATTTGGGGTGACAGGACAATGTGTGATGTACTGATGTGGAAAGGACCAAGCGATGTCGATGTGGTGACAGGACAATGTGATGTGAGGACTTGTGGTGACAGGACAACTGATTGTTGTGATGTGGACAGGAAATGTGATGTACTGATGTGTGATGGTGATAGGACAATGCGATGTGCACTGATGTGGGGACGGAACAATGGGATGTTACCGATGTGGTGACAGAATGTACTGTACAGATTGGCGACAGGACAATGTATTGTACTGATGTGGTGACCGACGGACATTGTGATTGTACTTATGTGGTGGACAGGGTGACAATGCCATGTACTGATGTGGTGACAGGACAATGTGATGTACTGATGTGGTGACAGGACAATGTGCACTGATTTGGGCTGCAGGGATTTGGGTGTTTGATTAGATGTACAAGCCTTGGGAAGGATGAGGAAAGCTGATAGGAAGGATCCATGTGACTTGTAGTGGATATTATGATGAATGCTGCTCCTGTTCTCCTGTACAGAAGAAACACACTTATTAAATATGACCTGAATAATGGCTTCCAGAAGACGCGGTGACCATACAGATATGGACATTGTCAGGCACACGCTGTGCAGGGATAGAGGATTGTGCGGATTATACCAGAGATAAAGTCACCCTGACAGCACAGTGCACCGTGTCATCTACTCAGAGAATATCTGATGGACAGCGTGGGGGATACAGCTCGGTTACTAGAAGGGAAAATAGCCATATTAATCGAAAGAGGGAGAGAAAGATAGATAGACAGACAGAAAAAGAGTATCTGTCAAATACTTGTTCAGCAATCAGCACAACCAGATTTGGCACAAATTGTCAGACTCGGTAAGTGGTGGCGAACACACCCTGCTACATCCCTGCAGGCTACAGCGCTGCCTACAGCAGAGAACCCGCTATCAGGAGCTTGCTAACAGACCCTGAGATAGCCTGCAAGTTAACAGGGAAACCTTACTTTGTCTAGCAGCTTCTGGATGGTGGAGTGGATAGATAAGATGAGGCAAGAGATAGACCAACGTACACACAGAGGGACAGATAACAGATACTAACAAACAAGCAGAGTTGGTCGAACCGGGTCAAAACCAAGATGGGGTGAAGCACAGAATTGAATTACTAGAGAGAGGTCAAGAAAATGTAGCAGAAGTAGCCAGGTGTAATGGAACTGGGCAGATATATAAAGGAATTCTTGGACGCCGCCCCAGAAGCTGAGTGGACTGGCCCTCCATCACTCTAGTAACCCTTGCTGGGTAGGGCTAGTTCAATCAGTTCCCAAACAGCAGCAAACTAGCCTCAGTTCACACACACAAAACACTGAAGAGAATCAATGGGGCACATTTACTTACCCGGTCCAGTCGCGATCCCGCGTTGCGTTCTCCAACGAGGATTTGGGTCTGCCGGGATTCACTAAGGTCGTGCGCCCGATATCCACCAGGTGTCGCTGCTGCACCGAGGTCCTTCGGAGTTCACCTTCTTCTTACCGATGCATGTAGGTGCTTGATCTTGCGACACAAATGGTTTTTTAAATTCCGCGGTTCTTACGAATCCGTCGGGTTGTCCGATGGCCACGCCCCCCCCCATTTCTGTCGCCTGAAAGCCGGCGCCGATGCACCAAAATCCGATCGCGTGCGCCAAGATCCCGGGCAATTCGGCGCAAAACGGAAATCGTCGGGAAACCCGACAAAAGTGCGCGGTTCGGACCCTTAGTAAATGAGCCCCAGTGTGTTCTAAGCCGCCTTCTATGGAGGGAAGACAATGCTGGCACAGATGTAATAGTTTGAGAATCAGCAGAGTGGTACCATAAAGGAGATAAAGTTGCAGAGTTCACAAAAGTGATAAAAGGTTCTCTATAACAGTAAAAGTGGGTGTACACTATAGTTATTGCATTATGTTCCTTCTATACCGTGGAATGTGCCATAGTATAAAAGGCCATTGCCACCATATTAAAGGAAATCAACCATCAAAATTCATCATGATAAACCAGGAACATTACTCATAGATCCAGGCACTGTGATTGTGGTATCTTCTTATGTTTGTTATCCATGGCCTCCTTCCTTCTAAAATCAACTGCTAAAATTATACAAATAAGCCATATGGGCTCTGGGGGGGGGGGGGCTATACCAAAGTCCTTCCTTGCTCTGGCTTCACAGGCTGTTACACTGTGCAGGAGTATGTCTCACCCTCACCCATTTTCCCTTAGCACTTCCCCCCTCCCTATGCTTGCTGAGAGGGGAGCAGTACTCCTGCACAGTGTAACAGTCTGTAAAGCTACAGCATGGAGGGGCTCTGGTTATGCCCCCTCAAAGCTCTTCTGACTTTTAAAGTTGATTTTAGAAGGACGGAGGCCATGGATGACAAATATAAGAAGATTCCCACAGTCCCGGTGCCTGGATCTAGGAGTAATGTCCCTGATTGATCATGATGGATTTTTTGGTTCTGTTCAACATGAATATATAAAGTTTATAAACCCTTGTGTGTCAGTTCATGATATATTTAATTCACTCCTCTAATAAATCTTCTCCTTGTATATTCCCAGAATCCACCCTGTCCTGTGAGTTCAGTGAGGACACATGTACATGGACCTCCAAACCCTCTCTCGGCCACATCCCCTGGAGACATTCATACTCGAAGGGCGTGAAAATGGATATGATAGCGGAAAACAACAGAGGTAATTACAAAAAGTCATAAAAACATGAATAAAACATCTGCAGAAAGACATCATTTGCATCGAGCAATCTGGGCGCCTGAAAATGATTGTATTTTTAAGGATTTACGTGTTCGTACAATTTGTCATACGAAATAATACATTTTCGAAGGTGAAATTAATTGCCTAATAGGAACATGTAAAATAGTCTAATTATATTTGCATAACACCTGCAGCAGCTCAGGTCGCAGGAGGAGAAGTTACTGCCGGGAAATGCGTTAAATTTTATTGTAATTTTCACTTTAATGTATTCTATTATGTTTAATTTACTTTCTGTGCTGGCTGATTGTTTATGGGTACTGTAGGGGGAACGTGGATAAAGGAACTCGGGCTCGGCAATGTTTTTGCAATTAGAAATCGCAGTTCTCTTACGGTAAATTTTATAGACTCATTGGGGCAGATTTATTAATTGTTGCTTTAACTTAGACAACTTAGAACTAAACCTGCTGCACCTAATTTACCATAGAGGCGCATGTTATAATGTTTTTAGGCCACATTTATCACACAGGGGCACATTTACTTACCTGGTCCAGTCGCGATCCAGCGGCACGTTCTCTGACGAGAATTTGGGTCTACTGGTATTCACTTCCGTGCGCCCGATATCCACCAAGTGTTGCTGCTGCGCCGAGGTCCGCCGGAGTTCACCTGCTTCTTCCGAGTGTATGTAAGTGCTGATCTTGCGACACAAATTATTTTTTAAATTCTGCAGTTTTTCCGAATCCTTCAGGTTTTCCGACGGCCGCGCCCCCTGATTTCTGTTGAGTGAAAGCCGGCGCCAATGCGCCACAATCCGATCACATGCGCCAAAATCCCGGGGCAATTTGGCGCAAATCGGAAATATTTGGGAAACCCGACGAAAATGCGAGATTCAGACCCTTAGTAAATGAGCCCCAGTGTGTACACCTGAAAACTGAAGTACAAGCCGGGAATTGCGGGGCACATCTATCATACGCTGGCGCACTTAGAACTTATGATGGTTTCCCCATCCCCTGGAAGGATCCGACCTTCTGATAATTCCTTTCGGGCAGTAGCTCGGCACAGTGCTGCCCTGGCGGGGCAATTCTATGCCAAGTCTGACCTGGTAAAGAACTGCACCATAGCCGGGTGTGAATGGGCCCTGGCACTGCCCCTTCCCTGCCCAACTGGAGAACAGGGCGGTGAAGTCTCAATTCTTGGCTCTACGTCGGGAATTGTGGTTATACTGTTTTTAGAGTCTCCAAATATTGAACTCTCTCTCCCCTCGATAAAGCTATATGTGTAGAGTTCAAGAGTAGAGATAAGAAGTCCAGATCTTCCTGTACGCTTTGTGCGAACCGGACATATTGCTTGGTCAGAAGTCAATCCGGCAAATTAATGCTCCTAGCTACTAGCCATGGCTGCGATTGGTCAAGGGTACACCCCTGGCCAATCAGATCCATGGCTAGTTGCTAGAGGTGCTCATATGTCAGATTGGCTGTTTGGCAGCCATTATTATTATTATTATATTATTACGGCAATATGTCTTGATTGCAGAGGGTGCACCCGAATCTCAAACCAGAACTAGAAGTTTGGGTCCGCTCATCTTTATTAAAAATCTTTATTGCAAACCTTCCAACTTTCAGGACACCAAAAGAGGGACACTAGTGGTGCTGGGTGGAGCAGGCAATCAACTACTCCTTTATCAGCATTGCATTCAACTCTCCAGAGGATACAGATACAGTTGCAGCCTGGAACTGTTCTGCTCAACCTGGGAATGTTGTGAAGTATGTTATTGGTGCCTAAACATTATTTTTTTGGGGGGTTAATTCAGATCAGCAGTGACAATCATACAGGTGTGCAAAGTGTGCTATTAACACTGAACAGTCGCTAGCTAAAGGGAACCTGTCACGAGGGTTCTAATTTTCACTAAAGACAGGTTACAGAAACCCCTTACAGCTGCAATGCACATCTGCCTTTCTGCTTTCTCTTAGCATTTACATTACAATATAATTGTGCATTATAACTTACCTTGCACCCTGACAGAATCCTCTGTGTAGTCCCAGGGGTTGGGCTTTGGTTTGGATGCATTTCAAAAACAACGTGTGACTTGTCTTTGACTCCTCAGTTCTCGGCCCCCACCTCTGTGCTCATGTACAGCTCCTCTCTCCCCCTCTGATGTCAGCTCACTGTGAGCTCTGTGAAGGGCAGGAGGGAAGAGCTGTACAGGAGCACAAATGTGGAAGTCAAGAGTTGAGCAGTCTGCAGCACAGACAAGTCACAAGTGTTGTTTTTTGAAATACATCCAAACCAAAGCCCAACCCCTGCGACTACATAGAGGATTCTGTCAGGGTGCAAGGTAAGTTATAACAAACAAATTACATTTGTATTCTGAGGAGCCCGTCCAACAGATACATCAGGAAGCCAGGGTATCTTGATGTATCCGGTGGCGCTGGTGGGGCAGAACCTTCTTCAATATACACCGGCAGGTCCCCGACAGAATTTGAAGAAGGGGGTCAACCCCTAAAACTTGATATGTCTGATGACCAAAAAAAACATTTCAGCCTGCACTTTTTTTTAGTTCCTTCCTCTTTCCGAATGTAGACTAAAAAAGCCTTCTATACCGTTTATACAAAACAAACCCAAAAATGTGTTCTATACAGTCACATACATTTCACACATTTGTTATGAGGGCTGTATATATGTATGTATATATGGATGTATATAGACCACAATATTTCTGATTGTTATGAATAGTTTCTGTTGGGTTTTGGGTAATCGACCCCTTCCCCCACTAATACAACTATATGCACTATTGATTATGTCCGTGAGTAGATGGGTCAGAACGGTTCATCCCAAATAATGGACTTTGTCCCGGCGGTCGTTTTATTCTGCATTTCAGCCTCGGCTTTAGCTTTTTGCCGCTTTATCAGCTAAAGGTTATTTCTATTAGCATAGTATGTAATTTCACATTACTGCAGGGACCCGCGCAGCAGAGGAGGAGAAGGTATAATCTCCCCATAAATGTCAAAATTCAGAGAGAAAAAGCGGAAGATTGATCTTTGACATTTCTGGAAGTGGAATCATCGCATTAAGCAGAATACAAAGGTCTGGCTGCGGAGAATGGGAGAGTTTGTTTTCCCAGGTATTTGTCATGTTACTGTAATATAGGAAGGGTGATCCCTGCTCATCCCAAAGGGAAAAGGTATTTATTTATACTGTATATGTTCCATTGTGCACATATATATATACAGGTGATGCCCTACCTAAGGACACCCGACTTACAGACGACCCCTAGTTACAGACGGACCCCTCTGCCCCCTGTAACCTCTGGAGAAGCTCTCTGGATGTTACTATAGTCCCAGGCTGCAATGATCAGCTGTAAGGTGTCTGTAATGAAGCTTTATTGATAATCCTTGGTCCCATTACAGCAAAAAATTTTCAAACTCCAATTGTCACTGGGGCAAAAAAATTTTTTGTCTTGATCTACAATTATAAAATATACAGTTTCGACTTACAAATTCAACTTAAGGACAAACCTATGGACCCTATCTTGTATGTAACCCAGGGACTGCCTCTATATAAATTGTTATTGACAAAGTTTACTATGGAGAACCCAGATGGTTAGACAAAGTAGGCAGCTGTCTAGGGCATCATTATGAAAGGTGAATGCAATTTGTGGATTGAAACAAACAAATAGCTTTAGCTATAAAATTGTATTTTAGGAATGGGGAATTTCATGAGACACTTCCTTGGCAATATGTATGATTACTGGATATAGCCCAGACTCCCTGAGGAGTGACCATCTGCAGCAGTCAGTGATTGGCTGCCGTTGATGTTTAAGGCATTTCCCCCAGTGATCTCACTGTTCTTATATGGACAGCAACATCACTGGGGACGTTCTTGAGTGTACGCTCAGCAGAGCCCTTGGGAGGGACGCAATACTTTACATCCGTTTCTCATAGGCTCTATTGGCCTCCACTGAGCATGTACGTGACTCAGTAGTAATAAGTGCAACCAAATTGTGTGAAATATTGAAATTAGGGCAACATTTTTATCAAATGTACAGTATGAAGTGGCTTCCATTAGATAACAAATTTGTTGCAAATTTAGAAATTATTTTCTACCTTCAGATTGTCTTACTTTGGTAAGCAGTATCAACATTTAAGCCACGTCGTTAATAGGTGGCACTCATTTTTTTTAATTACTAGACCCCACCTAGTAATGGCATGGGCATCATTTTTTGGGTTGTTCTCCTGTTTTCCTTCATTTCCTGAATGTAGAATGAGAAAAATGCAGAAACTTCCCGAATTGACAATTTTCTGATGGTGGGTCCAGACCCCCTTCATTGGCCATCGACTTGTCGTAGTAGCCATTCTGCTATACCTCTAGACCAGGGGTAGGGAACCTATGGCTCGGGAGCCAGATGTGGCTCTTTTGATGGCTGCCTTTGGCTCACAGACAAATCTTCAATAAATAGAGGTCAGCGCTGTGTCTGTCTAAGATATACATAGCGCTGATCACTTAGTGTGACACAGAGGGGCATGTGCTGTGGCTACCTATCTACTGGAGGTCCTGTGCTGTGGCTACATATCTCTTGGGGGTCGGTGTTGTGGCTACCTATCTACGCGGAGGCATGTGCTGTGGCTACCTATCTCTTGGGGGTCATCTACAGGGGCTACCTATCTACTGGGGGGCATGTGCTGTAGCTACCCATCTACTGAGGGGCATGTGCATATTGCACGGCTCTCAAGGAATTACATTTTAAAACATACGGGGGCAGATTTATCAAGCAGTCTGAAAGTCAGAATATTTCCAGTTGCCCATGGCAACCAATCACAGCTCAGCTTTCATTTCACCAGTGCTCATGAATATTTTAAAGGGGAGCCGTGACTGGTTGCCATGGGCAATTGGAAATATTCTGACTTTCAGACACTTGATAAATCTGCCCCATGGTGTTCATGGCTCTCTCAGCCAAAAAAGTTCCTGACCCCTGCTCTAGACCTAAAATTGCAAAAAGCAAACATCCAGACTGAATATTATGTGCAAGTTGTGAAAAGTCAGGGAACAAGTGGTAGGAAAACTAATGCAGACCTCGAATGTAGAGGAATCTTTAATGTCCTTTCCTCTCTTCCTGGCTCTCGAGTCCTGGCTGTCCGGGTGCGGAGCTGAAGAGAACGTCCTTGTAGTGTAAAGTGAGACGAGAGCTGGAATAGCCTAAAGCACCGAGATAGCAAAGACCTGCAATTCACATCCAGCCTCTGGGTCTAAAGGCACAACCCTGTCACATCTATAAGAGCCGCTATACCTCAGGGATAATGGAGTCCTGACACGCGGCTCCGGAGAACTGACGCAGATATAGGACGTTAATACAACTCCAGGGTAATGTACAGGAATGTGACACCCATTTCTTTATCTTTCTGTATAACCTTACAACGAACTGGAAAATAACCTGCATAATGTCAAAGTATTAGCGGAACGTATTGTACATATAACACTTTCAGTGGAAACTAAATTTGGGCACAACTCAGAACATTGTAACCAGTGATATGGGTCGCAGGACCACCCGTGACACAAGCTCAGCGATAGCAGCAGTTCATGGCCAGAAATTGCACATTTTAACCCTTACGCCATCTTTACGCCAAGTGGGCATTGAGGGGCACAGATGGTGGCGAGTGGGACCCACAACTAAGACACAATTCTGTGCCAGGTTGGACCTGGTGTAGCACTGTACATGACGCAACACGTGCGGGATTTATCAGGAGGCTAGTGCCTCATGATAGATCGGGTGGGTACCACGGGGTGGGGATTGCATCATACGCTGGGGCTCAAAGTGTCAGTTCATGAATCAAGAACTTTCAATCCTTATATTAAGGTCCATTCTATGAACTGTACGTAAAACTGGACAGCATTCACCAGCCTAACCCTAATATATATATAACCTAGATAATGGCCAATTATGATGCTGCCGCTGCTGTGCCGGAAACAAGGAGGTTGTGCGTTAAAGATCTCTTGTTAGTGTTGTTGACAGTTGTATGGAGAATGTTCTCAGCTAAAGCAAAAAAAATAAAATAAAACATTTAGGTAACATAAAGCTCAGAACTTTAAAACTGTAAAAAAGTACAGAGACATTAAACAAAATGAACAGAACATTATTTTGTGCAATAAATTATTAGCCTGTGAGTTGTGAAGCCGTCGTCTGCATCTGTCACCGATTTCTTTCGATACTCGGGAAGTCGGAATCCGCCAACAAACAGGTTTAAGTGGTTCTTTTGTAAAAGCAGGAAAATCACCTGAACTTAGAGCAACAATTTCACCATTTTCTGCTATTTGATGTTCCTCTGGAGTAAATAGAAGGAGCAATTACTCGTGTTCGCCTCGGCCTCTGTTCCCTCTTACACCACAGGTGACAGGCATTACAACACAATGTCGGACACCATTCACACTGTTTGGTATTTTCATGGGGAAACTGTATACTTGTTATGGTGGTGTCACATATAAAGGAATATTAATAACAAGGGGATTTCTAAAGTCTGCATTGCCCTACAGGAGCTTGTACAGTCAAAAGATTGGAAACCCCCATTTTATGATTTTTCTTGCTTTAATTCTACATTGCAGATTAATATTAAAGATATGAAAAAAGAAGGAATTAAATGGGGTTTTCTTGTCTCCTTTATTCATGCATAGTGTTGAGCCTGAACACAGAAACCCAAACTTCTGGCTGAAGTACCTGCTTGGGGACCCAAACCAGTACTGTTTGGCATATTTTGGACCCCCTATACATACTCCAGGGTGAAGTTCAGGTTTGGTGTTTAGGCTCACCTTCCACCGGTAACACCCACGATCGGCACTGGTAGTGATTGCGAGTGTTAACTCTATAAATTTAGAGGTTACGATCCGCAGGAAAATTAAGTTCCACCGGTGCCTCTGTCAGCAAAGGTGTAACCAGGGTTGAACGTACACAGTTTTTGTATACTTTTTTTTAATAAAAAAGCGTTAGCCACTTTCACAAAACGGTTTCGGAGTAAGATTAAGACCCTAATAGGGTCATCCATATCATACCTAGCCTGGTTAAGTTCATGTAAAGCTCCCGGGAATGGCAGTTCACTTGACCCATGATTAGCAGGACTCCCTTTGACATTCCATGTCCTGCTACCTTCTGGAGGCTCGAGGATATCGGGCAGCCATTACTGTGTATACAACCCCTCCACGATACCCTTGGCAAGCCCCTCCAGCTACTGATATGCGAGTGGTTATCACAGAGAAGCATTCTGACAGTAATAACTGCAAGGCCACCTCCAACCGCCGGAAGCCAGCAGGACAAGAGGATGTCACAGGAAGTCCTGAGTCCTGCTGCCGACGAGACATCCGCCAATTCCAGAGGCTTTACAGAAACTTTATCAGGATAGGTACAATATGTATGTCTCTTTTTGGGTCTTACACTTACCCTGGTAGGTTTTGTGATAAGGGACAACCCCTTTAATCCACACAAACTTGAGTTTTTGTATATATTTTTATAATAATTCCAGAAAGAACTGAACAAATGTCTAATGTCAGGCTGTGGTCCTCTGGTCCCCTAATTTGTGGATCGCACCTCAGTTATGGCCAGAGCCACAGGCCACTCAATGACTAATGTACTGGTGACCTAATACAATAAATTGTACCTCCAGTCCCCAGGATACGTACAAGATAAGTTCTTTAAGTTTATTCTTAAGTTGAATTTGTATGTAAGTCGTAGCCCCAGACAATTTTTTTTTTTTTAACCCAGTTTGGGTGGCCACAATGAATTAACTCATGTGTTAGTCATATATACCCCGGTAGTCCACACTCTTACTCTAATAACCCCTGTGGTTACAACTATTAAAAAAGTTCACATTTTTTCATAAATACTAAATTTTTCAGCAATTCTCAGTACTGACAGGCAAACCTCAACTTGACACCGGAACAATACATGAGAGTAACTTCCAAGAGCCGTATTATTATTCATTAATTATCATATTCATGAAGACGTTGAGTACAGAATTATTTATAGCATTCAGACAATAGGAACACGGGCGGGCGGTCAGCTCCAAACAGCAGAAGAAGAAACAATAGAAATTCCATATATTCCGATGCGCTCACTAATCTACATGACTGGTTGGTTGCTTTACATTTGTAATTTCTTTGCATATGCATTAAGTTCTCTGTAGTCTGACGCCGAACCTTAGATAGATGATTGTCGGCGAACGCGTCTTGTAAGGAATAAGTCGGGAAGAAAAATGGATTGGAATTTAAAAGCAGCTAAATGATCTCTGGAAGTACAGCCGGGCTGGGATTGATTAGCGGAATAAGCAGTTTGATGCATAATCATACCAATAACATTTCCAAAATGTTAATCGTCGCGCCTTTAAAGTTTATCTGCTGCGGAGACCGCCATAAGATAATACCCTCCCACCACTGCGCAAATTATTTTTTTCCTGCTGAGTAGGAGACCAAAACAGACACCAACACAAAAAAGATTTTCAAGACTTAACCCTGTTATCTCTCAAAAGCTGAGCAGATTGTACATAGTGTCCTATCTGCAGGCAGCATGTTATAGAGCAGGAGGAGCAGAGCAGATTGTACATAGTGTCCTATCTGCAGGCAGCATGTTATAGAGCAGGAGGAGCTGAGCAGATTGTGTAATATTCTCCATCAGGTATAAAGCTTCTCTGTGTCTTCTGCTCCTTCCCTTCCTCCTCTGGAGATTTCTCAGGTCTCTGCAGATAGATAAGAGGCGGCTAATGATTAACTCTGTAACTGCCTGGAGAACATTTCTCTTGATGATTAGATTATGGGGAGACTATAAAGAGTTAAGTCATTAGAAACCTTATCAGCTTCTTATCTATAGGCTGTCAGTGTGAGGAGGAGGGGGAGGGGAGGATTTATACCCAAACTGCAACAATCAGGGGGGAAACAGGAAGGATCGGATTTACCATCATCACCTGCGGCAGCCATTGCTACAATGGGGCAGATTTACTTACCCGGCCCATTCGCGATCCAGCGGCGCGTTCTCTGCACAGGATTCGGGTCCGGCTGGGATTTAAGAAGGTAGTTCCTCCGCCGTCCACCAGGTGGCGCTGCTGCGCCGAAAATAATCTTAACGCCCCGGAATGCACCATCCCATAGCAGGTGAAGGTGAGCGCTTCCCAAGCGACACATTTCGGTTTTTAAATGCGGCGGTTTTTCCGAATACGTCGGGTTTTCGTTCGGCCCCCCCCCCCCCCCCCCATTTCTGTCGCGCGCATGCCGGCCCCGATGCGCCACAATCCGATCGCGTGCGCCAAAAACCCGGGGCAATTCATGTACAAGCGGCGCAAATCGGAAATATTCGGGTAACACGTCGGGAAAACGCGAATCGGGCCGTTAGTAAATGACCCCCAATGTATCAGCTTTTCCTTCTCTCCTCCTCCCAGAAACCGTGAATATTTCATGTTTCTTTATACTGAACCGCATGAGGCTTTTTAGCTGCGGGACAAATTCTCCTCCTTTTGGTCCCATGTGATATTCCGGGAATTTCCTGGGAAGCTGCAACAGAAACATTGGATACAGAAACGTTAGATACAGAAACGTTAGATACAGAAACATTGGATACAGAAACATTGGATACAGAAACATTAGATACAGAAACATTGGAAGGACAATGTGATGTACTGATGTGGTGACAGGACAATGTGATGTACTAATGTGGTGATGTACACATGTACTGATGTGGTGACAGGACAATGTGATGTACTGATGTGGTGACAAGCTCATCCTGCTCTATAACATGCTTCCTGCAGATAGGACAACTATGTACAATCTGCTCATCTCCTCCTGTCTATAACATGCTGCCTGCAGATAGGACACTATGTACATATGCTCAGCTCTCCTGCTCTATAACATGCTTCCTGCAGATAGGACACCACAAAGGTACAATCTGACCATCTCCTCTGTTCTATAACATGCTGCCTGCAGATAGGACACTATGTACAGTTCGCTCAGCTTCTCCTGCTCTATAACATACTGCTGCAGATAGGACACTATGTACATTCTGTTCAGTTCTTACTGCTATATAAACAGTGCTGCCTGCAGATAGGATGCTGTGTATAATCTGCTCAGCTCCTCCTGCTCTAAACATGCTGCCTGCAGATAGGACACTGTCTATAATCTGCTCAGCTCCCCTGCTCTATTCATGCTGCTGCAGATAGGACACGTGTATAATCTGCTCAGCTCCTCTTGCTCTATAACATGTGCCTGCAGATAGGACACTATGTACAATTCCTCATCTCCTCCTGCTCATAACATGCTGCCTGCAGATAGGCCTATGTACAATATGTCAGCTCCTCCTGATCAATAACATGCTGCCTGCAGATAGGACACTATGTACAATCTGCCTGCCCTCCTGTCTATAACATGCTGCCTGCAGATAGAACACTATGTACTATCTGCTCAGCTCTTTCCTGCTCTATAACATGCTTGCCTGCAGATAGGATACTATGTACACATCTGCTCAGCTCCTCCTGCTCTATAACATACTGCCGCAGAAAGGACACTATGTACAATATGCTCAGCTCCTCTGCTCTATAACATACTGCCTGCAGAAAGGACACTAGTACAATCTGCTCAGCTCCTCTGCTCTATAACATGCTGCTGCAGATATGACACTATGTACAATTGCTCAGCTCCTCCTGCTCTATAACATGCTTCCTGCAGATAGGACACTATGTACATTGTCATCTCCTCCTGCTCTATAACATGCTGCCTGCAGATAGGACACTAGTACCATTGACTCAGCTCCTCCTGCTCTATAACATGCTTCCTGCAGATAGGACACAATGTACAATCTGACCCTCTCCTTCCTGTCTATAACATGCTGCCTGCAGATAGGACACTATGTACAGTCTGCTCAGGTTCTCCTGCTCTAAACACTGCCTGCAGATAGGAATATGTACATTTGTTCAGTTCTTACTGCTATATAACATGCTGCCTGCAGATAGGAGCTGTTGATAATCTGCTCAGCTCTCCTGCTCTATAACATGCTGCCTGCAGATAGGACACTGTCTATAATCCTGCTCAGCTCCCCCTGCTCTATATCATGCTGCCTGCAGAAGGACACTGTGGATAATCTGCTCAGCTCTCTGCCTCTATAACATGCTGCCTGCAGATAGGACACTATGTACAATCCTCATTCCTCCTGCTCTATAACATGCTGCCTGCGATAGGACACTATGTACAATCTGCTCAGCTCTCCTGATCAATAACATGCTGCCTGCAGATAGGACACTATGTACAATCTGCTCTGCTCCTCCGCTCTATAACAGGCTGCCTGCAGATAGAACACTAGTACTATCTGCTCAGCTCTTCCTGTCTATAACATGTGCCTGCAGATGGATACTATGTACAATCTGCTCAGCTCCTCCTGCTCTATAACATACTGCCTGCAGAAAGGACACTATGTACAATCTGCTCAGATCCTCCGCTTATAACATACTGCCTGCAGAAAGGACCCTATGTACAATCTGCTCAGCTCCTCCTGCTCTAAACATGCTGCCTGCAGATATGACACTATGTACAATCTGCTCAGCTCTCCTGCCTCTATAACATGCTTCCTGCAGGAGGACACTAGTACAATTGCATCTCCTCCTGCTTATAACATGCTGCCTGCAGATAGGACACTATGACAATCTGCTCAGCTCCTCCTGCTCTATAACATGCTTCCTGCAGATAGGACACAATGTGCAATCTGACCATCTCCTCCTGTTCTATAACATGCTGCCTGCAGATAGGACACTATGTACAGTCTGCTCAGCTTCTCCTGCTCTATAACATACTGCCTGCAGATAGGACACTATGTACATTCTGTTCAGTTCTTACTGCTATATAACATGCTGCCTGCAGATAGAACACTGTGTATAATCTGCTCAGCTCCCCCTGCTCTATATCATGCTGCCTGCAGATAGGACACTGTGTATAATCTGCTCAGCTCCCCGCTTTATATCATGCTGCCTGCAGATAGGACACTGTGTAATCTGCTCAGCTCCTCTTGCCTCTATAACATGCTGCCTGCAGATAGGACACTATGTACAATCTCCTCAGCTCCTCCTGCTCTTAACATGCGCTTGCCAGATAGGACACTATGTACAATCTGCTCAGCTCCTCCTGATCAATAACATGCTGCTGCAGATAGGACACTATGTACAATCTGCTCTGCTCCTCCTGCTCTATAACAGCTGCCTGCAGATAGAACACTATGTACTATCTGCTCAGCTCTTCCTGCTCTATAACATGCTGTCTGCAGATAGACACTATGTACAATCGCTCAGCTCCTCCTGCTCTATAACATACTGCCTGCGAGAAAGGACACTATGTACAATCTGCTCAGATCCCTCCTGCTCTATAACATGCTGCCTGCAGATATGACACTATGTACATATGCTCGCTCCTCCTGCTCTATAACAGCTTCCTGCAGATAGACACAATGTACAATCTGACCATCTCCTCCTGTCTATAACATGCTGCCTGCAGATAGGACACTATGTAACAGTCTGCTAGCTTCTCCTGCTCATAACATACGCCTGCAGATAGGACACTATGTACTTTGTTCAGTTCTTTAGCATATAACATGCTGCCTGCAGATAGGACACTGTGTATATGCTCAGCTCCTCCTGCTCTATAAACATGCTGCCTGCAATAGGACACTGTGTATAATATGCTCAGCTCCCCCTGCTCTATATCATGCTGCCGCAGATAGGACACTGTGTATAATAGCTCAGCTCCTCTTGCTCTATAACATGCTGGCCTGCAGATAGGACACTATGTACAATCTCCTCAGCTCCTCCTGCTCTATAACATGCTGCCTGCAGATAGGACACTATACAATCGCTCAGCTCCTCCTGATCATAACATGCTGCCTGCAGGTAGGACCTATGTACAATCTGTCTGCTCCTCCTGTTCTATACATGCTGCCTGCAGATAGAACACTATGTATATCTGCTCAGCTCTTCCTGCTCTATAACTGCTGCCTGCAGATAGGACACTATGTACATCTGATCACTCTCCTGCTCTGTAACATGCTGCCTGAGATGGATACTATGTACAATCTGCTCAGCTCCTCTCTGTCTATAACATAATGCCTGCAGAAGGACACTATGTACAATCTGCTCAGCTCCTCCTGCTCTATAAACATACTGCCTGCAGAAAGGACACTATGTACAATCTGCTCAGTCCTCCTGCTCTATAACTATGGTGCCGAAAGAACACTATGTACAATGCTGTCAGCCCTCCTGCTCTAGAACAGCTGCCTACAGATATGACACATGTACAATCTGCTCTGCTACTCCTGCCTCTATAACATGCTGCCTGCAGATAGGACACTATGTACAATCCTAGCTTTTGAGAGATAACAGGGTTAAGTCTTGAAAATCTTTTTTGTGTTGGTGTCTGTTTGGTTCTCCTACTCAGCAGGAAAAAAATAATTTGCGCAGTGGTGGGAGGGTATATCTTATGCGGTCTCCGCAGCAGATAAACTTTAAAGGCGCGACGATTAACATTTTGGAAATGTTATTGGTATGATTATGCATCAAAACTGCTTATTCCGCGAATCAATCCAGCCCGGTCTGTACTTCCAGAGATCATTTAGCTGCTTTAAATTCCATCCATGGTTCTACCCGCCTTATTCCTTACAAGACGCGTTCGCCGACATCATCTATCTAAGTCGGCGTCAGACTACAGAGAAACTTAATGCATATGCAAAGAAATTACAAATGGAAAGCAACAACCAGTCATGTAGATTAGTGAGCGCATCGGAATATATGGAATTTTATTGTTTCTTCTTCTGCTGTTTGGAGCTACGCCCCACCCGTGTCCTATTGTAGATGCTATAAATAATTCTGTACTCAACGTCTTCATGAATATGATAATTAATGAATAATAATACGGCACTTGGAAGTTACTTCATGTATTGCTCCGTGTCCAATTGAGTTTGCGTCAGTACTGAGAATTGCTGAAAAATTAGTATTTATGAAAAATGGGAACTTTTTTAATAGTTGTAACCACAGGGGTTTAGAGTAAGAGTGTGGACTACCGGGGTATATATGACTAACACATTCGATTTAATTCATTGTGGCACCCAAACTGGGTTAAAAAAAAAAAATTTGTCTGGGGCTACGACTTACATACAAATTCAACTTAAGATATAAACTTAAAGAACTTATCTTGTACGTATCCTGGGGACTGGAGGTAAATTTATTGTATTAGGTCACCAGTACATTAGTCATTGAGTGGCTGGCTCTGGCCATAACTGAGGTGCGATCCACAAATTAGGGGACCAGAGGACCACAGCCTGACATTAGACATTTGTTACAGTTCTTCTGGAATTATTATAAAAATATATACAAAAACTCAAGTTTGTGTGGATTAAAGGGGTTGCCCTTATCACAAAACCTACCAGGGTAAGTGAGACCAAAAAGAGACATACATATTGTACCTATCCTGATAAAGTTTCTGTAAAGCCTCTGGAATTGGCGGATGTCTCGTCGGCAGCAGGAATCAGGACTTCCGTGACATCCTCTTGTCCTGCTGGCTTCGCGCGGCGAGGTGGCCTTGCAGTTATTACTGTCAGAATGCTTCTCTGTGATAACCACTCGCATATCAGTAGTTGGAGGGGCTTGCAAGGGTATATCGTGGAGGGGTTGTATACACGTAATGGCTGCCCGACATCCTCGAGCTCCAGAAGGTAGCAGGACATGGAATTCAAAGGGAGTCCTGTAATCATGGTCAAGTGAACTGCCAGTCCACGGGAGCTTTACATGAACTAACCAGGCTAGTTATGATATGGATGACCCTATTAGGGTCTAATCTTACTCCGAAACCGTTTTGTTGAAAGTGGCTAACGCTTTTTTATTAAAAAAGTGTACAAAAACTGTGTACGTCAACCCTGGTACACCTTGCTGACAGAAGGCACCGGTGGAACTAATTTTCTGCGGATCGTAACCTCTAAATTTATAGAGGTAACACTCGCATCACTACCAGTGCGATCTGGGTGTTAACGGTGGAAGGTGAGCCTAAACACCAAACCTGAATTCACCCTAGAGTATGTACAGGGGGTCCAAAATGCCAAACAGTACTGGTTGGGTCCCAAGCAGGTACTTCAGCCAGAAAGTTTGGGTTTTGGTTCTGTGTTCAGGCTCAACACTATCATGAATAAAGGAGACAAGGCAAACCCCATTTAATTCCTTCTTTTTCATATCTTTAATATTAATCTGCAATGTAGAATTAAAGCAAGAAAAATCATAAAATGGGGTTTCCAATCTTTTGACTGTACCAGCCCCTGTGGGCCATGCAGACTTTAGAAATCCCCTTGTTATTAATATTCCTTTAATGTGAAACCACCATAACAAGTATACAGTTTCCTATGAAAAATACCAAACAGTGTGAATGGTGTCGACATTGGGGGTCATTACTAACGGCCCGTTCGGTTTCCGACGTGTTCACTGAAATTTCCGATTTGCGCCGCTTGTACATGAATTGCCGGGTTTTGGCGGCACGCGATCGGAATGTGGCCGATCGGGGCCGGCATGCGCGGACAAAATCGGGGGGGGCGTGGACCGAACGAAAACCCGACGTATTCGGAAAAACCGCCGCATTTAAAAACCGAAATGTTTCGCTTGGGAAGCGCTCACCTTCACCTGCTATGGGATGGTGCATTCCGGGGCGTTAAGATTATTTGGCGCAGCAGCGCACCTGGGACGGCGGAGGAACTACCTTCTTAAATCCAGCCGGACCCGAATCCTGTGCAGAGAACGCGCCGCTGGATCGCGAATGGGCCGGGTAAGTAATCTGCCCCATTGGTTGTAATGCCTGTCACGTGGTGTAAGAGGGAACAGAGGCCGAGCGAACACAAGTAATTGCTCCTTCTATTTACTCCAGAGGAACATCAAATAGCAGAAAATGTGTGATAAATTGTTGATCTAAGTTCAGGTGATTTTCCTGCTTTTACAAAGAAACATTAAACCTGTTTATTGGTGGATTCCGACTTCCCGAGATCGAAAGAAATCGGTGACGGATGCAGACGACGGCTTCACAAACTCACAGGCTAATATTTATTGCACAAATATGTTCTGTTCATTTTGTTTAATGTCTCTGTACTTTTTTACAGTTTTAAAATTCTGGCTTTATGTTACCTAAATTTTATTTTATTTTTTTTTGCTTTAGCTGAGAACATTCTCCATACAACTGTCAACAACACTAACAAGAGATCTTTAACGCACAACTCCTTGTTTCCGGCCCACGCAGCGGCAGCATCATAAAGTGGCCATTATCTAGTTAATATATATTAGGGTTAGGCTGGTGAATGCGTCCAGTTTTACGTACAGTTCATAGAATGGACCTTAATATAAGGATTGAAAGTTCTTGATATTGAATGACACTTGAGCCCCAGCGTATGATGCAATCCCCACCCCCTGGTACCCACCCGATCTATCATGAGGGCACTATCCTCCTGATAAATCCTGCACGTGTTGCGTCATGTACAGTGCTACACCAGGTCCAACCGGCACAGAATTGTGTCTTAGTGTGGGTCCCACTCCGCACCACTGTGCCCCTCAATGCCCACTTGGCGTAAAGATGGCGTAAGGGTTAAAAGGTGCAATTTCCTGGCCAGGAACTGCTGCTATCTGCTGAGCTTGTGTCACGGGTGGTCCCGCGACCCATATCACTGGTTACAATGTTCTGAGTTGTGCCAATTTAGTCTCCACTGAAAGTGTTATATGTACAATACGTTCCGCTAATACTTTGACATTATACAGGTTATTTTCCAGTTCGTTGAAGGTTATCAGAAAGATAAAAATGGTGTCACATTCCTTACATTACCCGGATTGTATTAAAGTCCTATATCTGCGTCAGTTCTCCGGAAGCGCGTTGTCCAGGACTCCATTATCCCCGAGGTAATAGCGGCTTTATAGATGTGACAGGTTGTGCCTATTAGACCCAGAGGTGCTGGAGTGAATTGCCGGTTTGCTATCTCGGTGCTTAGGCTATTCCAGCTCTCGTCTCACTTTACACTACAAGGACGTTCTCTTCAGCTCCGCACCCGGACAGCCGACTCGAGAGCCAGGAAGAGAGGAGAAGGACATTAAAGATTTCCTCTACATCCAGGTCTGCATTAGTTTTCCTACCACTTGTTCCCTGACTTTTCAAACTGCACTAATTCAGTCTGGATGTTTGCTTTTTGCAATTTTAGGTCTAGAGCAGGGGTCAGGAACTTTTTTGGCTGAGAGAGCCATGAACCCATGGGGCAGATTTATCAAGTGTCTGAAAGTCAGAATATTTCCAATTGCCATGGCAACCAGTCACAGCTCCCCTTTAAAATATTCATGAGCACTGGTGAAATGAAGCTGAGCTGTGATTGGTTGCCATGGCAACTGGAAATTCTGACTTTCAGACTGCTTGATAAATCTGCCCCCATAGGTTTTAAAATGTAATCCTTGAGAGCCGTGCAATGCAGCACATGCCCTCAGTAGATGGGTAGCTACAGCACATGCCCCCAGTAGATAGGTAGCCCCTGTAGATGACCCCCAAGAGATAGGTAGCCACAGCACATGCTCGCTGTAGATAGGTAGCCACAACACCGACCCCCAAAGATATGTAGCCCACAGACAGGACCTCCAAGAGATGAGTAGTCTTCGCACATGACCCTCAAGAGATAGGAAGCCCCAGCACATGCCCCCAGTGATAGGTAGCCACAGCACATGCCCCTCTGTGTCCCACTAAGTGATCAGCGCTATGTTATCTTAGATAGACACAGCGCTGACCTCTATTTATTGAAGATTTGTCTGTGAGCAAAGGCAAGCCATCAAAGAGCCACATCTGGCTCCCGAGCCATAGGTTCCCTACCCCCTGGTTCTAGATGGTATAGCAGAATGGCTACTACGACAATCGATGGCCAATGAAGGGGTCTGGACCCCCCATCAGAAAATTGTCAATTCGGAATGTTCTGCATTTTTCTCATTCTACATTCAGGAAATGAAGGAAAACAGGAGAAACAACCCAAAAAATTTGCCCATGCCATACTAGGTGGGGTCTAGTAATAAAAAAAAATGAGTGGCCACCAATTAACGACGTGGCTTAAATTTTGATACTGTTACAAAGTAAGACAATCTGAAGGTAGAAAATAATTTCTAAATTTGCAACAAATTGTTTATCTAATGGAAGCCACTTCATACTGTATTTGAGAAAAATGTTGCCCTAATTTCAATATTTCACACAATTTGGTTGCACTATTACTACTGAGTCACTACATGGAGGCCATTAGAGCCTTGAGAATGGATGTTAAAGTATTGCGTCCTCCCAAGGGCTCTGCTGAGCGTACACTCAAGAACGTCCCCAGTGATGTTGCGGTTCATATAAGAACAGTGACATCACTGGGGGAATGCCTTAAACATCACGGCAGCATCACTGACTGCTGCAGATGGTCACTCCTCTGGTGAGCCTGGGTAAATCCAGTAATCATAAAATTCCCCATTCCTAAATACATTTTATAGCTAAAGCTAATTGTTTGTTTCAATCCACAAATTGCATCCACCTTTCATAATATGCCCTAGACCAATTGCCTACTTTGTCTAACCATCTGGGTTCTCCATAGTAACTTTGTCATGGAGCAACAACAATTATATAGAGGCAGTGCCCCGGGTTACATACAAAAGGGTCCATAAGTTTGTTCGTAAGTGGAATTTGTATGTAAGTCGAAACTGTATATTTTATAATTGTAGATCAAAACAAATTTTTTTTTGCCCCAGTGACAATTGGAGTTTCAAAATTATTTGCTGTATGGGACCAAGGATTATCAATAAAGCTTCATACAGACACCTTACAGCTGATCATTACAGTCTGGACTATAGTAACACCAGAGACTTCACCAGAGGTCACAGGGGGCAGAGGGGTCCGTCTGTAACTAGGGGTCGTCTGTAAGTTGGTGTCCTTAAGTAGGGCATCACTGTATATATATATTTGCACAATAGAACTATACAGTATAAATAAACATTTTCCCCTTTGGGATGAGCAGGGATCACCCTTCCTTATTTACAGTAACATGACAAATACCGGGAAAACAAACTCTCCATTCTCCGCAGCCAGACCTTTGTATTCTGCTTAATGCGATGATTCCATTCCAGAATGTCAAAGATTCAATCTCCGTTTTTTTCCTCTGAATTTTGACATTTATGGGGAGATTATACCTTCTCCTCCTCTCGCGCCGGGTCCCTGCTTAATGTTGAAATTACAACTAGCTAATAGAAATAACCTTTGCTGATAAAGCGGCAAAAAGCTAAAGCCGAGGCTGTGAAATGCAGAATAAAACGACCGCCGGGACAAGTCCATTATTTGGATGAACCGTTCTGACCCATCTCTCACGGACATAATCAATAGTGCATATAGTTGTATTAGTGGGGGAAGGGGTCGATTACCCAAAACCCAACATGCAACTATTCATAACAATTAGAATATGGTGGTGTATATACATCCAATATACCATACATATATCACAGCCCTCAAACAAAGTGTGAAATGTATGTGACTGTATAGAACACATTTTGGGTTGTTTTGTATAAAAGGTATAGAAGGCTTTTTTTAGTCTACATCGGAAAGAGGGAAGGAACTAAAAAAAAAGTGCAGGCTGAAATGTTTTTTTGTTCATCAGACTATCAAGTTTTAGGGTTGACCCCTTCTTCAAATTCTGTCGGGGACACTGCCGTGTATATTGAAGAGAGGTTCCGCCCCACCAGCGCCACGGAACATCAAGATACCCTGGCTTCCTGATGTATCTGTTGGATGGGCTGCTCAGAATGCAAATGTAATTTGTTTGTTATAACTTACCTGACACCCTGACGAATCCTCTATGTAGTTGCAGAGGGTTGGCTTTGGTTTGGATTGATTTCAAAAAACACCACGTGACTTGTCGTGCTGCAGATGCTCAATTCTTTGACTTCCACATTGTGCTCCTGTACAGCTCTTCCCTCCTGCCCTTCACAGACTCACAGTGATCTGACATCAGAGGGGGAGAGAGGAGCTGTACAGGAGCAAAAAGTGGGGGCTGATAGCTGAGGAGTGTACATCAAAGACAAGTCACACGTGTTTTTGAAATGCATCCAAACCAAAGCCCAACCCCTAGGACACCAAGAGGATTCTGTCAGGGTGCAAGGTAAGTTATAACGCACAATTATATGTAATGTAAATGCTAAGAGAAAGCGGTTTGCACAAAGCGTACAGATCTGGACTTCTAATCTTTACTCTTGAACTCTACGCATATGCTTTATCGGGGGAGAGAGAGTTCAATATTTGGAGACTCTAAAAACAGATAACCACAATTCCCGACACAGATCCAAGAATGCGACTTCACCGCCCTGTCTCCGTTGGGCAGGGAAGGGCAGTGCCAGGGCCCATTCACACCGGCTATGGTGCAGTTCTATACCAGGTCAGACTTGGCATAGAATTGCCCGCCAGGCAGCACTGTGTGCCGAGTTAACTGCCCGAAAGAATTATCAGAGGTCGGATCCTTCAGGGATGGGGAAAACATCATAAGTTCTAAGTGCGCCAGCGTATCAGAGATGTGCCCCGCAATTCCGGCTGTACTTCAGTTTTCAGGTGTACACACTGGGCTCATTTACTAAGGTCTGAATCCGCATTTTTCGTCGGGTTTCCCAATATTTCCGATTTGCTCCGAATTGCCCCGGTGATTTTGGCGCATTGATCGGATTGTGGCGCATTGGCGCCGGCATTTACTCGACAGAAATCAGGGGCGCGGGCCGTCGGAAAACCTGAAGGATTCGAAAAATGCGGGAATTTAAAAATATTTGTGTCGCAAAATCAGCACTCACATACAACTGGGAAGAGAAGCAGGTGACTCCGGCGGACCTCGGCGCAGCAGCGACACCTGCTGGATATCGGGGCGCACGGAAGTGAATACCACAGACCCAATTCTGTCAGAGAACGTGCCGCTGGATCGCGACTGGACCGGGTAAGTAAATGTGCCCCACTGTGATAAATGTGGCAAAAACATTATAACATGCGCCTCTATGGTAATAGTTGTGCAGCAGTTTAGTTCTAAGTTATTAAAGCAACAATTAATTAAATCTGCCCCAATGAGTCCATAAAATTTACCGTAAGAGAACTGCGATTTCTAATTGCAAAAACATTGCCGGAGCCGAGTTCCTTTATCCACGTTCCCCCTACAGTACCCATAAACAATCAGCCAGCACAGAAATAAATTAAACATAATAGAATACATTAAAGTGAAAATTACATAAAAATTTAACGCATTCCCGGCAGTAACTTCTCCTCCGCGGACCTGAGCTGCTGCAGGTGTTATGAAAATATAATTAGACTATTTACATGTTCCATTAGGCAATTAATTCACCTTCGAAAATGTATATTTCGTATGACAAATTGTACGAACACGTAAATCCTTAAAAATACAATACTTTTCAGGCGCCCATTGCTCGATGCAAATGATTTCTGTCTGCAGATGTTTTATTCATGTTTTTACGACTTTTTTGTAATTACCTCTGTTGTTTTTCCGCTATCACATCCATTTCACGCCCTTCGAGTATGAATGTCTCCAGGGGATGTGACCGAGAGAGGGGTTTGGAGGTCCATGTACATGTGTCCTCACTGAACTCACAGGACAGGGGGAATTCTGGGAATATACAAGGAGAAGATTTATTAGAAGGAGTGATAAATATATCATGAACTGACACACAAGGTTATAAACTTATGTATTCATGTTGAACAAACCTTAAGGAACTCTACCAAAAAATCCATCATGTCAAATCAGGGACATTGCTCATGATCCAGGCACCGTGACTGTGGGAATCTCTTCTATTTGTCATCCATGGCCTCCTTCTTACTAAAATCAACTTTAAAAGTCAGAATGAGCTTTGTGGGCATAACAGAGCCCCTCCATGCGTTAGCTTTACAGAACTGTTACACTGTGCAGGAGTACTGCTCCCCTCTCAGCAAGCATAGAGGGGGAGTTGCTAAGGGAAATGTGGTTGAGGTGAGACATACTCCTGCACAGTGAAAAAGCCTGTGAAGCCAGAGCAAGGAAGGACTCTGGTATAGCCCCCCCCCCCCCCAGAGCCATATGGCCTTATTTGTATAATTTTAGCAGTTGATTTTAGAAGGAGGAGGCCATGGATAGCAAACATAGAAGAGTTACCACAATCACAGTGTCTGGATCTATGAGTACTGTTCCTGGTTTATCAGGATGGATTTTGATGGTTGATTTCCTTTAATATGGTAGCAATGCCTTTTATACTGGCACATCCTACCGTATAGAAGGAACATAATGCAATAACTATAGTGTACACACCACTTTACTGTTATAGAGAACCTTTTATCACTTTTTGTGAACTCTGCACTTTATCTCCTTTATGGTACCACTCTGCTGATTCTCAAACTATTACATCTGTGCCAGCATTGTCTTCCCTCCATAGAAGGCGGCTTAGAACACACTGGGGCTTTTGTCGGTTTCCCGCCGATTCCGTTTTGCGCCGAATTGCCCTGGATTTTGTCGCACGCGATCAGATTTTGGTGCATCGGCGCCGGTTTCAGGCGACAGAAATCGGGGGGGGGCGTGTGGCCATCGGACAAACCGACGATTCGTAAGAACCGCGAATTTAAAAACCATTTGTGTCGCAAGATCAAGCACCTACATACATCGGTAAGAAGAAGGTGAACCCCGAGGACTCGGTGCAGCCGCGACACCTGGTGGAATCGGGCGCACGACCTTAGTGAATCCCGGCAGACCCGAATCCTCGTCGGAAGAACGCAACGCGGGATCGCGACTGGACCGGTAAGTAATGTGCCCCATTGATTCTCTTCGTGTTTTGTGTGTGAACTGAGGCTAGTTTGCTGCTGTTTGGGAACTGATTGAACTAGCCCTACCAGCAAGGGTACTAGAGTGATGGAGGGCCAGTCCACTCAGCTTCTGGGCGGCGTCCAAGAACTCCTTTATATATCTGCCCAGTTCCATTACACCTGGCTACTTCTGCTACATTTTCTTGACCTCTCTCTAGTAATTCAATTCTGTGCTTCACCCCATCTTGGTTTTGACCGGTTCGACCCAACTCTGCTTGTTGTTAGTATCTGTTATCTGTTCCTCTGTGTGTACGTGGTCTATCTCTTGCCTCATCTTATCTATCCACCCACATCCAGAAGCTGCTAGACAAAGTAGGTTTCCCTGTTAACTTGCCAGGCTATCTCAGGGTCTGTTAGCAGCTCCTGATAGCGGTTCTCTGCTGTAGGCAGCGCTGTAGCTGCAGGGATGTTGCAGGGTGTGTTCGACACCACTTACCGAGTCTGACAATTTGTGCCAAATCTGGTTGTGCTGATTGCTGAACAAGTATCTGACGATACTCTTTTTCTGTCTGTCTATCTATCTTTCTCTCCCTCTTTCGATTAATATGGCTATTTTCCCTTCTAGTAAACCGAGCTGTATCCCCCCCGCTGTCCATCAGATATTCTAGATGACACGTGCACTGTGCTGTCAGGGTGACTTTATCTCTGGTATAATCTGCACAATCCTCTATCCCTGCACAGCGTGTGCCTGACAATGTCCAATCTGTGTGGTCACCGCGCTTCTGGAAGCCATTATTCAGGTCAAATTTAATAATTTTGTTTCATCTGTACAGGAGGACAGGTGCAGCATCTCATCATAATATCCACTACAAGTCACATGGATCCTTCCTATCAGCTTTCCTCATCCTTCCAAGGTCTTTGTACATCTATCAAACACCCAAATCCCTGCAGCCCACATCAGTACACATTGTCCTGTCACCACATACTCACATCACATTGTCCTGTCACCACATCAGTACATCGCATTGTCCTGTCACCACATCAGTACATCGCATTGTCCTGTCACCACATAAGTACATCACATTGTCCTGTCACCACATCAGTACATCACATTGTCCTGTCGCCACATCAGTACATTACATTGTCCTGTCACCACATCGGTACATCCCATTGTTCGTCCCCACATCAGTACATCGCATTGTCCTATCACCTACATCAGTACATCACATTGTCCTGTCACCACATCACGTTGTCCTGTCACCACATCCTCACATCACATTGTCCTGTCACCACATCAGTACATCGCATTGTCCTGTCACCACATCAGTACACATTGTCCTGTCACCACATAAGTACATCGCATGTCCTGTCACCACATCAGTACACATTGTCCTGTCACCACATAAGTACACATTGTCCTGTCACCACATCAGTACATCACATTGTCCTGTCCACATCCGCACATCACATTGTCCTGTCACCACATCAGTACATCACCATTGTCCGTCACCACATCAGTACATCACATTGTCCTGTCACCACATCCGCACATCACATTGTCCTGTCACCACATCAGTGCATCACATTGCTGTCACCAATCAGCTACATACGCATTGTCCTGTCACCACATCAGTACACATGTCCTGTCACCACATCAGTACACTCACTGTTGCAACCCCTCTACACACATTCAACGTCACCTGTTCACCACTCAGTGCATTCACATTGTCCTGTCACAAAAACATCGGTAACATCACATTGTTCCTGTCACCACACACAGAACATCACACTGTCCTGTCACAAACAGTACAATCCAACATCAGTAACACATTGTCCTGTCACCACATCGGTACATCCATTGTCTGTCACCACAGACGGTACATGATTGTCTTCACCACATATGTACTAGTGTCGTCACCACATCGTACATCAACATTTGTCCTGTCAACCTACATCAGTACATCACCATTTGTCCTGTCACCACAACAGTCATCACTTCTGGTACCTGTAATTCACACATTAGTACATACATTGTCCTGTCGCACATCAGTATCACAATGTCCTGTAACCCCATCATACATCACATTGTCCTGTCACCACATCGTACATCACATTGTTCTGTCACCATCATACATCACATTGTCCTGTCACCAATCAGTGACACATTGTCCCTGTCAACCAACCTCAGGACAATCGCATTGTCCCCTGTCACCACATCAGTAAACATGTCCTGTCACCACTCAAACATCACAACGTCCTGTCACCACAATCAGTACACATTGTAGAGATGATGCGAAACACTAAAATGCTCGGGGTACTCGTATTCGAGAACGACTTTTCCCGATGCTCGAGTGCTCGAGTCTCGAAAGAACGAACCCCATTGAAGTCAATGGGAGACTCGAGCATTTTCAAGGGGACACAAGGCTCTGCACAGGAGATGCTTCACACACCTGAGGAACCTCAGAAAAGGATGGAAACACCACGGAAATGGACAGGAACAGAGGGGCAAGCATGGATGGATGCCGTCTGAGGGCTGCCTAATACGCACCATTATGCCAAAATGATAGGCAACGCAATGGCCATGACAGAGTGACAGATGAAGCTAGATAGCATCTTCTAAAACAGTCCATAATTACCCTGACACTATAGGACGCATGCAGATGGCAGCGGCACGCAGCGGCAGGTAGAGAGTGGCATGGCGAACTACACCTAAATGGACTCAGGCTTAAACAATGGGTGGCAGAGAGGAACCAAGAGGTGAGAAAGAAGCGCTCAAATAATTCGCTACATGATAAACAGTGTGCCAGTATATTTTGGGGATTGTTACACAGAAGGGTGGACGACAAAGTAACATGGAAGCCATGAAACAACCCAAAATTCTGCCTGACACAGCTCGTTGATAAGGGGACCATGTATGCTTACAGTTCATGCCATCGCTTGCACTTGCTGCCCAGTCTCCTTTCGAATAGTTTAAAATAATAATAACCCTCATTTCCATAAATAAAGTCTGTATAATGCTGGCACCCCCTACCTCTCCTCTCTATCCAGTCACGGCCTCGCCCAACCCGTGCTCTTTAGATCCGCCAGTGATCTTGATTAACCTCTACCTCCGAAAGTGCGGACCTCCCACTCTCTCAGCACTCCCTCCGTCTAGACTGTCCTTTTTTCTTCACACCAATTGCTATGGAATGCTCTGCCCGCGACCTATAACTATATACCTAACTTCCAAAGTTTCAACGTGCTCTTAAAACCCATTTTTCTTTAGGCAAGCCTATAACACTCATTAACTGCATGGATTTTACTTTCTACAACCCGTCCTGTGTCGTCCTCCCCATCGGTTATCCGCAAACCAACAGGCACCAGACTTCTCTGCAGTCCCATTCTCACCCTGGTACCTGGTATATAGATGACGGCTGAGTGTTAATTCACAAGCGACAGCAATTCATTTATTATATTTTTTCTATTCCCTAAGAAGAATGGCTTGACCATTAACTATTCTTTTGACCTCGTGTTCACCAACTAAACCCCCATCATCTTCATCTTCAAAACCGTAAGCTCTGGGCGAGCAGGGACCTCACGTCATGTTGTTCCATTACAATGTGGTGCTCTGTTCATTACTTTGTATTGTTTCCTATGGATTGGTAAGCGCGTGCAGAATATGATGGCGCTATATAATAAAGATATATTATTATTCTGGAGGGCAGGAACTAGTAGTAGATTAAAGTGCCTGCTCGTTCTTAAACTATGTTAGTTGTATCTTGTTGATGGAGCTGGCGCTCTGAAGCCATGCGCAGCTCTTCGCCAATCCAGCCCCTGTTTCTAGCGCTACTCCCCAAACGCACTTCTAAGAACCTTTTGTATAAGATCAAAGTGGTATATAGCTTCTTATAAGTTTAGGAATATGCCGGGTGAGGGGAATGTAACAGTGCGCAGAAAGCGCTGAATAATTCCCTAAATGGTAAAGTTGCCAGATATTTGTGTGGATAACACCAGCAGGGTGGCGACAAAGTTAACAACTTGATTGGAATCGCATGAAAAAAACCCAAATTTTCTGCCTGGACACCCTCGTTTGATAAAGGGAACGATGTATGGAGGCAGCTATATGGCACGCCTTTTGGAGTAGTCAATGGAGACAACGGGTGGAGGCCTGCTATGGGACATTTAATTTGGATAGTGCCGTATGTGGCAGTCCCAAACAGTTTTCAAACAGAGGACGGTAGGTGGATCCTCCAGTAAAATGGAATAATGAGTGCCTGTATGTGGACAGTCCCAAAAAATGTTCAAATCAAACAGAGGAGCAGGTAGGTGGCCCTCCAGTAAAATGATAGATTGAGTGCCTGTATTGTGGCAGTCCAAAAATCTTCAAACCGAGAGGAGCAGGTAGGTGCCCTCAGTAAACTGGAAATAGATGAGTGCCTCTGTGCCTGTGCAGTCCCAAAAAATTGTTTCAAACCAGGAGCAGGTAGTGGTGCCGCAGTAAATGGAATAGATTGTAGTGCCTGTTGTGTGGCAGTCCACCAAAAGTTTTCAACCAGAGGAGGCAGGTCAGGTGGCCCTCCAGTAAAATGGAATAATGAGTGCCTGTATGTGGCAGTCCCCAAAAATTGTTTAAACCAGAGGGCAGGTGTGGCCGCAGTACAATGGAATAGATGAGTGCCTGCTGATGGCAGTCCCAAAAAGTTTCAAACCAGGAGGAGCAGGAGTGGGCCCTCCATAAAATGGAATAGATTGAGGCCTGTATGTGGCAGTCCCAAAAATTTGTCAAAAATAGAAGGAGCAGGTAGGTGGCCTGCAGTAAAAGGAATAGATTTTAGTGCCTGTATGTGGCAGTCCCAAAAATGTTTCAAACCAGAGAGCAGGTAGGTGGCCTCCAGTAAAAATGGAATCGATTGAGTAGCCTGTATGTGGCAGTCCAAAAATTTTTTAAAACAAGGACCGGGGTTAGTGGCCCTCCAGAAAATGGAATAGATTGAGTGCCTGTATGTGGCCCTCACAAAATTGTTTCAAACAAGGACCGGGTAGGTGGCCCTCCAGAAAAATTAAACATGAAGTACTATAGCAAGAGCAGGGGCCCTGTCAAAAAAATAGCCATTTCTTTCCCTCTGCTTTACTGTACACAAGAGGAGGAGAAGGAGGAAATGAGAGGAGGAGAGAGGAGGGATCAATTATTCAGGTTGAGCTTCCTTACCTGGTGGAGATTGGAATTATGAGAAATCCCGCCTTTATTCATTATTTTAATAAGCGTCAGCCTGTCACGCTGTCTTGACAGGAGTGTACGCTTTCGTGAATGATGCCCCAGCTGCCTGTAAACCCGACTCGTGAACACAAGACGCTTAGCGGCAGGGACAAGAACCTCCAAGGAGTACAGCGACAGTTCGTGCCACATGTTCCATCTTTGAAACCCAGTACGTTGTAGTAGGACGCTGTGTGATCATTTAGGACGATGTATGGTCAGCTACGTACTTCATCCCCCACCATCTTCTGTAAGATCAGCCATACTCTGCCGAGACTGGGGGACAGGTGACGTGTCTGCTGGGGTGTGACATAAAGACTGGCAAAAGCCCTTGTAAGCGTACCCTTTTGCAGTGCTGGACAACTGCCTGTCTCGCCTACCTCCCTCGATACTTGTCCCGCAGAACTACCACTCTGCCGCTAGCACTGTCAGAAGGAATAACCTGGGTTTCACAGCTTGTGCACCAGGGCCTGCTGGTATTCGTGCCATTACTCTCACACTCTTTCCTCTGCACGGGATGAGAGTGGAAAGATTTGCTTGTACGTGGGTACAGGGAGTGACACCCCAGTAATCGGTGCTGGAATATTCCTTTTTTGAAACGCGAGGTCACGGTATAGTGCAGCCCAGCCATGAATCTGTCCCATATGCGCAAGTACAAACGCGTTAAGGAATTCATCTCCCCTCACTGCCTTCGACTGTCCATTTTTCATTCTCCTCCTCTCCAATCCCTCCCTCCAACTCCCTCTTCCTCTGCCCATACACGCTGAACAGTGAAGGACTCAACAATGGTTCCCCTCTTGTGTCTCGCCAACATTCTTCCTCCCTCCTCTTCCTCCTCAATCCTCCTCCACCTCCAACGCCTCTCCGATAGTCCGCTGAGAAACAGACCTCAGGGTGCTTTGGGCTATTCAACAGGGAATATTCTCCCCCGTCTCTTTGACGAGCGCAAAGCTTCCGACTTCATGCTGACCAGAGAGTTTTTCAACAGGTCACAGCAGCGGGATGGGTGAGGCGATGATGGCGGCATACGCCACGGACCCATCGGTGTGACGTCCTCTCAAAGGTTACTCACGCACCTGAACAGAATTCAGACATCCACGTCAACTCCTCTGTGAGATTGAGGAGCCTGATCGACCTGACTACCAGTTTGGTGGAAGTGAAATCTGGCAGTCACATCGCTCTGCGAGTGCTGGTAAACTCTGGATAAACATGGTCAGTGTTTGAATTCCACCTCGTGGCACGTCGCACCACAGCGTGAGGCGTGCAGTTGATGGCGCGCGGCGCTGCCCTGAGAGTGCAGCGCATCTGGGCGGACTTCCTGAAATGCGCCAATGCGGCGCACCTTCGGATCAAATCAACAGATTGGGGTATGTCTGAAGAAACGCTTGACACTATCAGATTTAACACTGGGCCGGCATGGCACATGGTCAGTCTCGCCGAGTTGCAGAGCACGCCCACCAGGTTACTGTGGCCGTTGTACAACACAACCATGCCCGGCTTGAGTTCAGCCGGTGCCAGCACAGATCAGTCCTTGCTCCGTGATCCCCTGTAATAGCTCTTGGGGCGGTGTGCCTTTTGTCGCATAGGCGTCAGCAGTCTTTGAGCACCGCCTTGACTGTCGCCTTAGCGACGGCACTGCTGTGCTGTGCCTAGAGCTAAACAACGACTATGCGTCGGTGCCCACGGATTTTAGTTCGTAGGAGAGGTGGGGGAGGAGGTGTGGGAGGTAGGAGGAGAGGAGGCATGTAGGCTGAAAACACCTGGACTGAGGTAGGCCCCGCACCGCGGCGTCGGGCAGATATGAAGCAGCCCCCAGGGTCAGACCGGTGCCCAGCCTCCACCAAGTTAACCAATGTGCCTCAGCGATATATAGTGGCCCTGCCCGGCATCACTCGTCACGTGTCCGTGGGTCATGGGACCTTGTCATAAACGGCGCTTGGTCAGAGGCACGGATGATGTGTCGGACAGTCTGGTGCAGGGATGGGACGCACATAGTCGGAAAAGTAGTGGGGCTGGGCCGAATACCGAGGCGCGGCCGCCGCCATGAGGTTGCGAAGGCCCGGTCTCTACTAGCCTATAGGCACATCTCCAGGCTAAGCAACTGATATTTGCAATTAAGGGGCGTGGGCGAGCGGTGGGTTCACTAGATTTGCGTTTTCCGCTCCAGCGTCCTGGGGTGATCGGAGAAGCTGAACGTCATCTGGTGGATTGGTGGAGGATCGTGGATGCGACATGGGGTTTTTTGTGCCAGGGTCCTGGGCAGCGGGGCCTGACTAGCAGCTGACACAGGGAAGGACAGTGGGTGTGCCGGCCGGAGGGAACGCTTGTTTGCCACTGAGTGGGGTGCTAGCATTCATATGCCTGCGCATACTGGTGGTAGTTAAGCTAGTAGTGGTGGACACCCCTGCTGAGCCTGGTTTGGCAAATTTGGCACCCCCCAACCACAGTCCGTCGGTCATCCGTGTTTTCCTTAAAGAACCTCCACATCATTCATAAGATCTAGCCCTCGCGCAAGAGCCCTCACCACGGGAGCTTCACTATTGACAGTGGCGCTGATGCACCAGCTCTCTGGCCCTGCCTCCCGTTCTGGGCCCAATCACTGCCTCTTTCCAACTGTTCAGGTCGAGGACTGCATCCTCTGCAGAACCTGTGTTCACACACCGGCCTCTCCCAACCCAGCTTTAGTCTGTACTCTATCCTCCGACCCTCATCTGACTCCCCCCTCGGACTTCCTGCCCTACAACAACTTCCCCACTGTCTGACAACGTGTCTTCCTCCTCATCGTACGGACCCCTTTACACACTTCCCCACTACGTCAAGAAGGTCATCGCATCACCCACAGACTGTGGACTGGTGGAAAACACGGGCATGCGGAAAATGCTCAGCAGCAACAGGACAGTGGTTTTGTGACTGTGGGAAGGGGTCAAGAAAACAGTTCTCAGAGTTGACGGTTCAAATGGAAATTTTACTCCTGGGGGGGCAGACTGGGGGGGGAGGAGGCTGAGGTGCGGCAGCTGAGGAGTGGGGTTTCGGTGACAGGGTGACATGGTGCGTGGAAGACTACTTGTGGTGGACAAATGCTCGAAGCATTGTCAGCAAATCCACGACATCATACCTGTCGCACTGTTCTGTGCTCTGCCTCAACATGGGCTCTACCACTAGTCCCAGTAACTTCAAGACATGGAACCTAGGGAGTGTAGCTCTGCGGCGTTCCCCTGCTTCCCTCATCAGCAGGTGGTGCTCACCCCGCCCAGGACCACGGCCTCTGACCCCTGGCAGGAGTTGACGCCCACGCCCCGCCCCGTCCTCCTACCACCAGCCTACCTCGGGTTTTAAACAGTTTTAAATATGAGTATCTAACTTGTTTTTTTTTTCGTCTATTCTTTTTGGTTTTTTTTGTGTTTTTTTGTGGTTTTTTTTTTCTTTTTTGTGATGTTTTTTGTTTTTTTGAGTTTTTAAAACCAACAATCCTATCCTATTGCTATGGCTCTTTCTAGGCCAAGTATCAAGGAACACACTACTATGCCAGTGAGATGACACTGATTAGTCCTAATAGAAATCCAACCCCTACTGAATTTGCCACTTCGGTCCTTTTGTAGGATATTGCGCCACATAAGCGACAGAACACAGCCGGTCGCAAGTCTCACTAACAAATTGCTCAGAATTGGGGCAAGTACATGCACTGCAGAAACACAGCCACCAGCTAGATCACCCAGTAAATCAAATATATAGAACGCTACTCGTAGGCTCAAGAAGCTGTTTGTTATTCTCCTATGGCTATTTTCTAGCCAAGTACTCAAGGGAAGCACACTACTATGCCAGATGAGATGAACGTGAGTTTAGTGCCTAATGAAATCCAACCCACTGAATTTTGCCACTTCGGCCTTGTGCTAGGGATATGTGCGCCACTAAGCGCAGAACACAGCGGTCCAAGTCTCACTACATTGTCAGAATTGGCAAGTAATGACACTGCATAAACACAGCCACCACAATATCAACCAAAATCAAATATATAGAACGCTAACCTGTAGGCTTCCAGAAGCGTTTGGATTCTGCCTATGGCTATTTCTAGCCAAGTATCAAGAGGAAGCACACTACTAGGCCAGATGAGATGACACTGAGTTATGCCTAATAGAATCCAACAACCCCTACGAATTTTCCACTTCGGTCTTTGGCTATGTATGTGTGCCACTAAGAGCTAACCACAACGGTAAGCAAGTCCACCTGCTAATTCCCACAAATTGTAATAGATCAAATTAAAATAAAAAATAGAACGTTATTGTAGCCCTAAGAGGGCTGTTGGTCTTTGAAATCACTCCTGCCTAACATAAGCTAATAGACCCCGAAGCTTTCAGAATACGACAAGCGCAAGCTCCTCTCCCTAGACGGCATCCAGAGACCGAATGATCCGAGCAGGCGAGCCAGCGTCGAGTTTCCACCGGGTCCACCGATCTGGGCCAGCCAACCACTGCTATCGACGCTGTAAGGGGACCACGTTCATGCTGGGTGGAGTGCAGAGCTCCTGGCTTTGATTGGCTCTGTTTTCTGGCCGCCAAGAAGCAAAACGGCGGAGCTGCCATTTTCTCGAGCGGGCAGGACATTCGTCCGAGTACGAGCGTTCGAGTACCCTAAATGCTCGACCGAGCATCAAACTCGGCACGAGCATGTTCGCTCATCTAAGCTCTAACACATTGTCCGTCACAATAGTACACATTGTTGTCACCACAATCAGTACATCACATTGTCCTGTCACCACACGTACATCCTTTCCCCACTGACATACATTGTCTGTCACCACATCAGTACAGGTCACATTACCACTAGTACTCACAGGTACCTCATCAATCAGACATCACATTGTCCTGTCACACATCAGTACATCACTGTCTGTAACCACTGGCTCATTCCTCAAACATATATTGCTGGTGAGTTTACCCCTAGACCCCGCCCATTCAACCAAAAATGGGAGGACTAAAAATCTTTATTGTGCATAAAGAAGTGGTGCTGCTGAACCATGTGCTTAAGATCACTATAGCAACAGCCCAAAAGCCACAAACACCTGTCTTGTGACCACACAAACGCCCCACCACTTACAATCAGATCCCCCCATTTGCAAGTATAGCGAGAGCTACAAACCATAAAAAACTGATTATAAAAAAAGTCTATTGGGATTGTTATAACTTCTGATTACAAAACAATATTTTTTACCTGATAATGGACAACCCTTAATATTTGCATATTACATATTTACCAAGGTTGAAAAAAGCACTGATGTCCCATCTTGGTAACCAGGAAAGGAAGGATTCATGAGGAAGGATGTAAGGAAACATTCAAGGTACTAGCAAACCATCATGTTATTTCAGGTGTAAACAAGCATCTAGAACCCTCCTGATGCTCTCTGTTGTATATGCGGACCTGCGGCCTGAGGCAGGCTATTCCACAGGATTACACAGTTCGCACAGTTACAGAAGTGGGGGGGGGGGGGTTGGGGGGGGGGGGGGTGGGGGGGGGGGGGGGGGGGGGGGGGGGGGGGGGGGGGGGGGGGGGGGGGGGGGTGGGGGGGGGGGGGGGGGGGGTGGGGGGGGGGTAGGGGGGGGGCGGGGGGGGGGCGGGTGGGGGGGGCGGGGGGGCGCGGGGGGGGTGGGGGGGCGGGGGGCTGGCGCCGCGGGCGGGGGGAGTTGTGGGGGGGGCGGGGGGGCGGGGGGGGGGGGGGGGGGGTGTGGGTGGGCGGGGGGGTGGGGGGGGGGGGGGGCGTGGGGGGGGGGGGGGGGGCGGAGGCGGGGGGGGGGGGGGGCGGGGGGGAGCGGGTGTGGGGGGGGGGGGGAGGGGGGGTGGGGGGCGGCGGGGCGCGGGGGGGGGGGGGGCGGGGCGAGTGGGGGTGTGGGGGGGGGGGGGGGCCCGGGGGGGTAGGGGGGGGCGCGGCGGGGGCCGGTTGGCGTGGCGGGGGGGGGGGGAGAGGGGTAGGGGGGGGGGGGTCCCGGGGTTGGGGGGGGGGGGGGGGGGGGGGGTGGGGGGGCGCGGGGTGGGGGGGCGCGGGGTGGGGGTTGGGGGGGGGGGGGGGGGGGGGGGGGGGGGGGGGGGGGTGGTGTGGTGGAGGGGGGGGGGGGGGGGCTGGTCGTCGGAGGGTGGGCGCGGGGGGGGGGCGGGGGGGGGCGGGGGGGGGGGGGGGGGGGGGGGGGGGGGGGGGGGGGGGGGGGGGGGGGGGGGGTGGGGGGGGTGGGGGGGGGGGGGCAGGGGGGGGGCGGGCGGGGGGGGCGGGGGGGGGCGGGGGGGCGGGGGAGGGGGGGGGGGGGGGTGGGGGGTGTGGGGGGGCGGCCGGGGCGGGGGGGGGGGGGGGGGGGGGGGTGGGGGGTGGCGGTGGGGGGAAGGGGGCCGGGGCGGGGGGGGGTGGGGGGGGGGGGGGAGGGGGGGGGCGAGGGCGGGGGTGGGGGGGGGAGGGTGGTGGTGGGGGGGGGGGGGGGGGGGGGGGGGGGGGGTGGGGGGGGGTTGGGGGGGGGTGGGGGGGGGGGGGGGGGGGGGGGGGGGGGGGAGGGGGGGGGGTGGGGGGGAGGGAGGGGGGGGGGGGGTGGTGGGGGGGGGGGAGGGGGGGGCGGGGAGCGGGGGGGGGGGGGGGGGGGGGGGGGGGCGGGGGCGGGGGGGGGGGGCGGGGGGGGGGGGGGGGCGGGGGGGGCGGAGGGCGGGCGGGGGGGCGCGGGCGGGGCGTGGGGGGGGAAGGGGGGGGGGGGGGAGGCGGGGGCGGGGGGGGGGGGGGGGGGGCGGGGGGGTGGGGGGGTGGGAGGGGGGGGCACGGGTGGGGGGGGGGGGGGGGGGGGGGGGGGGGGGGGGGGGAGGGGGGGGGGGGGGGGGGGGGGGGGGGGACGGGGGCGCTGGGGGGGGCGGGGAGGGGGCGGGGGGGGGGGGGGAGCCGAGGCAGGCGGGGCGGGGGGTGCGGGGTTGGTCGGGTGGGCGGCGGGGTGGGGCGGGGGGGGGGGGGGGGGGGGGGGGTGGGTGGGGGGGACGGGGGGGGGGGGGGGGGGGGGGGGGGGGGGTGGGGGGGGGGTCGGGGGGGGGGGGGGGGGGGTGGGGGGGGTGGGGCGGGCGCGGCGGGGGGGTGGGGCGGGCGGGAGGGCGGGGGGGGCCGGGGGGGGGGGCTTGAGGGGGGGGGCGGGGGGTCGGCACGGGGGGGGGGGGGGGCGGGGGGGCAGTCGGGGGTCGGGGGGGGGGGGTGGGGGGGGGGGGGGGGGGGGGGGGGGGGGGGGGGGGGGGGGGGGGGCGGGGGGGGGCGAGGGGGGGGGCGGGGGGGCGGGGGGCCCCCACCCCTACCAACACCCTCCCTCACCTCTCCTCCTCCAATCTGCTATTTCCTACCCCCTCCCCCCCCTCCCCTCCTCGTTCCCCCCACATCATATCCATTCTCCCTTTCCCCTCCTTACCCACATCTTCTACCCGATCTCCTTGGGGGGGGGGGGGGAGGGGGGGGGGGGGGGGGGGGGGGGGGGGGGGGGGGGGGGGGGCGGCGGGGGGGGGGGGGGGGGGGGGGGTGGGGGGGGGGGGGGCGGGGGGGGGGGGGGGGGGGCGGGGGGGGTGGGGGGGGGGGGGTGGGGGGGGGGGGGTTGGGGGGGGGGGGGGGGGGGGGGAGGGGGGGGTGGGGGGGGGGGGGGGGGGGGGCGGGGGAGGGGCGGCGGGGGGGGGGGGGGGGGGGGGGGGGCGGGGTGGGGGGGGGGTGGGGGGGGGGGGGGGGGGGGGGGGGTGGGGGGGGGCGGGGGGGGAGGGGGGGGGGGCGGGGGGCGGGGGGTGGGGGGGGGGGGGGGGGGGGGTGCGGGCGGGGGGCGGGCGGGGGGGGGCGCCGGGGGGGGTGGGGGTGTGTGGGGGGGGGGTGGGGGGCGGGTGGGGGGCCGGGAGGGGGCGGGGGGGGGGGGGAGTGGGGGGGGGGGCTGGGTGGGGGGGGGGGGAGGGGGGGCGGGGGGGGGGGGGGGGGGGGGGGGGGGGGGGGGGGGCGGGGGGTGGGGGGGGGGGGGGGGGGGGGGGGGGGGGGGGGGGGGGGGGGTGGGGGGGGGGGGGGTGGGGCGAGGTGGCGGGGGGGGCGGGCGGGGGGGGGGGCGGCGGTGCGGCGGGGGGGGGGGGGGGGGGTGTGGGCGGGGGGGGGGGGGTGGGGGGGGGGGGGGGGTGGGGGGGTGCCGGAGGGGGG